>JAVSCE010018057.1:0-327545 GCA_032199065.1 Smutsia gigantea | reverse complement strand
TTGACAGAGAGCAACATAAGCACAGAAATCCAAGAGAAGACTTTTCTCTACAACTAGAGGTAAGAGACAAAAATTACAAAGAAATCTTTTCACGTTCCTTCAAGTAGTTGCTCAGTTTTGTTGAGGTTGTGAAACCACCAGGATAAATCATTATCACTCTTCCTGGCTTTGCAGGGAGACAATATTTTATTATTTCTTCTCACCTATGCAGGGAGCCTGTCTCTGCGTGCTACTGCTTTGTTCACTATGTTGAGGGAGGCTGCAAGGTCTGGTCTTCTCCATGCACCTGAACCCCCCTTTATCCCAAACATACCAAAGACTTACTACCTCACTCGGGATCTGGGCTTTAGTCCTTTGTAGAACCACTGAAGAAAAACAAGTTTAGATCTTAAATATCTTTTCTATTTGTGCTAGTAACCAGATTCAGTAGTTTCCTCCTATTCTAACATAAAGTTCAGGTCCTCCCGGGCCATCGTCATCATTGCCATCACGGCTGGACAATGTGTGTTCATTATGAGCATGCAAGTCTCCTAGAGTTGTGTTTCCATCTTTTAAAAGGACATAATCTGGCCCTTATTTTGGTTGTTTGGTTCTTATGAAATTATTTTACTGAATTTTAAACTACTCTAAGTATTGCATAATATATTCTATCACAAAAGTCTAGGTAAGTATAAACACATACTGAAAACTTCTTATCTTTTCTACAGAATTTCACTAAAAACTCTGACTTCTAGAATTTTTTACTGTTAGACGTGTTCATTACCTATAACTTGATAATCCAGGCAAATAAAAATATTATGAGTTAACATTTTAACAACTTTTCTTAAGCAACTAGGCTAGTTTTCTGAAAAGAAAACCCGAACTATGGGAAAGGATTTCTCATGATATGGCTGTGAGTGAGCCATACTGGAAAGAAGGTGGTGGAGAACACCACGCCACACGGCGGCCAGGGCCTTAGTGTTGTGGAGTGAAGGTAAAGGCTGTGCTGTGGCAGTTCTGTTACTCCCTTCCTCTGAGTATCGCAGGTGTAGCTGGATCCAGTAACCCATCTGTCCACAGATACTAACGTGGTTGTTAGTTGAAATATACTAGAGTTTGTTCTTACCACTTTTCCTTTATTTAGGTACTGATTCTAATAAAACACCAAATGCTGGAGAAGGCAAATCAAGTGATAGCTTCTCTGAAGTAAGTACTATAATTTTGGCTACTAGGATACCAAAATGTGTCATGATTCATAGCCTTTTAGTGTGTTTTCAAATGCAATGAAATAGCGATGTGTTCCTCTTTGGTTTAAAGTAAATCTGATGTTAAATATTAGCTAAATCTGAATTTACTTAATATTCTTTATATTCTTAAAATTATTCACCTCTGAAGCAGTGAGAATTGCTACTCAGTTTTGCCAGGTAATAAAGTAAACATGTGCTTTTTTTATCTTAGACTTATGCCAAGTTTGTATTTACATGTTTCTTCTTAGCACTTAATTTATGACTTTTATTTTCTTTCATACACTTCACATTTAAAGAATTTTTACAGAATTTATCCCTAGACTTATTGGTGACTCTACAGAATTTTTATTAATCCCTAAAGAAATGTTGACAAAAATTCACTCATTATTTAATCTAATGGAAACTAATATTTCCATATGTAGTATCGCTTTCCTATATATAGAAACTTTTCTTGTCTTCAAATAGGATAGCCAGATGAATCATGGGGTATTTCATTTACTTTATTTTTATTACATTTGATTACTTTTATTATGCATTTCATCATGGAAAACAATTGTATAGTATTTTAGATTTCAAAACTGCTTCAAGATAGAGAAAGTTTTGGAAGAATATACAGTAGACTGTAAACATGACAACTGATAGGGAGGGAAATGGGCTTATAGAAAGTGATAAAGGAGGATTTACAATTTTTACTCTGCATATTTGAAATACAAATTAGCAGAAAGGCTAAATGTAGCTTTTATATTTATATTTATTGAGTTACAAATCCCCCAAATTTTGTATTCTATTCAGTTCAAAGGGGATACTTCTGCACATTGTTGCAATTATTTGGGATACATCACTGAACAAAAAAAACAGGGTTCCTGTATCTTAAGGAGTTTACATTCTAAGAGGAGAAGGATAATAAATTCTGAACACCTGAATAAATGAATGGGATTACATGGTCTGTTAGATGGTAATGCTGCCAACAGAGAGGAAAAGTAGAGTAAGGAGGGTCAGGGGCTTAGGCCATGGGGCAGGGAGAGGGAAGGTTGCAGTATTATAAGGAGCTGGCCTCCTTGAGAAAGTGAGACTTAACTAGATTGAAAGAAGATTAAAAGAATCAGCCAGCTGGATCTGGGAAAACATTTCAGGCAGCAAGACTAGCTGGATGATAGTGATTAGGCAGAAAGATGCCTGGCCAGCTAAGTGGGAGACTAGTAAGAGATGAGGATAGAGAGATGAGCAGGAAGGGAGAAGACGCAGGTCAGCCTTATAGGCAATGATTAGGTCATTTGGAGCAAATGGAGAATCTTTGCAGGGTTTTGAGTAGATGTAATATTATATGACTTATAAAATACTCATTCTGGTAGCTGGGTTAAAATTAGCACTAGTGAAGTTCCTGTTTTGCTGGATTAGCCGTCCTACAGATAACATTATAAATGCTGGACAAAGTAGAAAAGCTAATTATTTGATGGCCAAAAGCAGGTGGCAAAAAAGCAAAGCAGCAAAACAAAAACAAAAACAAATGTATGAATATGCCCACTGAATGAAGAGCATTTCACTGGGCAAGAGCCATGTTTACACAGGTTATCCCAGAGGCGTGCCCCATCTGTGCAGCATGAGGATCTAGAACTCAAGCAGAAAGAACCAATCATTTTGATTTCAAGTATTTGAGGATGAAGTTTGGGGATGCCAAAGCAGCTGAAAATTAAAAGGAAAGATCTTGGAAGGGAGGGAGCCACAGAAGAGTGTCCTCAAAATCTGCAAACGCATTTTCCTGAAGTGCTTGGCTGGCTCCAGAATTGTGCCAAATGATCAGTGTCTTCACTAGAGAGCAGGACCACTTAATTTTTTCCTCAAATACTTGGGTTCTGACTTTTAAATTAGCTGTATGCTACCACTCATTGTTTATTTTCACAGCTTACTGTGCGCGCTCAGCTTGGTGCAAAATCAGAAAAGTTGCTGAAGAAAGGAAAGAGCGTTTCTGACATGTTGCTAGTTAGCATCATGGTAAATGCTATTAAGTATGTATTGATTTTTGTATCTTTTTAATATATTCCTTATCAGATAGGGGTATATAAAGAATAATATAGAAATATTTTTTATTTTTAGTATGTAATGAAAACTCCTCATCTACATAAGAAAACATGCAGCCAGATATGATATTTTTGGGATTTACATGCCTGTAACATTTCAGTTATGCTACTTTGCCAAGCTTGATTTCATTCACTCAGATGTGAATACAGGTCAGGTTCTACTCTCTATGGGGAATCCAAGGAGAAATCCAATACTTGGAAAAGCTGCGGGACAGATTTGGGAGGGGAGAGAATCTACCCATGTGCTTACAGGCCAATACACTTCCTCGTTTTATGTTTCATGGGGAGGGAGTAAACCTGGGATCTGAAGGCTGGGCAGCGCTGGGAAGAAGGCAGTGGGAAATAGAGGTTGCACAGGCAGGAATTCATGTATGTGCATAGCACAGAGATGATATGTGATAGGGAATAAAGAAAAATTGACATTGGTGTAATTTTGTAATCTCTCTCTTCCTCCTTTCTATGGATGAAGGATTCTTCTCAGCTCTCCTTTGTAATAAAGAAAAAGGGAGAAATTAAATAAGCCTTAGATGCTCAGTTAATCCATATAATAAAGAGATGAGGCCGAGCAGGATAAAAAAAGAATCAAAAAGGGTAAACAAGTTTTGGAGGGCTGAGGGCGGGTGAGGAAATAGAATTAGGGTAGCTGTGCTGTGTGGGAAATACTAAGACTGAAAGAGGTTTGGAAAGGAGGTTTCAGAGAAGTTTTATTATATATCTGGAATGGACTCCCCTGAGGGATTTTCTTGAAACCTCATTAAAGATAAAAGTTTCCTCTCAGTTGTGATCTATCTTGGAATGGTTGATTTCTCTTTGAAATCAGTGCTGAAGAAGTCAGACCACAGGTATACTACCCTCAGCCCCAGAAGGGATCTCATTCTAATAGTTGTAACATCTCTTGGAACTGGCCTAAGACATGTTTTAGCCATGGGCCTTCTTGTTCAAAGAAAATTGTATATGAAAAGCATGAGCCATAAAGCAGATCTTAGCTTTAGTTTCCATGGGGCTGGTGTATTTACACTCCCTACTCAGAACAACACTGCTCTCCCACCACCACCACTCCTTGCCCCTAAGGCATCTTCAGAGTACTGTCCTCAGTTTGAAATCCTTTCATCTAGTCAAATCCATCCTTTTTCAACAAGGAAAGGAAGGCAGTCCAGTCAGGTATCAGGTTAGCGATGCAGCCAGAGCCAAAGCCCAGGAGTCCTCTCTCCCCATCATCTGCTGTCCTCGCACTATGGCTGAACAAGAGGGACCCTGACCTCTTCCTCCCTCTGAAGTAGCTCCTGAGACTGCGGTGGGGAGAAGAGGTCACCCAGACCTAGTGAGGTTCTTATGTAACTTCTCCCTCTTAGTTCAGTGTATCAGCAAACTTATCCTATGCAGAATGTTTTGCCAAGCTCTGGACAAGTTACAAAAGCAAAATGCAGTCTTTTCCTGCTCTTCATAAATGGAGGGAATAGCAGCAGTAACCTGAAGGCAGCTTGATTCTGTGGCACAATCACTGGATTTGGGGTCACTTAACAGTGTTTTGACTTTGAACAAGTAATGAGACTTCTCTGAACTTCAGCTTTTCCCTTCTTTCCTTGCCACATTTTCACATGGATCACATGCAGACACCAAAGCAGACTCACACACCTTTGGAGAGGGAATTCTATTGTTTAAAATGAGTTTTTAAGAGACAAAGAAACAAAATCATAACTTATAACCCCAAATCCAAAACCTCAGTTTTGCATAATTAAGAGTTTAGAAGAGCAAAGTTAAAGTTTCTGCTCTTTTCACATTGCCTTCCAATTTAAAGAACTAAAATAACTCTTGGAGCACCTGTTCTGTGTAGAGGATGCTGCACTGAGGGCAAAAATCCAAGAAATGGTCCTTACCCTGAAGTAACTTATAATTTAATTGAGATAATGAAGACTCACTTGATATTTTTAAGTAAATAAATAATAAAAATTACCAATTATATGATGAAGTGAAAGAGAGCCAGAGGAGTTCAGTTCGTGTGGTTATGACGCCACACTGGAGTGGGTGGGGTAGGAGCTTTCCAGGTTGGCAATGTGAGTATCCACTATGTGCTAAGCTCTGTGCTGGGTTTTAAAGTGCATCACTTCAGTTCATCTTTGCAATCATCCTGTGAGGTATATTATCTCACTATGTATAGAAGAGGAAACAAGTTTAAAGGAGGAATTGCCTATGAACACAAGCTAGAAAATGCAATTTTCACTCATATAATAGGACATCAGTTCGAAGTAAATGGTTCAAAATAAAAGTTACAGAGAAGTAAGTTGTGGCCAGTTAGTTTTAAATACCATGTTATGGCCTCTGGAATAGATTTAGAAGGCAGCAGGAGTGCACAGAAAGATTTTAAACAAAGGAGTGTTTATGGTGCATTCATAAACCTAATTTTAGCTATAAAGTAATAAAATTATGCAGAAGGAAGTTATTGTGGAACTGAAAGAAAAAGGCAAGGCTCATTGTATTATCATTCTCAAAGTACTTGTGTCTACCAAAATGTTAATGGTTTGTCCATTTTTAATTCAGTCAGATACCTGTGGATCAAAGCTGGATCCTTGATGGTTTTCCAATGACATTAAACCAAGCAAAGCTTCTGGAAGAAGCTCTGACAGGCTGCAACAGAGACCTCATTGAACTGGAGGGAAAGAAAGCACCAATACCCACACTGGCTGTTGATCCTACAACTTCTAAAGAAGTGCCTCTTCCCCCTTCTGCATTTGATTTTGTTATGTTATTGGATATTTCAGATAATTCCTCACTGAATCGCATGAATGACATGATGGGTAAGCTGAACACTTTTTCTTTTTTGATATTCTTGTTAATAGTTTAAAGCTCTGTTTATTTGTTCTTTGACTGAATCTGTGCATTCCCCGTTAAAATTGTGAGAAGGAACAAAACAGCAGCAGACTCACAGACTCCAAGAAGGGACTAACAGTTATCAAAGGGGAGGTTGGGGGAGGGCGAAAGGGATTGAGGGGCATTATGATTGGCACACATGGTGTGGGGGGTGTCACGGGGAAGACAGTGTAGCACAGAGAAGACAAGTGGTGACTCTGTGGCATCTTACTACGCTGATGGACAGTGACTGCAATGGGGTGTAGGGAGGAGGACCTGATAATATCAGTGAACGTAGTAACTGCAATGTTGATCATATGAAACCTTCATAAGAGTGTATATTAATGATACCTTAATAAAAAAATTTTTTTAATTGTATAAGTGAATAATAAAGAATCCATTTCAGCATTCCAAAGAATTATCTAGCAGAGCAGTTACTTCCTGCTTTGACTATTAGTATTCTGCACTGCAGGCCAAGCCTAGAACTAATGGAAAATTCCATGCCATCTGCAAGCATCTCACTGAACACTTCCACCAACTTGGCAGCTCCCTTGGCAAAAAGAGGAGCCTTTTTGAGACTTGCATGCATAGAGGAGCTTCTTGTGGCTATCCAGTACATCTTGGTGGGTAGCCCTGTGAAGGTTCTAGACCATATGTGTACTTTGAGGAAGGATCTGGTAGCACCCTTCCCTTGGATTATGTGTAACTTTGAGGAGCAGGTGTCAGTTGGCTGAAGTCCTCAGATGGTAGGGTTGAATAGCCTTGCCAAAATTCATGGTTTATTTAACTACTTTTCATTGTTGAAATGAAAGTATTAATGTATTCCAAAAATTAAACACTTACAGGTAAAAGTACATATTCTTGAACCCTGGCTTTTCAATTTATGAGGTCTTTGACCTTGAGAAAGGTACTTGATTGTTCTGAACCTTGGTTTCATTACCTACATAATAGAATACCTTGTATTGTTATGGATATTAAAGGAAAACTGTTTCTTTACTCAAAACACTTCTGAACTAAATGTGTGGGTTTTCCATACTACTGAATTCTTCTAGTTCCCAACTGAGTGTCCTAAAATTTAGTTCATTTCTGGCACTACCTCCCCAGAATTAGTGCAGGTTCCACAGGTTAAGGACTCAGTCCCATAAGACTTCCCCCAAACTTCAGATGCCAGTCTCAATTAGTGGAGCCCCAGGTTATTCATGCTTCTGTCTGACTTGATGAAAATTGGGTTTTCCATAATTCTTCCTCAGTTTTGATAATTTACCATAATGGCTTGCAGAACTCAGGGAAACACTTTAGTTACTATTACTGGTTTATTATAAAGGATATTATAAAACATACAAATGAACAGCCAGATGAAGAGGTACATTGGGCAAGGTCTGGAAGAGTTCCAAGCTCAGGAACTTCAGTCCACATGGACATCCTGGTATGTGGATGCATTTTCCAACCCAGAAGCTCTCCAAATTCTTCAATAGAGTTTTTATGTAGGCTCTATTATACAGACATGACTGATTAAATCACTGGGCTTTGGTGATTAACTCGGTCCCCAGCTCTTTCTCCTCCCTAGAAATCAGGGGATGGGGCTGAAAGTTCCAGACCCCTGAAAGTTCTAACCACCTATTATCGAATTTGGTTCCTCTGGCAACCTGGCCCCAGCCTCCCAGAGTCACCTCATTAGCATAAATGCAGATAAAGTTGAAAGGAACTTTTTATAAAGACAAAAGATGTTCTTCTCATTCCTATCACTCATAAGAGTTTTTAGAGGTCTGTCAGGAGCCAGAGACAAAGACCAAATATATATTTATTATGTCACAATATCACAGGCATTAAATGAGATAAATATATGTGAAACACAAGATAGAATCTGGCACATGCTAAGCATGTAGCAAGCACATCAGGAAGCCTGAAGTGAACAAGAAACTATGGGATATCCTTTCAGTAGAAAACTGAAAATTATTGTCTGTGGGCCCCTTTGAAGTATCTGGCTCATAGGGGTCTGTGCCTTCCATTGGCTTTGCCTTGGCTCTGTCTCTGCTCTTCCATGACTCTATAAACTGTAGGAAAGTGAGAGTAATTCAAAAGACTCTTTTTCATAGACATGCAAATGAAATTTATTCAGTCAAGGTAACAATTTCTGCACTTTCAAAAAGATGATTCCAAATGTTACATTACTCTACACATAGTAACCAGTTTTTTATCTATTTACATCTATTCCTAATTGTTTATAAATGTGTCTGTTATTCAGATTTTCATTTGAACTAGTTGAAAGATCTTACGGGTTCCCTCATTCATTGAGGAGTTATATTTGTTTTAGTCTTGATTCTACCTTTTTAAAAAACTGGAAAACTCCCAAGCTTGTTTATCAAATGGTAACATTTGGTACAATTTATCATTCTTTTATTATTGCTGTTACTACGAATGCAGTGACATTTAAAGCTAGAGATTATTTATTCAGTGCCTTTATTTATAGGTGGGAATTTAAAGTGTGAGCACTTGACTCGTCCAAGATCACAGTCATCCTTATTTTGAGTTTGTGTGATTTTGAGATCTTCCTTTCATCCTTTACTTAAACAAAATGACAAAACTATTAGATACTACTTCAGCTGTTGGGCCCAGTAGTTAAACTTGGTTCTGTCCATCAAATCTCAAAAGGGACAGTTCACTTCTGTTCATTCTAGGGAGCAGGAGCTATCCTGACAGTGGTGATGATTCTGCTTGTTTAGCCAACACTTCCCGTTCCCTGAGGACATAGTTGAGGGCTGGCTGTGAACATCCATAATCTGTGGTCATCTGGTCGCGGAACAGAGCCCTGAATTTAAGATCAATCTGATTTGAAAGTGGATACAAACTGTTATAAAGTACACATACAGTCTGAGAGCTGATCACAGCCGCATAAGGGACTCAGCAAGGTGTACCTTCCCTGGTGGGACTCCACAGGAAGCATAGTGTTGTGTTTCAAAAAAAACAATGAAATCACGGAGCAAGAATTTTTCAAGAAATCCAACTAAATACAGTTTGAGTTCTTTCGATTCCCTATCAAAATAACATATGAATGATTCTGGGTACTTGTCAAAGCTGATGTTAGCATCTAAATTGTTGAATTTTTAAATCCTGGAACTAGTGACTTATAACAGGCTTAAAACTGCCCTTTTCCCACTACTCCAGGCAGAATTTCTCTTTTGTCACACTTTATGCATGTATACACATAAATAATCTTATTTAGTCTCAGAAATTATTATTAAAGCACACTGTGATATTTTTTTCTTTTTATTATGTACTTCTAATACTGTATATTCCTAGGTCTGAAGTAAACTGAGCCTACTGCTAGATTAGGGCATCTAAGCCATGAAAACTAGTATTAAACCACTGATTATTGTTCTTACTTGTTTTGATCAGAACTGAGTGAGTACACAACTTTGAAAATCAATCTGCACCTTTTGTATTCAAGTATTTTAAGTTAAGAAAAAGTGTTGTTCTTTCATATCTTAATATATTTCTTTCTTAGAATGTAAGATTTCAACGGCCTTTGAAAGATCATTTTGCCAATTTATACTTTTCATCTTAAGCAAGACCCCCCACACTAATTTAGACAACTCTATCCTTCTAAAATAACTTGTTCATTCACTTACTCATTTATTATTTATTGCATGTTTTCTAAGTGCCACACACTATGGTAGGCATTAGTGATGGAGTAATAAAAAAGAAATGGACCCTGCTTTCAAGAGTTTAGTGGAAATTGTAGATAAGGAAGCAAGGGGTTACAGTATAGAGTTGTGTGTCCAACATGGCAGCCACTAGCCACATGTGGCTTTTTAAAGTAATTAAAATCGATAAATTAAAAATTCAGTTCTTCAGTCACAGTGGTCACATTTCATGTACACGTGTGGCTAGTATCAGACAGCGCTGATAGCATTTCCAGTGTCTCAGAAAGTTCTCTTGGACTGTGCTAGTATAGAGTGATGGGAGCTAAAATGGCACCACTAGTAAATATGTATCTAATATTTATAATGTGCCAGAAACTGACAATACAGAAATGAAAGGCAAGTCCCCATGCTCAAGTCACTGACACCATAGTGTAAAAAGAAAAAATAAACTGATTATTGTAATATTGTCAGTTATGTGCTATAATATGTGTGCCCAGCATAGGAAGAGATTAACCAGGCCAAGATAAGAAGGTAGAGAGAAATGCATTTACAAGGATTGGCAGGTGAGCATGGTCCATCTAAAGAACAGCAATTACTGTTGATCCTTGAACAACACAGGTTTTAAGTGTGTGGGCCCACTGACATGCAGATTTTTTCAATAAAAGTATTGGAAAATTTTTTAGAGACTTGTGACAATTTGAAAAAACATTTCTTTTCTCTAGCTTACTTTATTGTAATAATACAGTATATAACATAGGTCATACAAAATATGTGTTGACTGTTTATATTATCAGTAAGGTTTCTGGCCAACAGTAGGCTATTAATATCTAAGTTTTTGGGGAGTCAAAAGTTATATTTGGATTTTTGACTTTGCAGGGTTCAGTTCCCCTAACCCCAGTATTGTTGAAGGGTCAGTTGTACTTCAATAGGGCTGAGAGGCAGCAAGGTATGGAGGAGTGGCAAAAATGAACTTAGAGAGTAGTCAGGGGAACAGCCTCCCTTCAAGCTAAAGTGTTTGAACTTTATCCTCAAGCCATGTGAAGTCACTGAATGATATTAAATCTAAGAGTTAATGCAATTAGACATACTTTTTATATAATGGTCATTCTGGCTGCAATGTGGAGGATGCATTGGAAGCAATAAAATGAGTTCCAAAACTATTACAGTCTGAAAGACATTAGGACAGCTGTAAAAGACAAGGTAGGAAGAGTCAGTGGTATATAGGGGAAAAACTACAGAACTTAGTGATCATTGGGATGTGTGATGTAATACAGGGAGAAAGGGATGACTTCAAATATCTGGCTTGAACAACTTTTTGAATGCTGGTACCACCCACTTAGAGAATTTGGAAATAAATACATTGAAGTTCTTTAGAGACATGTTGAACATAAAGTGCTTGATGTTCAGAGATGTTCAGAGAAGAGTTCTACAGATGGATCTGGATGTCAGGAGGGAAGTGTGCACCAACATTAAGGATCTGAAGGTGAAAGAAATCATATAGGAAGAAAAATATTTTTTCAAAAAGAAGTCCAGGATGACACCCAAGAAAACATCAGCATTTAATGGGGAGGATAAAGGAAGAAGTGTTTAGAAGCAGCAGCTAGAAAGAGAAGAAGCAATCCAAGGAAAGTAGTGTCTCATAAGCCAACGAAAGACAGATTTTCAAAATAAAGGTGTTGTACTATGTCCCTTTACCCCCGGATCAGTGGGGGCTGTGGTCCTGAGGCCCAGGCTAGGGCGTGGGAGCCTAGTCACTAGGGTTGGGTGCAGTGGGTTGTCCCGCAATGCTTGGTGTCCATGGAGAAGACTGAAGAACAGTGTCATAGGGAAGCAGCCAAATCAAGGGGTCTTAAAGGCTGAATGTCAGTCCAACCAGGGTTAGACAGAGAGGAATGGACCAAACTTAATGCCAACAGGCAGGATAGCAGGGAGACCTGAAGAGAGGGAACAGCCAGTGAAGGAGCAGAGGCTGTGTCAGAATGGAAGAATAGGTGGCTGCCTGGGCTTTCAGTCATTGCCTTGGGCCATTGGCCAGCCTGAGGAGCAGCAGCAGTGTTCATAATACTGAGAGGTGCAGTGACGTTTGCAGTGCAAGTTCTGTATGGTTAACTTCCTGACTAATAGTGACAGAAAAGAAACACGAAGGTGCTTCCAAGGCTGATAATGTTTGTTGATCTGGGCTTTCAGTTTGTGAGGTCAATGAGCTGTATTTTTGACAAGCATAATTCAATAAATAGTTTTAAAATTGAAAAGAAGTTCAGACCCTGGAGTCAGATATACTGGAATCAAATCCCTTCTCTGCTATTTATAAATTGTGCAATTTGGGACCAATAACAGAATCACAATCCTGCTTTACAAGTTTTGTTGTGAAAATAAAATATATGTGTTAAAACATTAAAACATTTAAGAATTGTACATTAATTTTACCTATAAATGCAACAAAGAGATCAAATAAGATAAGGACTGAAACATGACTATTGTCCTTGATGTTGCTGGTGACCCGAAAGAGGGCTGTTTCAATGCAGTGGGGGACAGGGAAGGGTGGATGGCAGTGCACTGAAGCATGAATGGGAGGTGAGCGGGTGGAGAGTGTGAGTGGAGTTAATTCTCAAGAAGTTTGTCTCTGAGAGAGAGGAAAAAAACATAGCAACAGGATATTTATTATTATTATTTTAGTATTCTCTCTATTTTAGGAAAGAGTGTATATGTATGAAAGAGCTTAGCTGATTTTTGAGCCAGGGATTTAGGTGAGATTATCATGAGGTTGTATATTTTTCCTCAAAGATGTGTACCAGTATCAGTGTGGTCTTGGAAAGAGAGATGAATATCATCAAAGGCTTGTGTAGCAGGACACAAATTGAAGTTGTTTCATGAGGGAGAGAAGCTGAAGTGTTCGACCATGTGACTCAGGTGTGCTAGAAAATAAAGTGAAGTCAGGATAATGCTGGTCAATTTGGGGAAAAGAATGTAGAAATTTAGGGACTGGATGATATTGGAGCTATTCATTGGCTCTTTGGGAGTGCTGGGAGGATAAATAGTAGCAGAACAGGTCATTAGGTCATTAAGATTGCAGAGATGGAGCCATTCAAGGTGATTACAAATTCTAGGATGTGACCATGGTAGTAAGTGCTGGAATGGAGCCAAGGGGAAGGGCCCAATGCCTGGGTGGGGTTTGGGAAGAGCAAATGCTGATCCATGTGCTAAAGTTCTTGACAAGTATGACATCGTGACCAGGAGATGGTGCATGATAGCATCTCCTGAGAACTCCCATAGCCTTTGGTCACCCATTACAGATGTCAGTAATTTCTGATTTTGTCCATAATCTAAAAGCATCATTCTGTATTCTAAATCTGCTTCCTTTTTCAAAATCATGAATGTAGATGGAAGACAATTGATTACTAGACTCTGTGAGGGTCCTTCATTTTACTGAACACCATTAATTCACGCTTCCATGTTCTCCTGCATTGCCAGAGTAATTCTAATTCAATTGAATACTGCTTAAGGCTTTCTTTCGTCTTTATGATTTTCCATTTATTCTAAGTCCACAAGTATTCTGGACTGTGTACTATTAATCCTGAATAGGACTCGATCAGAGCTGTTGAGGTTGTTTTTGTTTGTTTTTGGTCTCTTGTGGTTGATTCCTTAATGCCTGTTCTATAGGGAAAGATTGTAAAATCTAGAAAGAAAGAAACTGCTTTATTGAAATATAATATTAACAAATATTTTTATGCATATTTGGCTTTATGGTCACCGTGCTATTTCATTCTTAATTTTTATATCATAGTGTTGATTTCTAATTGTTTTCTAGTTTGTTATTCATGATACACATCACTTCATTCTCATCTTCTCTTAGTCAGTCCTGAGATCCTCTACATTGAAACTACAGCTCCTCTTTGAAGTTGCATTTTACCTCCTTTTCCCCAATTTCAAAGGAAAATTTGAATTCTGATTCAAAAACTATACTCTTTCAACATCTTGTTATACATTTTAATTAATATTAGACCCATGGAAGAACCATATCTATTTGACTGTCTTGCATCAGTAGATTTTAGCAGTGTTAGTGCAACTTTGACTGGTTTAGCAAATTATCTAATTAAATAATTTTCACATCATAGCTGAAGCATTTTCAAGTGAAACTCCTCATGAAGATATCAGTCAACGTGTAGCTGCCAAAAACCCAGATATGGATGAAGACCAGAATTTAAGAGACCAAATACAGCATAGGTTAGTTAAAAACTCAGTGTCCTGCTTCTTGTTTCTTGCCCTTTCAAAAGACTGACAAATAATCACTTTGGAATCATCAGCTCTAGAAATAATATGTATTTCCTAGCATTCAGTCTTTTACAGGTACAGCAAAACAAAGTAATTCAGGTGTTGAGTGAAATACTCATGTGCTTTCATATTCAAAGCACACGTTATCATACTCTTGGGAAGAAAAGAATTAAAATCAGGTGGCACTCCCTTTTATGGTTACATGAACTTAAGAGTTCACTATATGGAATCCTAATTCAGCCCTCACTCAGCAAATGCCAGTGAAGATCATGGAATTTCAAAGAGCTAGCTATCAGACTATAGTGTAATTCTAAAACTACTTCTGTTTTGCTACAGTGAAGTTATGCCTTAAAAAAAAACACATTCTTTTGGTTGTGTCCAATTTGTTTATTGGAAGAGAAAATTTAGACAAAATTGGACAATTTTATGAAACCCTGAGAAGTAAAAATATGAAGTAAGCCAGGGAAGAGGAATTTGAGCTACATTAAGTCTGTCTACTCTCAAGCACAACAAGAAGATTTCAAAAATCATTCCAAGAATATATTTGAGTAAAACAAATAAGCCCGAACAATCTATACTTACTCAAAAACCTCTTCAATTTCTGTTTCTAAGAAAAAAGCAGATAACTTAGGTGGTTCAGGCTGTAGCTACCATAAGAAGTGGGCTCAGAGTTGTTCTGCTATGAATGAAAGTGATGTTTCCTTAGATTCTCACTTAGGCAACTGAACTTAAATGGTTCTGCGGCATTCACTGAAATGGTGGCATTTGCAAATCTTCTCTTATTCTTTCATATATCTGAAAAAATATGAAATATGAAAAAATATGGCTTCAATAATTTCTTCTTTCAAGTGAATAATATTCCATTGCCTATATCTCTTTAGAGTTGCTTTTTCAGTTTTACCTATATTGACAGCTTATTTTTTCATTATGCATATCAGATAAATCATGCTTAATGGTACTAAAATATTTCAATCAGCATGTGATTTTGATACATTATTTTGGTTTTGAAGAATTATAGGCTTCTTGGACAACTGGCCTTTATTGGAACAATGGTTTACAGAGCCAGAAAATATTTTGATAAAGATCAATGCTGAAACAGATAAAGAGTCTGTATGCCAAAAAGTAAAAGAAATGTTTATGACTGAAATAATGAAAAAGGAGAATAGAGGTAATTACATTTTTTTTATAACTTTGAGCTTATGCAACTAAGTATGTGGTTTTAATGAGTTTAGGAGGAAATGAAAGTGTATTTACAAAGTCCCCTCTTCTGTTTGGATTATAGTATCTACAAGTGTCTTCTAATTCTGATTTTAGCTTTCTGCTGTAAATATTTCTAAAGAGATCTTTCTTTCTGTTTTAATTTAATTTAATCAAAAGAGGTCATCTCACTGAGCACCTTGTTTTCATGTGAAAAAAATAGAGTTAAAAGGATATTATAGAGAAGGGTAAAGATTTCAATCTGTTAACATCAGCATTATAAGGAAATAGTGAGTGAATTCTACTTTTAGGACAGAAACACTAGGCAGTTTACTTCCCCCCAAATCTTCTTGTGTTGGTATGAATTTACTGATTATTTACTTATTTATTTATAAGCCTGCCCTTAGGGTATATCTCACCAGCATTAAACCATCCCAACCTCCTTCCTCCTTCATTCAACTAATAATAATTGCCATTAACTTTTCATAGTATTATTGGAATTTATTATTAAAAGGGAACTTAGGTTCACATACTGCCAATGCCAGACTTCAGATGAGATTTTGCCTTTGAGAAAATATTTGAGAAATAAATGTTTCCCTCTTGTTTATCAGTCACCCCAATTATATTGGCAACTACAGTTTCTGGGTATAATAAAACTGGCCAAAGTTAAAAACATCACAAGGATTTCAAAACTGCCTAGATAGCATGCTATCTCCTGTCACTAGATTTATGACCTAACTACCATAATATATCAATCAACTGACACTAAAATAGCATAGAGGTATAAGCCACAACACGATAGGGATCCAGGAGCTCAGGCTTAGAAAGACGAGCTCCCACGTCACTTCCATGTGAAGCTTTCAGACAAAATAAAAACCAATCCATATAATTAAGAAGCTTAGCATGTTATTTGACAGAAGTTAGGCTGAAGGGAGGAATGAAGCCTCCCACAGAAATCCTTGTCTTGGTTGGGAGGCAAAACCAAACTGATTCTAAGCTTCTGCAGCTTTTACAGTTTAGAATCAGTTTGTTTTTGCCAGCTATTAGACTCACTTCAATACTTCCTTAAAGATTTTACATTCTAATCACTTATTAACAATTTCAGTTGCCACTCATTGAAGATTTACGTTCGAATCAATTCATTACTCTAGCAAATATCATTAAAACAATAAGCATTTACTTAGCCCAGTACTCTCCATTAAACATCCCGTTAAGTAAAAAAATGAAAAATAAAATGTGTGTGATATATATTCTGATGTGGAAAAAATGACCATAATATGCTGTTAAGTAGGAATAAGAAGGTTATACATAAAATAGTTCTGTTTTTGCTTTTAAAGTACATCTATGAATTAAATATATATGCCCAGAAAAGAATCTGGCAGAATATATAATACTAGATGGTGGCAGAAGGAGAAGGGCAAAGAGATTTAACAATTTCCTTTCCATGAGACTTAACAATTTCCTTTCCACTTGCCTAAATTGTTAGATTTTTAAAAAAACAATTATATATTACTTTTATAATCAGAAAAAAAAATCCCTTAATTTCCACTCTGAAAAAACATAGAACAGATTGGAGCATCTTTCTGAAATGCTGAATTGAGAAGAATAGGAAGTATGTATAAAAAGAAACAGCCACACAGAGTGCAGGTGTTCATCACCAGTGGTGTAGTCCCTGAAGCTGTGGCTATTTCCATTAACAGCGTGGAGGACCACGAAGGTCCGGGAGGCAGGGTGGGTGCCTAGGAAAGGTGAACCTGAAGGCACAGGGTCATCACAATGAAGAGGTGCCTAGAAAAACGCCGACAGCCATGCTCTGCCCTGTCAAGCCCTGGCTGACTGTTTCCTCTTCCTGCAGCACTCTCTCCCTGCACTCTTTAAGTTTTTGCTCAAATTCACCTTCTCAGCGGACCTGCCCCACTCAGCACTCTATTTACAAGTTAAAAAGCTGTCCCACCGCACTCCTGATCCCCTTTACCCCATTCTATGTATTTTCTCCATAGTACTTATCACTGTCCAACCTCTTACATAAATTAACTTCATGCTTATGCTTTGCCTCCCACCACTAAAATGCAAGCTTTGCAAGACAGCGATTTTTCCCTTTTGTTTTGCTGTTGTATTTCTGGTGACCAGAACTACACCTATTGTTATTTGTATTACTTTTATTTTTATTATTAGCAGTGCTGTTAATAGTTTTATATTGCGGTTATGGTCCTTCCTTCATGCAAGGCACAATTCAGGTCCAGTAAATGGTTGCTGCTTGAAGGAATGAATTGCTAGACTCAGTTGGTCTGCATTCCTCTAAATGCTTGATATGTATTTACTCATAGAAGTTGGTGCTGCACGTTTTCTTCTTCCATTTCCTCTCCACTCCCACTTCTTCTATTACATCGCTCTTCATCTTCTCTGTATGCTTTTTACACCTTGTTTTTCCACTGGAAGTTCTGAAACACTTTTTTATTTTCCTATTCCACTACATTAGCTACCTCTAGATGGTCACTTTTACATCCGGCACCCCCTCAACAAGCTTTTCTACCTAACACAACACACACACACACACACTCTCTCTCTCTCTCTCTCTCTCTCTCTCTCTCTCTCACACACACACACACACACACACACACACACACACACACACTGACAATTGTCAGAGGCAAGGGAAATGGTGTTTCTAACCAGGCAGAGAAGCCTTCCAATCTCAGCTTTAAGGACTGAATGATTTAAGGGAGAGCCCTAAAAACATGAATTTAGCCTTAGAGTAGTAAGGGCAATTTTATATTTATTTAGATTTACCTTAGTTCAAATGAAATAATAGGTGTTTGCTGTCCTTAATAAAGGTCCGTTCTTATCATTTTGAAGTTAAAAAGAAATTAGAAGAAAAGGAAGCTGAGAAAAAGGAAGAAGTTTCACTGGCTGAGCCGCCAGCTTCTGCTCTTCCTCCCCCTCCTCCTCCTGAACCAAAAAAAGCGAAGGAAATCCACCCTCAGCGTGAGCGTTCAAAAACTCCTGCTGTAAATGGAAAACCACCATCAGGTGACTGACAGAATAATTTATAATCCTGTTTGCCAGTTTCTTACTGTCACTTAGAAAATAATTATAAATGATAGTGCCAGTACGTTTATCCAGATTCAGACTTAGAGCAACTTCAATCATATGAAACCAAACTATACGCTCAGATGGCAGTGGGAAAAGGCCTTAGTAGCTAAGAGTGCGGTTATGCCAAAGCCCAGGTACTTTTCTGTATGAGAGGGAGCAGGGAGTCCTCACACCCAGATTTACTGATAAGAATAAAACCACAGATGAGAAGAGGAAAGGCACATGAGCAGATCCAGAGGACACACTTCTGTTTACGGAACTGTAGAGTCACATTTATTTAAAGAGTGATACCATCTTCAGGAAATGAGAATTAGCATAGCCAATTGTCTACAGGAATAGGGACACAAATTAACAGCATTCATTAGGGACTAGAATTTATGTGCGATTCTTAATCTTCAGTGCTATGTGATTATAATGGGCTAGAAACAAGCACTTCACACCTCAATAAACATATATTTATAATATGTAATATATATATGGAAAAGAGTTTGTGTAGAGAATATTTTTTATTTAAGTTCTTTCTGGATCCTTAACCACCCAAGGGACCATTCGTGGTTAATGACAGAGAATGAATACAGATAGATAGACAATGAAGATAATGACTAAAGTTGCTCAATTGTTGAAATGCATGATATGGGTAGAATATCAGTATCAGTTTGGTGCTGTGTACATGCAACAAACTTGGCTCTAATTTCTGGTTTGAACTTTATTCATGGCTGACTGTGCTGTTACACAGTCTACCTCGGTATTCTTGATACTGCATTATGATTGCATTTCTAAACTCCATAATCTTTCTGCTTCAGGATTTGAGATGGGTCTGAATTTTTTAAATTAAATTTATTTATATTAAAAAAATTAATTTGAAGACCTTAGTAACTTATATTAAAGCACAAAGCCATGAATTAAATATATACCCCTTTCCCACTATGTTATTAGGAATTAAAGAAAACAAAAACAATTCAGAGCTCTGCAGGAATAATGGGAGCATTTAAAATGCTGTTTAGAACTGAGGAAGGCAGTTCCCACAGGGGCTCGGGGAGCCTGGAATTAGCCAGTATAGGCTTTTAACCCCTGACCACGGCTTCCCCCTCTCCTTCCTTCCCCTTGGCCTGTCACAGTCAAGAGTATGTATTGGAGCCATTACCTGAAACCAGCCTTTAGTGTTTCGACACAGTTTTAACACAGTTCAATCTTTAAGTTTCTGAAGCTTGCTTGTGAATTTAAAATTGTATTCTTGAATACTGTGCATTGGAGAAATAATAAAGTTATTGTTGCTTCAAAGAGTGGTTGTATCTGTCTCTTTTTTCCACCAAGGGTAGGGCTAGTGCCTGATCTTTAAAAATGTGTAAAAGGATTACTCTCCAGAGGCCTAATTACTGCCTTCTAACAATAGTGCGTTATTGGGAGGAGATCTCAGTGCTCCTGGGCAGTGATGAGGCAACAGAGCGGGCCACACCGCCCTTACAGTTCAGCGAAGCTTAGTTAAGCGATTTTTAAGGAGGGAAGTTTCCAGCAGGTTTGTTTATTTTTATATAAATAATTTACAAATTTTTTCAAAAGAGAACATTTTCAGACCTAAATGCCTGGGGCTTCTGAACATACCCAACTCAAACACCCAGTTACCATCTTCTTTAGAAGTTGAGATGCAAAAAACAAGGAATTATTTACTTAAAAAAAAAATCAGGGTAGAAATAGGGTATAGAAGGGAGTCACGGTACACTGAGTAGTAACAGTCATTTTGTCCAAATAGAATTATACATTGTATATATTTCTGCATTTTTTATCTGTTTCCAATGCATTTGGGATTAAACATGAAAACCTCAATTATGTTCCGTTAAAGGGTTTATTATCAAATCTACTACCGAATGTCAGAATTTAATTTAGAACTAAAGTTCTCAGTGTGACAAAATGCAATAGTACTATCCATGCTGCTATTTAAGAATATTATTTGGGGATTTCAGAATATATTTTGGAGTTGATAAAAAGTTTTAAAAAAAGATGGGCAGAGTGCATGCTGTGCCCAGCAGAAATTAGAATTCCCCATCATGCTTTGCTTTGTAAGTTCAGTGTCTCAGGTATCTCTGTTTTTACCTTCTCTGTTGTCTTGTGCTGAAGTGTGAGCTTTTTAAATAGTTAGCAGTATTATTATTATTATTTAAAAAATTCAGAGCTTATCTGGAGTTTTTATTATTAAGATTAGCTTATTTCTAAAAAAGCAACTAACTCAAATGTCTCTTTTTCTAATCAATGGTAAGGCTAGTGCCTGATCTTTAAAAATGTATAAAAGGGTTAATCTCCAGAGGCAGAGAAAGACAAATACCAAGTGATTTCACTTATATTCACTTATTTTCACTTGAATCTTATTTATTTTGAGTTTTATAGTCAACTATCTGGACATTTGCAAGGCCTTTTATAGAGGTTAACAAAGTTTCAAGGTTAACCCTTCTCTGTCTTTCACTAGTCTTATTTCTATGGAATCTTGGTTGTTGGGTCTGAGATGTTTAAATGTAAGGGCTTTGCCTCTACACATTCTTATAAATATCACTTTTCATAAAAAGAATACTTCAGATGGGCTCTCTCCATGACAGGCATTTAAATCAGCCCTCTGTCCATCCTTCCAATGAAGAAAAAACCTGTAGTCCAGGACAAAGGGTGGAAATGATTGAACTTGTTTGGAGAGTAATGCAGGAAGTTTATAAGTAACTAATTTATTGTGTGGAACATCTTATTGACCTCCCTATCATCAGTTTTCCATTTTATCCCTTCCAATATATTTTTGAACTAGATATGCCCAAACTATCCTTTTCATTACCAGTTACAGTCAGAACAAAATGGAAATGTAGAAGCCACAAGGCAACCAAGTGTGAGGTGAAGACAAGTTCAAGAATGCACCATATCAAAACAATGTGTTTATTTAACTCTTCTTCAAGGTGTTTGGGCATCATTTTTATTATACATTCAGTTGTCTTATTGTACAAGGATCATTGAGTTAAAATATATCCAAATAGAGCCATATGCTTCAAATGAATTTTTGACTTTTAAAACTCCACTGCTATTGGGTTGAAGAGTATATGATCAATTCCACAACCAAATATTCATATTAAAATTATGAATAAATTTCTCAATTGAGACAAAATAGAGTAATACTATCAAGAACTGTCATTTAAGAAGTTTGAGTCCATAGTCTGTCTTCCAATTCATTTTAGTTCACAGTAAAGGCCTGAGCCATTTTAAGCAGTTCATGAATATAACTGTTTATCTGTGACAAATAACATTTGATTACTTACAAATCCTGTAGCCCAGGCTGTTGAAGAAAGTTATCAATGATATTTATGTGTTGAATTTTGTTTAGAACCCCCACATGGTAAGCAAGAATCTCTTCAGGAAGGAAAAGGGAAGAAAGGTGAAACTTCACTCAAAAGAAAAGGTACAACAGATAAAGATAGACATGATTATATGTAATTCTACATTTCCTAACTGTCTCAGTGAAAATAGCTAGATTTGTTCAGTAGTATACATCGAATGCTTCTCTCAGGCATTTGTGAACCATTAGCCCTCGCCAAAGAATATAACTTCATTTTTTCTGCAGTCTAGCTCTTAGCAAGGGTCCTGCTGAGAAAAGTGATGCTTGTGGGAACAATTTAGAGAATATCTAATATCAGAATATCCACTTACCATAGGTATTATAGATGTTATCCTTGGACTAAGATGTACCATCAGAAAACCACATACTGATCCATATTTTCTTGGTCTCCCCATAGAATTGCTTTCACTGACAAACACTTTTTAGGTATAAAGTTCTCAGCTTCTTCCACAACATAAGATAACAGTGGAGGTGAAACTTTCATTAAACCAATAACAACCTGATACTTCATTTTCTGAAGATATAGTATGCCCACTACATCATTCAATGGCCCCTATATGAAATCCTAGGTGAGAAATTTCATTCAGAATTCAGGGACAGTAAACTTTTTTTTCCTTTGAGTGGTTAATTAGCACTCTAAATGATAGCATTTCCTTTTCTATTTCAGATATCTAGAAGTTCAGCACCAAATTAGTGGCTCAGATTTAGTGTCTGTGCAAGGACCTACATCTCAATATCTGGTTTCTAATTTCTTCCCTGGTTTTGACCTTCCAGTTTAAGTTGTATTTCTTCTTGACCCTAATTTCACTTACAAGTTAATCACTATTTTATTTTACGTATTTCTTTGAAATAAGTATCAATGATATTAGTTTTAAATAATTGTTTTTAAATAATTGATGACTGGTAGAAGAAAATCCCAGGCTCTAAAAGCCTAGTAGTTAGCTTTGTGTTGAAGCTTCTAAAGCAGTCAGTTAACAAGTGAAATGCAGTTATGGATACATATAGTTGACTTTTTCTAGGGCACATTCAAATGGGGTTGTTACAAAGTATGTATCTCTTACCTGCTTACCAATAGCAAAACAATTTTCATATTTACATTATTCATCCCTTGCTTTCTCATTGTGATCAACAAAAGCACATAAAGGATCATCATAGAATCATCAAAAATAGTTATTAAATAGACCTATAAATATTAGGTACCAGATAGTCAAGTTAGACATGAAAACGCACATGCTCTAAGATCATCCTTAGTTAAAATTATACACACTCCATACAAAACATAAGCAAATACAATTTCATCCAGTAAAAATACACACTGAATCATGCAGTTAGCTCCATTTAAATAACTCCAAGGACCTTCAAACATTTTTTTGCTTTTATTTTACTGAATTCTGCTGGGTTTAATAATATTTGAATAGATGAACTCTCAGTTAGGATTTAGAATTCTTCTGTTACATAGAAATGCTGTTGTTTTAGCATGTATAACAGAATTTCCTTCATTAAGGAAGTTAGATTATTTTAATTCTTAATGTTTGAAATTAACACCATTAAGGTAAACACTATCAATTGTCTGTTTTTCTCACTGGCCATTTGATACCAATTACATTGGTTTGAGGAACATCTCCTTTCTCCTTTCTTCAAACTTACCTATATTTCCTGCTATTGGCATCATTGACTCAGTCCTATTCTTTGTATATTAGATCAGTCCCTCCCATTTTTCTGCCTAAATCTTGACATTGAAATGCCATTTGCAGTTGTATTTATGGTTTTCTTAAAGGATTTCTTATTCTTTTCAACCCATTTTCCATTTCATTCATTCATAAAACAATAGCTTTTCAACCCTGTGACCTTAGCTAGGAAATATTAAAGAGGGGTTAAATGAAGGAAGTTTTCCCTAATTAACTAAATTTCAGAAAATGCTGAGTTAAGCCAAATTAAAATGTTTTTAATCACAGGGTTTTTTTAATATGTTAATGTTCTTCTCTAAGAGAATGGAAGATACAGTATGTAATATCCCAAAGTATTTTTGGCTACAGAATTCTTTTCTTTTGGAGGAGTATCTATTAGGACTAGAGTTCTATGGAGCAAACATTTGGAAATAATGTCCCCTTAATTCCTCTGGCCTGCCCATGTATTAGCATTGGTACTGTGCTAGGGCTTGCCTTCTGATTTAATTTATAGTTGTAGGTGCTACTGTTAGGAAGGAGTTCTGTTTGATGATGCCAGGAAATCAGACTGAGACATGAAACCAAAGTCAAGAAAGCAAACAAGTTTTATTACACTCTGTAACAGAGTGGGCCCTGGCCTAATATCAGACAGGCCCTGACTGCCTACTGTGAGGTTTCTTTTATGGGGTTTTGGTGGGGCAGAGAAGTGCTTGATTGACAATTCTTGGCCCTGGAAACCTGCTCTGACTGATGAAATGGAGACATGGGCTGTGCTCTGATGTTTTTCTTTATCTGGGGAGTGCCTGGCACTCTGAAGTTTCTCATCTGGGAATATTGGGACATTTCAAGTCACTCCTGGCCTTTATGGCTTCATCTAATTAACTCTGTGAGTCATTTATAGCTTTCTGGTTTTATCTGATTAACCCTTTGAGTCCCTTTTGTTGGGCTTTTCTCTCTTTGAACCCCCTTATGTCTGTCTTTCTGCTTAACATTACCAGGTCACTTAGCAATATATGTAATGTCGATTTTATAAACATCAATAACATTAATTTGAAGGACATGGAAGAATGGAAAAAAGAAAAGGTAAAAGTAAAATCAATTGAAATACCTAGATGCATCTACTAGAGCAGTGGCTCTTTAAGTGTGGTACCATACCAGCTGCATCTACACCACCTGCGAACTTATTAGGCATACAAATACTTGGCTCCACCCCAGACCTACTGAATCTGAAACTCCCATAGGCCCCAGCAGTTTGTGTTTCAATAAGCCCTCTAGGGAATTCTGATGATCATTAAAGTTGGAGAACTTCTATACTGGAGCGTATTGCTATTGCCCTATTTTTGCCATTAAAATATCAGAAACATTCAGTTATTTCTAATGTGTTATTTATGATATGCCCTATTACTCAAAATATTTAAGTTGGTTATAATTTAGGAAAAGCATGTATATAACAGTGCTGTTGAAATAGAAGTAAAAAGCTCTGAGATTTTCTAAGATTAATTTCTAAAATAGATTTTTATCACCTGTGACCCTAAACAAAGAACAGTATGTGGTACCATGTACAAGATCTTAATAAATTTTACATCAAATGCAAAACATATCAAGTTTCATCTGAAGATTTATGCCACACATCTGGAAGTAATAATTTATGATCATCAAAATTCAGCAACAATCTCCTTTTATAATTCATAATCATAATAATAAACTACCTTGTATAGAGTGCCTGCCATGTTCCAGGCACTACACAATAATTTATATATAATTTCACTAACTCATCATAACCACCTATGAAGTAGGAGTGATCATTACCCACCTCAAAAATGAGGAAATTAATAATCAAAATAAGTAAGATAGTTTTTAGTTAGGACTTGTTAACCGACAGCAAGGGGAAAGTTAGAGCCTCTTCACTCTTAGGTGAATGTAATCTGTACTCCCATATTAATGCATAACGCTAAAGCGCTCATGGCTTTCCTGGGTTTTGTCTTCTGTCACCATAATTTAAGTGCATTAAATAGTATTACTTACATTCCTAAGTATGAGTCTTTTAATTAATCTATTACTCTTATTGCAGTTTTTAAAATTTATGTCAATTAGAAAAATTAAGTTGGTATGTAAACAGAAAATAATCTTAAAATCAATTTATAGGCCAAGTAAATAGTGTTTCAAGAACTTTTCCAAGGTTTGCAAGTATCTAAATATAAATAATATGATATGAATATCAGTAGATACTCAGAGGCAATGAAGTGTGAGAGTCAAAATCATGGACTCGAACCAGTCTGTCTTTTACCATATGAATGACCTAGAGCAAGTAAGGTTACCTTAGTATGCCTCAGTTCCCTCACATGTAAAATGGGGTCATAAAAGTAACCTCTCACGTTGCTACTATAAAGAATAAGTAAATGTACAAAAAAGTAGATAGAACAGGGTCTGGCTCAGAGTCAGTGGAGCTAAATAAACATATGAGTTATTATTATTGACTCCAGACCAAGTTATTAAAGACTGTAGGCAGAAAGGGGAACCTATTGCAAAGTTGACGTGGGAAGTTCCCAACACTTATCACCAATTATAATTACACTAAAAATAAAAGAGGTCCCAGATAACTAGTCCTCATTACTTTGTAGTCGTTTACTTTCCGTATCTCCAGCTCCACACAGGGTAACAACAGGAATTTTAGGACACTGAGGAGAGAAAACTTCTGGCTTTTACCTAGTGAAGTTGCTAATTAAATCAGATCCTACTAGGAAATATTTGGGGACTGATAGGTAACAATAATGCCTTTCTTTTAAAAACAAAAGTCAGATTTTTCATATCTTTTCCTCCTTCAATCCTCATTTCCCTGAGTAGTTCCAATTTAATTTGAGGGTTCTAGTCTTCTTAATGTCCTCACATCAATTGATGAAGTTTACTCTTACCTTTACTGAGCTCCTACTATGTTATTTTCTTTGCTCAAAACCCTTGAAATAGAAGTAAAAAGCTCTGAGCTTTTCTAAGATTAATTTCTAAAATACATTTTGCTCAAAACCCTTGCCCTATCATTTCATCTTTGATCAGTTATTTACAGATAACATGACTAAATAAATCCTATGTCCTGAAATTACCTTTTCCTTTTTACCTTATTTTATTTTTATTTGTACTTGTTCTTGCTCCATGGGCTTTTGTGTCATACCATTAAATCTTATAAATGAAAAAGAATTGATAAAATCTTCTTTTACCATGTGCTAAGGATAGATTATTCTCCAAACCTTTCATGCATAAAGAATGGCTACATTGAGGACTCAGTGATCCAACTTTCAAATGAAAGCAGATATCTTATTAGAAACTGAAGCTTTCCTACGGTTGGCTAGATGGTACTTAAAAAGGAATGCCCCCTGTTACATTTAAGAGGTTGATAGATTTTGTTCGAAAGTGACATCTATTTTCATTCACTATGACATAGATACATTTTTATTTATTCAAATCTTTGCCCCTTAGCATTTTCATTGTTAAGATTTAGATGAAGGTTAAATGGAATCAAAGCACAATGGTCCAAAAATATTCCCTGGCTCTCTTAATTTTCACTGAATGATCATGATTTTTTAGAAAATATTTTCTTTTCTTAAAATGGAAGAAACTCATTCCAGCCTCACATTTATAATTACAAAGTTCTTCATCTTAGGAATTCTTAGAGAAATTCATCTTAAAGTACCCATACATATTATTATCACTTTTACTTCATCAAAGAGTCAGGCTACAAAATGAAAATTCATCATATAGAAATATATATCAAATCATGAACATTTTTGGTTATTGCCTGAGCAAAGATTTTCTTAAATTTTTCTAAATTAAAAAAAAGTAGAAACAACTTCAAAATGTGGATAATGAATAAGGTTTTTATATGTATAAATAGAGTAACAAGACATAATTGACAATTTTCCTCGTACTTATAATCCATATATTTTTAACTGGCATAAAAGTGGAAAATTTATTTACTTTCCTAAACAGCATTATCATTGAATAATACTCATTAAAGAAATACATTTTGGGGAAAGAAAGTGCTCCCTATCCTAATAGCATCTATAAACTGCATCTAAAATATCAAAAATTAATCTGTGGAAAGTAATAAAAGGTAAATGGAATTTAAACTGAATGAATTTCTAAACTGTAATAACCTTGAGGAAATACTGGTGCTTTCTGAGTTAAGGAACTTTGATTAGTCACTAGGTCTTTCAGACCAGGAGAGTGCCACTTAACTGGTCTAAATTCCCCTCTAGAAACTTCAGGGAAAATGAGACATACGTCTCTTCTGGATTCTGAACTGAAAATTAGGCCTGTTTGTCTTGCTCTCCCCCTCTTCCTCCTGCTCATTCTCTTCCTCCTTCCTACCCCCTTCCCTTCTTTTCCCTCCTCTCCCCTTCCTCTCTCATTTTCTCCCCTTCTCTCTCTTATGCCATGATTCAGCCAGGCTATGGCACAGCAGTTTCCTTCTTTCATACCCCCTGACTGTATTAGGAAATTGTTTCCTACTCAGAAATCCTATGTCTCATTCAGGGAATGTGGGAATAGTTAGAAGCTACAATACCACCTTTCTTCCTGTGCATTCCTCGCTTTCTCAGGCACCGACTCTGGCTAGCTCTTACAATAACCTCCTTCCTTCCTGCTCCTCCCCTGGGCTTCAAGGAACACCAAGAACACTACTCACATATAGTTATCCTCTTTCTCATGCAGAGTGGAGAGTTTGATTTGCCGGTTTTTGAAATAGTAAATTAAATACCCTTTGCTTTAGACTCTAAACTTTGTAAGAATCTTACGTTCATTGTGGAAGCAAGGAAAGAGATGAAAATAAAATATCAAGTTGCTTTTCATAGCCAATTGGACAAGAGATGTTGGATTGCTTTAAAGAAACTGTTATTGGTATTATTAGTCAGTTAAAGGTTTTTGATTTTTGATTTGCTAAGTCTCCCCAAAGCTGCTTAAAAAGTAGTTAATGAATTGCCTGAAGTCCATGGCAATCATAGATTTATTTGTCCACCAGAATCTGGTCCCATTCATCTACTTGTAATGGAATGATTTAATATGCATGTTTAAGGTTCTCCTAAAGGAAAATCTCCAGGAGGGAAAGTACCAGCAAAGAAATCACCTGCTGACTCTATAGATATGTCACCTGCTCCAGTAGTGCCACCAAAGCCTAAGCCCGGATCAGAAGAATGGGTCTACGTAGATGAACCAATTCCTGAGGTACAGCAGTTTTGAGTCAAGCTAGTAGAATCTGTTCATTCTCCTGTTTGTAGTAAGATTCACACCATTATTTTCACCATCCAAAAGGCCTACCATTGCTGATAATATATATACTCCTCAAAAGTCAAAATGATTTTTTGAGACTACTCATTGAACCATGTCTCATCCTTTCTCTACTCCCTCCAGTCTCTGAGTCATGTTTTGAACTGATGCTGAGTGCTGAAAGCTGGAGAACAAATGGGTTCTGTGAGGACCATAAATGGGTTCTGTGAGGACCAATTTTCTTGGCAAGGATAAGCAGAGATGCAGTTTCCTGGAAGAATGACTTCCCCACAATACATATCCAGCAAATTATAGCCCTCCTTCCATGTTGTCATGCCTACATCATAACACTTTCAAATGAAGTTTAACATCTGACTTTTTAGAAATAGAAGAAAAATTTTGATGCTAACTAAAACTAATTAAAAATCAGGTAGCTATCTGGCCTATGAAGTTCCAGTGGGCATGCCAGTAAAGGCAAGGAGATGCCCCAGGTGAGCCCTGGACACTCCATTCTGTTCTTTGTTCTCTGACAAATGCAAAGCCCAGTTGCCACCTAGGCAAATTTGGTTTTTTACTAGATATATCATCTCTGTAAGTCACACAGAATGGTCTTTCTTTTAAAGTTTTTAAAAGACAAAGAGCTTTTTAAAAGGCACAGCCTTTAACCTTCTTCATTGCAGTGCTCCATGGTTTCTTATCCTTCTGAGCCCTCAGCACTGACCGCCCATGCCAAGCATGTGAGGCCCAGTCATGAATTGCAGTGATTGTGTTGTTACTGAGCTTTCCTAGGGAAAAGTCCTATCTCCCCAGATAGATTATAAACACTGGGGAGAGCAGGAACATTTAGAATAATTCACTGTATTCTGTACAGAATACAATACAATGGGCTCCAATTAATTAATTAGCATGGATTGAGAAATAAAAACAAAATATTTGAAGATGAGAATATTAAATAATAAAATTAGGGATGTGTGCACTTGATACCACTCAGCCAAACAGAAGCTGCTTTGTAAAATAAGTATATTCAAAAATCATCATAAAATCAGGACATAGAAGTGGTTGTTGGGAAGGCGACACAATTAAAATGATATTATTTGGCAGGGGGTGGAGAGTGAAGGGCAGAAATATTGAATCCATTGAAGATATTAGTAGGAAAGATAGGCGGGGATTCAGGATGAAATCTGCTTGTTTTTGCATTCCTAAAATCTAGTACAGCAGTTCCACATAATGGCTGCTCAGTAAACATTACTGTGGATGTAAGTAGACTAATCTGATCCCAATTTTATCATGAGTTACATTTTTAGGAGACTGGATGGTTCCATTTAGTTCTAAAAGCTATGAATTTCTGTCCAATCCATTCACAAGGAATGCTTTATATAGTTGCAGTTTCATCCTGATCTTCTTGCTTAGTATTGCTCTTTTTACTCAATATTCAGAAGAATTTTCACTTTGAAATTATGTTTTTTATACTTTACCATTTAACAGGAAATACCTTCATTTTTAATACCTTACTGGGAACTAATAGAAAATTCCTATGTAAACTCTGTCAAAACAGTACTCAGGCACCTGAGAGAGGACCAGCATTCTGTGCTTTCTTACTTATATGAGATTAGGTAAGTTAAGTTTCCAAAGTGAGAATTTTTAGGTATGACATGTAGGCTCCATCTCATTATCTTAATGCCTTACAGAACAAATTTCCAGCGGTTTCTAAGGCGTCCAGACCACAAGCAAGATTTTGTATCTCAATGGCAGGCTGATTTCAACTCTCTTCCTGAAGACCTGTGGGATGATGAGGAAACAAAAGCTGAACTACACCAAAGAGTGAATGTAAGGGGCTCTGTGACCTGCTGGGTCTAGGTCTCCACATTATTAAACTTTGCACTGCAAAACCATAAGTCATTCCCTTCTTGCTTTCATGAGGTGTGAGGATGAGGAGGGGAATGATTTGAACACTTAATGCCAATTTTCAAGAACAATGGCTCTTCTGCATTTTAAGTTCAGAAGTAGAATATGGTAGCCCATGCTTCCAGAAAGAGAAGCCAAGGCCAACAGTGCAAGAGCATTGTTGGCATTTGTTTGATAGACTCCTAACCCCTTTGTTGGGCCATGTAATTATGTCCACACCTGGTGTTAAGTACATGGCTGTCTTGAATGCAGTCATGTGGTTGCTTGATGTCAGGGATAAAGGGAATGAGAAACTTCATGGAAGACCTAAAGGGTACCTCTGTTGAATAGATCCCTTAAGGGTAGCAAATCATATGCATCATTCTGTCTCCAGTAAGCACAGTGCCTGGCACTCAGGAAACAGGAAGATTTTCACAAATTCATAAATGGAGTATATTACCCTGATGTTTTAGAAAAGGACCTCGGATGCACAAGAAGACTAATTTCAATCTCTCACCTTTTGTCTTTCCTGTGTAAATTTATAGAACCCCTTAACCTGTCAGAGGAATTCTTTCCCTGAAGTATAGGCCTTAAATATAAGCCTTAAGTATAAGCTGTTAGTAGTCAAATCTGATTATAATCTCAATACTCATTTGTACAACAACAAAAAGTGCTTATTGAGCATCTCTCCTCGTCCTGGCACTGTTCAAGGGGCTGGGGATTCCACAGTGAACAAAAACTCTATGACCTCATGATGTTTATTTCTGGTAGTCAGAAGACAGAGAATAAGCACCAAACAGGTAAACATACTGTAAGTATTTCATTGGTAACGAGTGCTATATGAAGAACAAGAAAGCAGGGCAGTGTGAAGGGGAATGTTGATGTACCGTTTTATATGTGATGGCTGTGGAAAGGTCCAATGAGAAGGTGACATTTGAGCAAACTCAGGACAGGGGTGACTGAGTAAGCCATGTAGATATTGGGGTAAGAGTGTATCAGGCACAGGGAGAAGCAAAAGCAAAGGCACTTTGCCTTTAGGTGTCTGAAGAACAGCAAGGGGTGTGGCTGGGGCAGAGTGAGCTTGGGCCAGAGTGGTTGGTGATGAGGCCAGAGAGATCATAAGGGCCTAGGTTATCTAAGGCCTCAGAAGTACTTATTAAGATATTGGTATTGATCTGAATGAGAGTTGAAGCCTTTATTTCTGGTTTTAAGAGTCTATAGTGGAGGAAGACAGCAAGTCTTACAAGTAGTAAACAGCAAGAAACCATTGGGAAACCAACTGGGAAGCTATTGAAATTAAGTGAAGGAATTACAGTGACTATGAGTGGGGTGCTGGAGGGTTCACCCAAGATGGGTTGAATTAACAAATATCCTAATAAAACTGAAGTATTTTACCTGTTCTTAGATGTTCCTCAAACAGTAATTAATAGCTAGTAAATCCTAAAACATACCTCCTTTCCTCTCTTTCCTACTTATTTATAATGCCAGCCCTCTTGTATACTTCTTCTTCCCCATGTCTGCCAGGTGATTTTTGGTAGAATGAGAAGGTTTTTAAATTAAAATATCTTATGTGGGATTTTTTTTTGTAATTCCCAAACTACCATATGTTTATTATAGATAAATTACGTATTAAAAAGAAGCAAAATTAAAAATGACAAATCCATAATCCATTCCCAGTAGTTAACCATTGTTACTATCTTTCTTGAAAAAAGGTAACTATAACGTACATATTGTTTTTTAACATTCCTATTCAACAATAGAACATGTTTTCTTTCTCAATAAAAATTCATCTACCTCATTCTTATATCTAAGAGATATTTTAATAATGAATTATCCTACTTATCAAATTGCTATTACTAATCACCAATTCATTAACAAATATTTGTTGAGAACCAACTTTTTGTATAGAGAATTTATACAGTAAAATTTCATCCAGCTAAATATTTGCCACATTCTTAATTATTTCCTTGGGAAATTTTCCCAAAAAGTGGTAACTGCTGATTCTAAAAGTATGTTTAGTTTTAAAATATATGAAAAATTTGAAGATTTGCAATTAAAAAAAAATTCACATATTAAAAACTTGCAAATTTCATTCCAACTAACAGATTATGAAAATCTGTCAGATATTGAGTTCTATCTTTTTTATAAATCATCTGTTGTTCACATGGGACACACATATTCCCAGTTTGATATTTGCCTTACATTATTTGAGATGAGTTTTAATGCAGAAAGCTTTTAATGTTTATGTAGATAAAAATAGGAAAATATTCTTTATAGCTTATATTTTTGGTCCATTTAAAAAATACTTATCCACCCCAAAATTATATGCAAATGTCCCACTTTTAATGCTTTCAAGTTTTATATTTTACTTTAAAATATTTAAATTATTTATTATTTTGATAGGGATCTCATTTTGTTATTTCAAAAAGTCAGTCAAACGGTATGAGAAGACTTTCCAATATATCACATACAGTTGTATATGACATATATATGTGGATTTCTGTATCTGTGGATATCTTTTTGATCTATCAATCTATTTACTTATATATAGTGGATATTCCCCTTTGTCTTCTTTTTCTTGACTTATATTAAACATGAAAGAATAAAAAATAAATATAACTTTAAAAAGAACTTAGAAAATAAACCTGAGAAGAGGAGAAGGGAATTAATGAGGATAAAAACAGAAATGGACAACTTGGGAAATTAAAAACATTGAACTTAAACTATCAATCCAAACAAAGCTGAGAAGTTTCTGGCAAGAATCATCTGGGAAAAAAATGCAACTTCCCTTTAAGTAGAGATTTGGATATATCCCATAGGTTCTGATTATAGCATTTTCATTATGATGAATTACTAAATATTATGGAATTGCAGTATTGATATCCTCACTGACCACATAATTATTTAAAAGGATGTTTGTTTCATTTCCAAGTGACCTTCTTTCTAAGACCTTTGTCCTTTGCTTCAGATTCTGTTGTATTATAATCAGAGAATTAGGTATATAGAAGTTTGATTTTAATTAACTTTAATAATCTTTTAAACTTATTTTAATTTTTTAGTTGCCTAAAATATGAAAAATCCCATGGTTACTAGAAAATAACATATAGTCTCTATTTGGAAGGATCAATAAGTATTCGCTAAATCAACCTCATTATCAATATTATAATGCTTCCTTTTAGTGGCTTCTCAGCAGGAGTGTGTAGTAGGGAAACATGTGAAGTTTACAAAAATAAACCTAACTTTGCCCCTGGCCCTGTGTCCAAATTCATTAGGTTTAGGATGGGCCCTTATATCACATTTTTTTTTTCAAGTGTCATAGGTAATTCTGATCAAAATAATTGCTCTATTCTTTTTTTTTACTTTTTTATACCTTTATAAGCTTGCAAAAACTAATTTAAGTTAAAGACCCCTGTGACTATTACATTTCTGTCCATTTTCTTTGCTACAGTGTTTGATGTATAGATTTTAGTGCAGCAGCAGTTTTAGCTAAGCACCGAGTATGTGTATGTGCTGGCACTGCCTCATTTCATCCTAGGACAGCCCTCTGAGGTGGGAACTAGTGATACTCCCATTTTATAGGTGAAGAACTATGGTGATGAGATAACAAGTGGCTGGCTGGGATCTGAGCCCAACTTGCCTTGCTCCCCAGCCCATGCCCTTAACTGTTCATTAAACTGCTTCCTTCTCTGATGCAGCATTATTTGATATGTGAAGATGCACGGTAGGTCTATCTCCATGGTCTCCTACACCTTTCACAGTATATAATAGCCATCTTTGTCCCAAAGTACTTTTGTGTCTTGAATTCTACTTCATCTGATGTCAGTATCATGAACCTTGACTATTTTTTATTTGTATTTGCCTCATGTAAGGTTTTATTTTTGACCTTTTGGGCATGTTGTTTTATGTGAGACTCTAGTAAATACCATCTAAGTTGAATTTGGGTTTTTGACTCAACAGAGAACCTTTATGACTTTTGTAAAGGCATTCCTTTTTAACGGTTTTGTCCATTTACTTGGTCTAACAAAATTAATAGTCATGAGTTTTTCTTAATACAACCCACCTCTGATTATTCAGGGATATTTAGTATTCCCCAGTTCTCACCAAATAAAGCATGAAAACCAGCCATGCCTTTGGATAAGCCTAGACCCTCTTTATGCCTTTAATTTTCCTTGTTCTTGAATTACTTGATTCCAATTCTAAGAAGTTAATGCAAAGATGCTTGTATGTGCCAAGGCCTCACAGTGAGTCAGGAGAAGAAAGAGAACTAGAAATAAGGTCTCAGGCATTTGCACTTTCTCCTGTGCTGTCCTCTCCTATCTTTTAAAAATGTATTAATGTTTGATAAGTACAAGCCCAGTCCTCAATGAATATTTGACAAACATTTGTAGAAAGACCATGAAGATACCAAGACCACCTTTAAAACATTGGTGTATTGTTCTGATACTTGGCATATGGCTATAAAAATGCCTATGGTATTTTCATTGCATGTGCAGCCCCCACAAGATAACAAACCAAAATGCTAGGCGTTCCATAAACACAACATCACAGAAATAAAACCACTGTGGGGCCTGGAATCAGCTTGCTTGCTTTCAAATTCCTGGTTCTCCCACATTGCAACCATAAGCAAGTAACTTAACCTCTCTGAGAATCAATTTTCTCAACAGAAACTTACCTCTTGGTTATTGTGGGGATTAGTGAGGTAATCAATGAAAGCACTCAACAGAATACCCAATACATAGTAAATGTTCAAAAAATGATTATTAGTGTGAAAACTGTCAAGTTTTTTTGGACTGTATATATTTCATTAATGGAATATTTTATTAAACAGGTATTTATTGCTATGAATAACATCACATTTTTATTCTGATAAGATTATAATAGTTTTCATTAATTGAAGAAATATTGTGTGCGAAATAGTGTGCTAAGTGTTTTTTATACATAAACTAATTTATTCTATATGGCACATCCAAAAGGTAAAGTAATATCTCCATTTTACAGATAAAGTAACTGAGACCTAATATAGTAGTGCATATTACCCAAGACTGCAGGCTCTGTTCTGGCTCCACCACTTGTTATGTGACTCTGGAAGAATAACCTCTATGACTCAGTATCCTTCTCTGCAAAATGAAGATAATAATAGTACCTAAGGTTGTTTTAAGGCATTAAATGAGCAATATAAGTATAGTTACTTTTATTCTGACACACTGTCACACACAGAAAGGCCTCCATACATAGTAACTATTGTTATACATACTTTTCATATGTATAATTATCATTGCACTTTCATACTATGAATGTATAGTACATATAATAGAATAATATATAACATTCATACAGGTATAATTATCATTATTATTGTAAGTGGCAGAACTGGGATCTTCAAAATATTTTTCCATTGCTAGTTCTTTAGTACAAAGCTTTTTGTGGACAATCCCATTAAGCTCAGACAACATTCCTTTGTGCATTGCTTTGTGAATGACTACTCATGATTAATTAACAAGCTTATTCCCTTGGTTTAAATACAACTGCTTATTTCTTCCACCAACAATACCCTATTTCCCCAGAAATTCCCTGAAAGGATATTTCAACCACACAAATTTTCTGAGGCAGGATTTGAATGCATAAAACGTAAAGTGAACTGTGGTGGATCTGTGGTAGATATGGGCATATGATTTGGTGGGCTAGTCTTAGAAAGTGAGGGCCTGACAGTAAAAACTAACTAAATATTTGTTGAATGAAGGAATAAAATATATGAGTGCTCTAAAATTTTTAAATTTTCTTCAGGGACATTTTTAAGGCAGAGAAGGGATTTTAGTTTTATTACACCCAGTAATTTGAGCCATGATTCTAAAGCTTTGCATGAACCGTGATGTTTCTTTGGGTTCAGGATTTACGAGACCGCCTGTGGGACATTTGTGATGCCCGGAAGGAAGAGGCAGAGCAAGAGCATCTGGATATCATTAGTGAGAGCTGGTTTCAGGACTTGATCGGGATAACGATGAACCATTTCTTCTCACTGATGCAGGTAAGAGCAGCCTGTTAGGACACTTCCACAGACGCATCCCTCATGTAACAACTCCTTTTGGAATGTGAGGGGCCTCTTTGGGGCTCATATTAGTCCCAGCACTTGGCCTGAGCTCCAACTTGCTGAGGAAGTTAGCTGAAATAAGTCATTCTGGCCTGGGCTAAACAAGCACCAGAACTGGAAGCATCCAACGCAACCAGCTTCCAGGTGGCCTAGAACCATGCAGAGGACAGCAGAGATGGAATCTAGCCTGTGTGTTGTTTCATCAGCCTCTCATAGCAGACACCCAGAGTGGCCAGCAGAAGCCCCAAGAGAGCAGCCTTGCCACAAAGCATGGGCTAGATCAAACTTAGCAGGCATTTGATTCTAGAAAAAACTGACCATTGGATTATAAAAACAGGCTGTTCATCCGAACAACCTGATTAACTTATGTTTGCAGCTTGACTAACATATTTATCGAAATAAAATATTGCACCAGACAAGATAAGACAGACATTGATCTTATTCTCAGACGGTTGTCAATAGAGGAGAGAGCGCAGACCAGGTCTCAATATCCAGCTCTGCCAAGAATAAAAGCAAGAGAGATTTTAAGAGCTGGGGTAGGGTGGGGTCAGAGGCCTTCTGTGTCTGCTAACTGGCCTTGCCTAAAAGAAAAGTACATCTCCTGTCTTCATGACAGGAGGCAGTTTTACCACTTGAAGCAAGGCACCTCCAAGGAGCAAGTCAGGCTCCTTCACCTCGCAGAGGAGCTGGCAGAGAAGGGTGATATCTTCCTTATGGATTGCGTTTCAAAGAGATGATGCCCAGGGCCTTAAGAAAGATAGTTTTGGGTTCTAAAACTGGCAAAAACCTTTTTAAAAGATTTACACCTCAAAGGGAAAGAGAAAGGATTTACAATGAAAAGTTTTCTAAAGTAAATATTCTAAGAAAAGGGAGGTAAGGAGCCTAGAGTTAAAAGAAGACTAAAGTTTAGTCAAGCTGAGAGGAATATTAAGGCTGTCTTGGTCAAGTCATGTCTGCCTGAGCATTTTTTCCTAAGAGAATAACCGTGAGGATAGAGAATGGAAAAGAGTACATTTTTAGTCTTCAACTAATTAATGTGCATAAGGGATAATGCAAGAAAGGAGAACATTTACCTGACAATCCCCAGTGCTATCACACAGTAGGTGTTAAATAAATGTTGTTCAACAAATGACCATGACTGCTAGAAAGCGACAAGCCAATGGTGCAGGGAGGCAGGTTGGACAGTAGGAGGCCTGAAAAGTCACCGGAAACCTGAGAGGCAAGAGCAGCCTCACTGACTGCTAGCTCTGGGATCCACTTGGGATGTACAAGGTGTGGGGGTGTGCAGGATGAACACGAGGCAGGAGCAGCCTCACTGACTGCGAGCTCCGGGATCCACGTGGGAAGTACAAGGCGTGGGGGTGTGCAGGATGAACACGAGGCAGGAGCAGCCTCACTGACAGCTAGCTCCGGGATCCACGTGGGAAGTACAAGGCGTGGGGGTGTGCAGGATGAACACGAGGCAGGAGCAGCCTCACTGACAGCTAGCTCCGGGATCCACGTGGGAAGTACAAGGCGTGGGGGTGTGCAGGATGAACACGAGGCAGGAGCAGCCTCACTGACTGCGAGCTCCGGGATCCACATGGGAAGTACAAGGCGTGGGGGTGTGCAGGATGAACACGAGGCAGGAGCAGCCTCACTGACTGCTAGCTCCGGGATCCACGTGGTAAGTACAAGGCGTGGGGGTGTGCAGGATGAACATGAGACTCCCTGTCAGCCTCAGCCAGTCTAGGCAGCATTCCTGGACTCCCATTTGGGCAAGCAGAGACTAAATATTGAACAGGTATGTCAAAAGCTCGTGGCAGAAGCAACTGAAACCCAATAGTGAAGGCAAGAGGAAGAGAGAATTTTGTGAATCATTCTCATTAGTCTCAGCAGCACATGCCTCTTTTAGAGATGGTAACTCTTACATCTCAGCAATACCTAGATTTAAGGCTCTCATCCTGAGAAACTGAATCCACACCTAAAACCAACTTGGAAAAAAGAAGATAAGGGAAAGGGCAGCAAATAAACGCTAATATTTATTAAGTTCTTATTCTTTACAAGGAATACAAGGACTTTCATGTAGGATACATTAAAACATTACAACAACCTTATGCTGTAAATTCTACATAAAGTTCATTTCACAGATGAGGAAACTGAGGCAAACAGTGATGAAGGCATTTGTCCAATTCCACACAACCTGTAAGTGAGAGAGCCAGGATTTCCACTGAGTGGGCTTCCTACTCCAGAGCCACTGCTTCCTCATCAACATTGTCAAACAGCCAAAGGCTTCCCACATAGAACAGCAAAGAACTTTATTTGCATTGGTCAATAAGATACTCTAAAACCAGAAGATGGAAATTACCAGAGAGCAGATTCCAGTTCAAAAAATGAAGAAAGAGCCTAGTGATTAGAACTGTCCTCAAATAAGAAGCAACTGAATTTCTTGTCCAGGAAGTGCATAGGCAGAAGTGTATCCTTGTTTGTGGAAAGCTAGGGGAAAGAATTCTCATGAAAGTATTCAGGGGCCTATGGTATTAGGTAACAGCTAGATAAATGTTTCCCAAAGTAGGTTCCATGGAACACTAGTCCTGCAAGATGGTTCATAAAACAAAAACTCAGTGATCAAATGACTTTGGGAAGTACTTCATAGTCTACCCTTCCCTCTGCCTGGGAGACTGACAAGCATATTGACCTATGGACGTCAAGATGCCACACAAAAAAGAAACCTTTTGGTATGTTAACCCAGCATTTCTGGAACTATTTGACACTGGAAAGTTTTTGTTTGATCCCCAACAAGGTACTCATTAACAGCTTTACAGGCCAGGTCTCCTACATGGTAAATTTTAGAAAATGCTATGCTATATGGCTTTTCAGGTTCCTTTCAAAATTAAAATGCTATGGCGACAAAAGCAATAAATAAGCATCATGTACTAGTTATCATAAATGAGAGAGGAATCTTAATCAATCCTGCTTGTTTGAGAATCCTGGGTATAGAATGGCATCTTATTTATAGTTAGCAAATTAATCAATGAATTAATAATGAATCAAATTTTGCCCCTTAAAATAATCTTTTATATAAAATAATGACTGTTTAACAAGGTTAGCCTAAATGCACAGGGACCAGTACTGTCTCAAAAACGAATTGTATAAAATAGACTGTACTAAACTTAATCATAATTAAAGAATTCTGTTCTTTAACTTAAGGAGGAAATAATTTCCTGATTTTTAAACTTATTTACCAAATAATGTAATGCTATGGTTTAATGACTATTTTTCCCCTTCACTTATAACAGTATTCTTCAACACCCAAAGTTATTTGTCAGTATCTGATCTGTACAAATTGAGTTTACATTTACATGCTACTCATTGTAAACGTGGTATTATGCGGGTTCTCATGAGTATAATTTACAAGATTCATTTTTTTATTACTGATTTACCAAATCTAAACATGACAAATGCAAATACTTATTGTCAAACTGTGAGATTAGTCAATGTATGAATATTTTTAAACTCAGTTTGGTTGCTCTATAAGGAAAGAGAAAAATGTTTAGTTTTCCTAATCATTTTGAAATGCTAGTTTTAAAAGTCAGTTAAATATATATTTATATTTAAAATCCATGTAGAGTATTTAAAGTATGTTCTATAATATTAAACAATGTAGGATGATTATTTTATAATATATTCAAATTAACAAAATGAATTTCTTCCTGTTTCAATCATTTAGCTAGAAAAGTTTAATAATGCAGAGAATTTGGCTTTATCAGGAGCAATTTGGCTTATACTTTTCTGTATCAAAAACAAACTTATTGGAACTTTACGTGTCTTTTATTACAGACTATAATGCAAAAGCATTTATTTGTTCTAAACTGTGAATATGACAATGGAGGACTATTTCTTGATGTTTTATGAAATAAATGGCAACATTAATTGCTTGATAAATATAAGGACCCCTTCATAAATATCCTTTCATTAGGCTCAGCTAAGGGCTTTGAACACAGTTTTGTCCTTTTTTAGGAAACATGTTTTCTATAATGAACTAAATATCATAGAATACATCTGCATAAAAACTTCAGTCTTTAGGCCCTCAGGTACTGGTTTAAGTAACCCCACTAAACCAAAACAAACTCTGGAGGTCATGTTCACACCACCAAAGAGAAGCACAAATACACCTGATTTGACACCTAGTGGGACAACTGATTGAGAAACTCATTGTCTACATTTGTTCATCTGGCCCCATGGAAGGTCTCACTATGCATGCATCCCATCATTACTGCAAAGGGAAATGAGCGACTGGCAAGGAGTCACTTGTGAATAACTGAAGCTCTCCTTGCCACCAAGTCCTCTGTGCTTCTCCATTTCCCTCAAGGCATGTACCAGCAAAGTCAGCAGAGGTGTTTTGCTGCAAGCATGGAGAAGTGATCTCCCTATTGTCCATAGTGAGGAAAAATGGCAACTGTAAAAGGAGAACTGTACATACCAATTTGCCTTATCACTTGTCATTACTCCTCAACTGGGTGAAATAGTCCTAGAGGACCAAAACCTAGTCTTATTTTGTACTTCAGTTTTTTGTATTTGTATCTATATTTTCATTTTGTATTTGTATGTATCATATTTTTGCTATCTCCCATATCTACTAACCTGTTACTTATGATGGAAGACATTCAAATGTTTGTTAATATATTCTAGTGTTCAAGAAAAATTTTTAATGTCAAAATAATGAGTAACATACTCTACTTCAGACATCGTATACACTGTAATCTTTTGTCACAGTATCAAGAGGCATAGAAATGTTAAGTGCAATTATCTAGTTAAGTGGAATCATACTCAGTAAGTACAGAGAACACAAAGTAACCACTTATCTTTAATTTTTATGAAAATTTAGATATGCACTTGTAGCCAATTCTCTTTATTTATTTCCAGAAAAGTAGTGCTTACAGAGCTTCTATGGGAAATATATACACATCAGTTTTTTATTTCTTGGGTATTAACATTTATATTTGCTATCCAAGGCAGAACTGAACCGTTTCCAAGATACAAAGAGACTCCTTCAAGATTACTATAGGGGGATGGAATGCAAAACCCCAGCAGATGACAGTAAGAAATTTGCTCAAGTCCCATTGGTCCAACTGAATGGCAGAGACATTTTGGAAAATCAACTTAGGTAAGGCAAGCTATCGTGTCACACTGTAATTGTTATGAGCATAAAGATTCATGATTTTAAATTGAATACCACTAATAAAAACCATACTCCTGTATCTGCAAACCCAAAATCCAAAAAATTTCTAAAACTGAAATATTTTCCTAACTTCAACTTAAGACTATTGATATGCATTATTTGTCCAATTTAGAGTGACTATTAACTCATTTTGCTGTAGAGGCATAGTGTATTTTATTATGGAGTGCCTCCTACAGTCTCTGTGGGACTATTCGGGGATATGTAACATATATAAATTCTGAATTCACAACACTTTTGGCCCCAAACATCTTCAGTAGAGAATCATGAAACCCTACCAGTTTTAAGAAAGGTGCTAAGCAGTTCTGTGTGTGTGTATGTATGTGTGTCTTTGTCACATACAAATGAAATGGAAAGGGGTTATGAGCCTTCTTTTACAGTTAAGGAAATTGAGAAAGAATAAGGACTTAGTCTTATGTGATTATGACTTCATGAGACTGAAAGTCTTATCAATAGTCTAACATCAGATTGCTGCCAGCAAGAAAATAATCTTGGTGGCAAGCGTAGAAGAAAAATTATATTTTCAACCAGACACTCCTGTGCAATATAAAAGCTTGTAAATAATTGCCTTTATAACCCAGTGGGTGGGGGCAGCAGAAGGACAAGATCCCTAACTCCAAAAAGCTAAAAAGCTCATTAAGAAATGGGGGGTGGAAGTTGGTGGTAATTCCTGCAGTATAGATCCCAACTGTAAAACATTCAAAGAGAGCAAAAAGTAAGAATTAAAATAAAGTAATAAAAAACAAACCTCAAATTCCTTAAAATTAAATTAATTTTAAAAATTAATAAAAAAGAATTAAGAATTAAAGTAATATTTTCTCATGACCAGTGAGTGGGTCATGAGAAAATAGGAAACTGTACATATCAAGAAGAGAAAAAAGAAATTAGATTTTAAAAACAATATCCAGGCACTGAACCCTAAATTTAAACCTCCAAGGAGATGAGCTATGTATTATACATTGAAAATAGTGTATGTACTAAAACGAAAAAAAGGGACGTGAACCCAACAGTCCAAGCAGATTTCTAAACCTGAGAGGGACCCCTCTGTTCTGGTGAGTAGAACAAAGAAAGCATCTCTTCAGGCTAAGAAGCTTTTTATGGCTGGGATTTTTGGCAGGCTTTTGAGGGGACAGTCAGGGAAAAGGTCCTGCTGATGTGTCCTCCAGGAAATGTTTGTAGCCTAAGTGAAATGAAACCTAGGTCTCTGAGATGGTGGGTGGGCTTATTCAAAATGGTGGTCCTCCTGTCGGGCTCTATCATGTACTCTGTTTTACAAGCTTGTTCAGTCAGTGCAGGTAGTAGGAGTTGTAAAAACTGAATATGGGGTAATGAATGTTTTGAAGTCAAACAGATCCAGTTTCAGTCCTGGGTCTGCTATTTACTAGCTGTAGGTAAGTAAATTAAGATTGTTTGGGAAATTCACCCCAATTCTCTTAAGCCTTCATTTCTTTATCTATAAAGTAGGGTTGTTGTGAAGATTACAGAAAAGGAAATCCTCAAAGCACTTTGTACCATGTCTGGGAATCAGAAAACTTGAGATCTAGACCCAGTAACTTTCAATAAATGGTAATTATTATTGTTATTTTATGATATAACAATAAACTATTTTACTTACATGCACTATTTTAATTGTGAGTATTGCATGTTCTTGTTTTGTTTGTTTTACTCTCCTTTATTCCAAAAAGGATTTGAAATGGCCTGAACAAGAGGGTTATACAGTGATCTGAGGCCCATTTCTTCTCTGTAGACTTCTTCCATCTAGTGGCATTTTCCCTGTCAAGCCCACGTGTAAGCAAGAAAACACTAGAAGGAAAGTTTGTATCCTCTTCTTGATAGAAATACAAGACAAATGTTTAAGTCAGCTAGTTGCTGAAAGAGAACTTTTAAATTAAAAACAATAAAAATTCCAAAGGCAATAAGAACCCTCAGAAACAGCCAAAGAGGCCAAATTTCAATGTCCATAGTAGCAGTGCATTCTGTTCTTACCACAAAATAGGAAGTTAGGCATAATGGGGAAGCAATTGATGTTGGTTAGTTGAATGAAACAGACAAAGAACAGGCAGTTCTTATTTTCTGCAAAACTGCACTCAGCTCCACCGCAGGCCCCTGCTCTGGGTGTCTACTGGAAGCCTCAGTCACTCAGTGTGTCTACCAACCAACCGGTCGGCCACACTGTCTTTAACACTGAGGCACAGTGTGTAGCATTTTCACATAGCTAGTCTATTTTATTCCCCCATACCAACAGCATAAAAATAATGGTAACTAATAATTAGTTAACAATTAGTAATTCCTAGAACTTCCAGGAAGATGGCAACGTGAGCAGGGCAGCAGAAATCTCCGCCCAAAACTATATATATCTATGAAAATACAGCAAATAGAACTATTCCTAAAGAGAGACCAGAATACACAGGAAAGCGCACAGCATGCAGCTACACCTGAGAGGACATGGCACCCTGTGAGGCGGGTAAGATATGGAGCCGCGATCCGGCAGGACCGGAGCACACACCCACCCCAGTGCACTGGCAGGAGGAGAGGATTCAGAGCCGGGAGGGAGTGGAAGTACACCCCGAGAAATAACCAGCCCCGGTGATCTGCGTGGGGAGCGCTGACACACATCGCACTGTGTAGCGGAGATTGGAGTGACAGACGGTGCAGGATCTGAGCAGAGAACGTGCCAGGGTGCTTGCAGCCGGCTCACAGGAAGGAAAAAAAAAATGCACGCTTTTTTCAGCGTTCTTAAAGAGACAGGAGCCCAGCGGAGGAGCCAGATCACCCCGGCACGCTCAACACAGCAGGCTGGGAGTCCTGGGGAGTTTCGGACCCTTAGCCGGTGACTGGGAAAGTGTGGCCGCACTTAGACTTTCTACAGAGATCAACAGCCACCCATTCGTTCCCACCCCGGCCAGAGCTATAAAGGGCCCTGCAGAGCAGTGTGACCACGGCTGCGGAATAGTGGAGCAACAGCGCCACCTACAGCATCTCCACAGAATCTACTCCCGGTGGGCGTTTTTTTTTTTTTTTGGTTTTGGTTTTGGTTTTTTCTTCTCTTTCTTTTTTCTTTTCTTTTCTTTCTTTTTTTTCTTTTATTTCTCTTTCTTTCTCTCTTTTTTTTTTTCTTTTTAAAGTCTTAAAGAGCCCAGCTGACATACATGGCACCTACCAGCAACCAATTCTATCGCCATGAAAAGAGGAATATGGTACAGACAAAGATCACCCAAACCCAGACAACACCTGACAGGGAACATGAAGGGATGGAAAAGCACAATCTTCCTGGAAAAGAACTCAGAATAAAAGTCATAACCATGCTGATGGATCTACAGAGAAATGTGCAAGAGCTCAGGGAGGAAGTGAGGGAAGTGAGGAAAGACAATGCAGAAATCAGAGAAGCGATCGATGGGCTTAACAGCAGACTGGACGAGATGCAAGAGACTGTTAATGGAATAGAAATCAGAGAACAGGAATACAGAGAAGCTGAGGCAGAGAGACATAAAAGGATCTCTAGGAATGAAAGAACATTAAGAAAAATGTGTGACCAATCCAAACGGAACAATATTCGCATTATAGGAGTACCAGAGGAAGAAGAGAGAGAAAAAGGGATAGAAAGTGTCTTTGAAGAAATAATTGCTGAAAACTTCCCCATGCTAGGGAAGGAAATAGTCTCGCAGTCCACAGAAGCCCACAGATCTCCCAACACAAGGGAGCCAAGGAAGACAACACCAAGACACATAATAATTAAAATGGCAAAGATCAAAGATAAAGACAGAGTATTAAAGGCAGCTAGAGAGAGAAAAAAGATCACCTACAAAGGAAAACCCATCAGATTATCATCAGACTTCTCAACAGAAACCTTACAGGCCAGAAGACAATGGCATGATATAGTTAACGTAATGAAACAGAAGGGCCTCGAACCAAGAATATTGTATCCAGCACGATTATCATTTAAATATGACAGAGGGATTAAACAATTTTCAGACAAGCAAAAGCTGAGAGAGTTTGCATCCCATAAACCACCTCTACAGGATATCTTAAGGGAACTGCTCTAGAGGGAAGCACTCCTAAGGCTAAAAAGATGTCACCAGAGAAAACAAAATCATAGAAGAGAAAGCAGACCATACAAATACTAACTAAAGGCAAAGAATAAGACACCTAGTATATAAAGAATGGAGGAGGAAGAATAAGAAGGGAGAGAAATAGAAAAACATCAGACTGTGTTTACAATAACTTAACAAGAAAGTTAAGTTAGATTGTCAAATAGTAAAGAAGCAACCCTTGAACCTTTGGTAACCATGAATCTAAAGCTAGCAATGGCAATAAGTACATATCTGTCGATAATCACACTAAATGTAAATGGACTGAATGCACCAATCAAAAGACACAGAGTATAGAATGGATAAAAAAGCAAGACCCATGTATATGCTGCTTACAAGAGGCTCACCTCAAACCCAAAGATATACACAGACTAAAAGTGAAGGGTTGGAAAATGATATTTCATGCAAAGAACAAGGAGAAAAAAGCAGGTGTTGCAGTACTTGTATCAGACAAAATAGACTTCAAAACAAAGAAAGTAGCAAGAGATAAAGAAGGACATTACATAATGATAAACGGGTCAGTCCAACAAGAAGATATACTGTTATAAATATATACGCACCCAACACAGGAGTGCCGGCATATGTGAAACAAATACTAACAGAATTAAAGGAGGAAAGAGACAGCAATGCATTCATTTTAGGTGACTTCAACACACCACTCATTCCAAAGGACAGATCAACCGGACAGAGAATAAGTAAAGACACAGAGGCACTAGACAACACACTAGAATAGATGGACCTAACAGACATCTACAGAACTCTACACCCAAAAGCAGCAGGATACACATTTGTCTCAGGTGCACATGGAACATTTTCCAAAATAGACCACATGCTAGGCCACAAAAAGAACCTCAGTAAATTCAAAAAGATTGAAATCCTACCAACCAACTTCTCAGATCACCAAGGTATAAAGCAAGAAATAAATTTTAGAAAGAAACCAAAAAGGCTCACAAATACATGGAGACTTAACAACATTCTCCTAATTAATCAATGGGTTAACGACCAAATCAAAACAGAAATCAAAGAATATATGGAATCTAATGACAACAACAACACAAAGCCACAACTTCTGTGGGATGCAGCAAAGGCAGTTCTAAGAGGAAAGTATATTGCAATCCAGGCCTATTTAAAAAAGGAAGAACATTTCCATATGAATAGTCTAAAGACACAATTACTGAAATTGGAAAAAGAAGAACAAATGAGGCCCAAAGTCACCAGAAGGAGGGACATAATAAAGATTAGAGAAGAAATAAATAAAATTGAGAAGAATAAAACAATAGAAAAAATCAATAAAACCAAGAGCTGGTTCTTTGAAAAAATAAACAAAATAGATAAACCCCTAGCCAGACTCATTAAGAGAAAAAGAGAATCTACACACATAAACAGAATCAGAAATGAGAAAGGAAAAATCACGATGGACCCCACAGAAATACAAAGAATTATAAGAGAATATTATGAGAATCTATATGCTAACAAGCTAGAGAACATAGAAGAAATGGACAACTTCTTAGAAAATACAACCTTCTAAGACTGACCAAGCAAGAAACAGAAAAACTAAACAGACCAATCACCAGCAACGAAATTGAATCGGTAATCAAAAAACTACCCAAGGGCAAAACCCCCGGGCCAGATGGATTCACCTCTGAATTCTACCAGACATACAAAAAAGAAATAACACCCATTCTCCTTAAACTTTTCCAAAAAATAGAAGAGGAGGGAATACTTCCAAACTCATTCTATGAAGCCAGCATCACTCTAATACCAAAACCGGGCAAAGACCTCACCAAAAAAGAAAATTACAGACCAATATCCCTGATGAACGTAGATGCAAAAATACTCAACAAAATAGTAGCAAACCGAATTCAAAAATACATCAAGAGGATCATACACCATGATCAAGTGGAATTCATCCCAGGGATGCAAGGATGGTACAACATTCGAAAATCCATCAACATCATCCACCACATCAACAAGAAGAAGAACAAAAACCACATGATCATCTCCATAGATGCTGGAAAAGCATATGACAAAATTCAGCATCCATTCATGATTAAAACTCTCAACAAAATGGGTATAGACGGCAAGTACCTCAACATCATAAAGGCCATATATAACAAATCCACAGCTAACATCATACTTAACAGCAAAAAGCTGAAAGCTTTTCATCTAAGATTGGGAACAAGACAGGGATGCCCACTCTCTCCACTGTTATTCAACATAGTATTGGAAGTCCTAGCCACAGCAATCAGACAAAACAAAGACATACAAGGCATCCAGATTGGTAAAGAAGAAGTCAAATTGTCACTGTTTGCAGATGACATGATACTGTACATAAAAAACCCTAAGGACTCCACTCCAAAACTACTAGAACTAATATCTGAATTCAGCAAGTTGCAGGATACAAAATTAACACACAGAAATCTGTTGCTTTCCTATACACTAATGATGAACTAACAGAAAGAGAAATCAGAAAAACAGCTCCATTCACAATTGCATCAAAAAGAATAAAATACCTAGGAATAAACCTAATGAAGGAAGTGAAAGACCTGTACTATGAAAACTACAAGACACTCCTAAGAGAAATTAGAGGACACCAACAAATGGAAATGCATCCCATGCTCTTGGCTAGGAAGAATCAATATTGTCAAAATGGCTATACTACCTAAAGCAATCTACAGATTCAACGCAATCCCTATCAAACTACCAATAGCTTTCTTCAATGAACTGGAACAAATAATTCTAAAATTCATATGGAACCACAAAAGACCCCGAATAGCCAAAGCAATCCTGAGAAGGAGGAATGAAACAGGGGGAATTACGCTCCCTGACTTCAAGCTCTACTACAAAGCCACAGTAATCAAGACAATTTGGTATTGGCACAAAAACAGACCCACAGACCAGTGAAACAGAATGGAAAATCCAAACATATACAGTCAATTAATATTTGATAAAGGAGCCTTGGATATACAATGGGGAGGTGACAGCCTCTTCAGCAGCTGGTGTTGGAAAAACTGGACAGCTACATGTAAGAGAAAGAAACTGGACTACTGTCTAGCCCCATACCCAAAGGTAAACTCAAGGTGGATCAAAGACCTGAATGTAAGTCATAAAACCATAAAACTCTTAGAAAAAAAACATAGGCAAAAATCTCTTGGACATAAACATGAGCGACTTGTTCATGAACATATCTCCCCGGGCAAGGGAAACAAAAGTAAAAATGAACAAGTGGGACCATATCAAGCTGAAAAGCTTCTGTATAGCAAAAGACACCATCAGTAGAACAAAAAGAGATCCTACAGTATGGAAGAATATATTCATAAATGACATATCTGATAAGGGGTTGACATCCAAAATATATAAAGAACTCACACACCTTAACAAACAAATAGCAAATAATCCAATTAAGAAATGGGCAGGGAACATGAATAGACACTTCTCTAAAGTAGAAATTCAGATGGCCAACAGGCACAGGAAAAGATCCTCCACATTGCTAATCATCAGAGAAATGCAGATTAAAACCACAATGAGATATCACCTCACACCAGTGAGAATGGCCAACATCCAAAACACAAACAACCACAAATGTTGGCGAGGATGTGGAGAAAAGGGAACCCTCCTACACTGCTGGTGGGAATGCAAATTAGTTCAACCATTGTGGAAAGAGGTATGGAGGTTCCTCAAAAAACTCAAAATAGAAATACCATTTGACCCAGGAATTCCACTCCTAGGAATTTACCCTAAGACTGCAGCAGCCCAGTTTGAAAAAGACATATACACCCCTATGTTTATCGCAGCACTATTTACAATAGCCAAGAAATGGAAGCAATCTAAGTGTCCATTAGTAGATGAATGGATAAAGAAGAGGTGGTACATATACACAATGTAATATTATTCAGCCATAAGAAGAGAACAAATCCTACTATTTGCAACAACATGGGATGAGCTAGAGGATATTATGCTCAGTGAAATAAGCCAAGCCGAAAAAGACAAGTATCAAATGATTTCACTCATATGTGGAGTATAAGATCAAAGAAGAAAACTGAACGAACAAAACAGCAGCAGACTCACAGAACCCAAGAACGGACTAATAGTTACCAAAGGGAAAGGGACTAGGGAAGATGGGTGGGAAGGGAGGGATAAGAGGGAAAAAGGGGCATTACGATTAGCAGATGTAATGTTGGGGGGGCACAGGGAGGGCTGTACAACTCAGAGAAGACAAGTAGTGATTCTATAGCATCTCACTACGCTGATGGACAGTGACTGTAATGGGGTCGGTGGGGGGGACCTGATGAAGTGGGTAGTTTAATAACCATAATATTGCACATGTAATTGTAGAATAATGATACCAAAATAAATTATTAAATAAATAAATAAAATAAAATAAACGTAGGCTGCTCACATAATCTGAGAAATAAAAACAGTTAGTAATTCCTAATAATTACTATTATATTTATATTGTTCTAGTAGTAACAGAGCCTAAGAAAGTCAAGTGACATGCCCCAGTTGATATCTACTGATAGTGGCAGAGCTAGCTAAGGCAGAGGTTTTTCTAGTAAATGAATTCTAAACCCAAATTCTTTTTCTAAATGATATGCCACTACTTCTATCCTCTAAAGCAAGGCCTTGGGAAATGCACGTTGTATTATATTAAACATCTAGAGATGATAACACAACCTTTACCTTATTACACACATGAATCTCATGTGTCTCAGTGACTGAGATTTAGCACACTTCATTAGAGATGTAAATTGTCCTTGTGTGTAAACATATAGTGCATAGTAGAGCCTCAGCACATTGCCTTTATAGGCATGGTATGCTGTCAGAATTCCAAGCACTGTAAGAATCCAAGAGCCGAGTTCAAGAAACTCCACCTGATGATTCAAAACAAGACCAAGCTAATAGCTGGAGGTCACAATCAGCCTTCTGTATCACCGCTCTGAGTCTGCCAAACCTAATGTTTATTCATATTGCTCGTGACTGTCCTCCTCAGGTCTTGGCAAAGGCATCCTTGGAGCTTCTCTCTCCCCATTCCCTTACCCAGGCTGAGAACTCTTTGAACTTCCTACCACTGAGGCAGATCCCAGTTGTAATAAGCTTTCTGCCCTGTGGCTCCCTCCCTGCCTTTGTTAGCCTTTGAGATTGGGATCCTTTTGGGAGAGAATGTTCCCAGAAATAATTATGGCCAGCCACAGCACTTTATAAAACAAAGAGAAAGCTGTCATCACCCGTGTTCTAGAACGGGTGGGGAGGGCCAATGGATCTCTTCCCCACCCACCCACCAAAACCTTTCTGCTTCCAGGGATACTCTCTTTTAGACTTCACATCAGTCATATCCAGCTTTCACTGTCCTCTTCAGGAAGCCAAATGATACTAGTCATCTTAAAGAAGTGATGCTGGTTCTGTTTGGTTTACTTAGTCATGATGGGTTCATTCCTTGTCAGAAGTTTATGCCCTGGATAAATTTCAAAATTACATTTCTTCAAATGCCATTGTTGACTCCCCCTCTCCACAGTTACTGAGAATTAAACTTGAAAATTAGGTTTTGTTATTGTTTGTTTCTAGTTCCCTCTTGTTAAAAAGACTACAAAAAATTCGATATAGTCTTTTTAGTCTTTCCTTCATGTAAAGAGTTCTTCAGGAAAACTAAAAATTGATATTTAAAGCAAGACAACAAAATTCACAAAGAAGCATGGTCATGAAAATAGAATTCTGGTAAATAAATTTTTTTGTATTTCTTTTTTGTTTGTATTCCAAAGAATTCCTCTAGTTCCTCGAATATCTATTTCGCCAGATTCAGCTCTATCCAAACCAAAAATAAAAGCCATACTGAAGGGCAAAGTGGATCACTCACTAGAAAACATAGAGTTAAACTTTGAGGCAGATGAGAAGTTGGTAATGGACACCTGGCAGCATGCTTCTTTAGCAGTCTCCCACATGGTAAGCCTGCTTGTTGTTACATTTTCTTTTGGTAAGACTATTCATTAAGTACCCATGTTGGTGATATCTATTTACAGAAAATTCACACAATGTTCACAACATTGTATAAATGTATACCTCAGGAAGGTTTTTTGTTTTTGTTTCTTTCTGAAATAGGAAGTGAAACAATGCAGTCAGTCAGCAAATATATGAGACCAAGAAAAGAATGAACCAATATTTAGATAATTTTCTATGCTGGGCCAGGGTTCCAAATGCAGAGGTCTAAATGGCCAATCAAGAAATGTCATGACATGAGTTGAGTATAAGGCAATAGGGAAGGGTTGGACTGTGGCCAAGTGGAAATCACTCCCTGGTATAAAGAGGTATCTACTACTCCTCTCTAGCCAACTTTGCCATTTAAGAATGAGGCCCACTATAGCCAGATTTTTCACTTTTCCAGGAAAAGCCAGAAATTCATATCTGTAGGTGAAACTTACTTATTTTAGCATCATTAAAAATAAAATAAACTTTTAAAAAATTTACAGAGCCACACACAACACACTTCTGGACTATAGGCTTCTAGGTTACAACCTCTGCTAGGCATTTTATGTAAGTCTCCCATGAGGTAGGTATTATTGTCCTCTTTACAGTAGAAAATTAAGATACAGAAAGGTTTAAAAATCTGCCAAGATTACTTAGCAGGTAAGTGTCAGAGAGGAGTTTTGAACCTAGGTCTCTCTGTAAGAGTTAAAAGTTCATGTCATTTCCACCCTCACTGGAAGATGAAGAGATGATAGTCCCTGCTTGAAAAGAGCCTGCACCAAAACCAAAAGGGAATGGAAAAGCACACAAATGGCTGTTATTTAAGCAAAGGCTTAACCCCACACAGAAGGCACAGAGAGTTTTCCTTGGATGACCACTGTGCCCTCATCCTCCAGTCCTGGCCTATGTGGTTTCCCTGAAATATCCCATTTGAAAAAGAAAGCAGTGCCAACTTTCCAAAAGATTTTCTGGAAGACACAGAAGACGTGTGTATCAGTCTCCCATGGAGTAGTCAATGCTTCTCACTGGGCATTTTCTGAGGGCCCTTGTAACTTTGGGGAAAATATACTTTCCCAGACTGGGGAAAATTACCTTTGAAACCAAAATCAGTCAAAGGGAGAAATAAAGTGGGAGAAATCCATTTATTGCTTACAAGCAGTTTTCCACTTCTGCTTCCCCATGTCTCTCACAACCCAGCTACAAAAAGGGACCCCACCCAACCTCTCTAGTCCAGATATGCCCTGCTCCCCTTGTAATCACCTACTGATATGAAGATGGACTACTTCTCTCCACCCCTTGGAAACACCTATTAATATGGAGATGCACTAAGTCTGGCTAGAGATTCTGGAAATATTGCAATTTTATCCACAGCCCACCCCTCCAGAAATTTGCCTCACAATCAACTTGCTCCCATTCTTCTGCAGTGGCCCCTGTGCAAGAAAACTGGAGCACTGTAACCAGACTAATATAATACAATAACAACAGCAATAGAATGATAATCCTCAAGCCAGAGGATTCAACTAGGTTCAAAGTCTTATGCAGATTAAGTCCATAGCTTGTCCATTCCACAGACAGCCAGTAGCTGAACAGGTAGAGAGTTGAGAGCAATCATCACACAGCAGCTGAGGCCAGGAGGTGGGTCCAGGCCACAGGGATTGTAGAAGAAAATAACCTTAAGGGCAATAAGATACATGTTTTAATGACACCAGCATAGGCAAATCTTGTCCATCAGGTAGGATGCATGCAAGGGAGTGGTCCTGTGATAGGACAGTGACAGGAATGAGTCTTGTCCTGGTCTAATATACCAGCGTTCACCCCTCTCCCTGTGGAAGTTACATATAGGTCAATATATAGGGCTATGGGAGGTACATGCACTGCCCATAAAGATAAAAAACTTCCCCGTAAGATGCTCTTACCTCCCAGATGTTTTGGGTATGCTACCATGATCTTTGGGGGCCACTCTGCTGTTACTCCAGGACTACACAGGAGGCCAGCTTCCAGGCCTTTTCCCCAAGGTGCCAAAAGGGCCAGCCATCACTGGTCCATGTGTTGAAATGTCCAGGGCCATGTCCACTCAACAGTGTCTCCAGGGTTTAATGCAGTTGGGGCTGGCAGCAGGATGTTGCTCTGCTGGCCATATCCTGGCTTCAATAATTCCACTTTGGTTTTCACATACAGTTGTGTAGGAGAGGCAGCAATGTGTGTTAGCATTTCCACAGGGCTCAAGGCTTCTTTTCGGGGCTTCTCTTCCAAACACCATAGCACTGTCCATAGGCAAACTGACCAGCCCCATAGACTACTGGTGTCTAACTTAAGGCCAGATTTCAACAAACCATTGTACCTCTCTATCATGCCTGCCCCAGTAGGGTAATATGGTACATGAAATTTCTACTTTATTCCAATTGCTGCACTCATCCTTGCAACACATGTCCAGTAAAGTGGGTGCCTTGATCTCTCTCAGTCACCTGCAGCTGGCCACAAGCTGCAAAGAGATAGTGTAGACCCCTCTTGGTAGTTTGCTGATCTGCAATATATGTGGGAAAAGCAACCAACAGTCCAGTAGCCATTTCAACACTAGTCATGGCATACCAATATCCTTCTGATATGAGCAAAGGCCCAATGTAGTCTTATCTGCCACCTGACAAGGGGCATCAGCCCCCTTACTATTGTCCCATGTTGCTGCAGGACTCAGTGTAAGTCCCCCTTAGAGCACACAAGGCACCCCTTCCAGGCTCTGCTGACTTCCTCAAAGGTCAACGGCAAGCCCCACCGACAGGCTACAGCCCACATTATCTTTCACCTGTGTGCAGCAAACTCTGATGTAACCATTGGGCTACATCAGAGGCAGGCTTTCCTTCTGGCCAATGCACCTGGGCCAATGTGTCTGCTTTATCATTCCCTGGAGATGCCAAAGGCAAATGGCCAGTCACATGATACACGATTATGTCTTAGTCTGACCAGAGGCCCGTAGGTCTTATCACAGCTCTTACCCCCAAAGGGGCCAGTGGCCAACCACCAGTTGGCATGGTACCACGTTGATAGCCACAAGGTTAAGCCCCAACAGATGGCCCAGCTGTCAGTGCAGACAACTATAGAGGAAGGATCCTGGGTGATTACAAGGCATACTGCCTGCAACTCACCCCATTGACTGCTCTTCCCCTCTGCGTCTTCCATCCATGTTGTCTCAGTCTTAGGATAGAAAGCCACAGCCTCTCCACTTTGGGGGCTGCCCATGACTGGAGCCATCTGTGTACCAAGAATCTTCAGGTATAGGGCTTTTCCCTCCTGATAAGGACTCTCAGCTATCAATGGTTCAAAAGCAAGTTCTTCCTGCTTTCCACTGGTATAGGTCACTGGCCCCAATAAGTGTTGGAGTTCTCCGCTTAAAGGGCTAGTAAAGAGGGAGCTGTGCTGCTGTAAATATGCACTGCATTTAGCCAGTGTAAGCATCTGTGCCGTCACTCCATGGCCTTTGGGTCCAGTCTCACACCCACCCCATGAAGGGACAGGTGGTAATTACCTCCTTGGAGCTGTTCTGGTGATAGGCTCCGTAGCCAGCAAGGCACGGAAGCCAGTTGCTTCTCTATCAAGGTGTATCAGACCTCTGCTCCTTTCCATAGTTGTGACCAGAATCCAATAGGTTGGCATGTCCATTCAAGCTGCTGCCAAAGGCCCCATCCATAAACAACTTTGGTTACATGAACATCTAGCTCATAAGGCCTTGATGAGTCCATTACACTTAAGGCCTGTATGACCCTGACTGCTTACTAGCAGCAGTAAAAGCAGCTGCACATGTCTCATCCCAGTCCCACCTGATGCCCGTTCATACCAACCAGTATAAGGGTTTCAGAATTTGCACCAAGTGCTGGGTAAACACTCTCCAGTAGCCCAGAAGACCCAAAAACTCTTGTAATACTGTCCCATTGGTAGGCGTAGAGAAATCCTGGACTTTGTCTATGACTGCTTCTGGAATAACTTTAGTTTTACCTGACCAGACAACTCCCAAGGACTTTACTGACAAACCAGGTCCCTGAACCTTGGTGCTGTTCACAGCCCATCCTTTCTCCTGTAGATGTTGCAGCAGTCTAGGACCTGCCCCTTCTAAATCTGCAAGAGAATCAGATGTGAGCATAATATCATCAGTGTAATGATACAGCTGCATTGTTTGCAGTTTTTTCCATGTGGCCAAGTCCTGGGCTACAAGTCCGTGACAAATGGTGGGACTGTAGAGGTATCCCTGTAGAAGGACAATGAATGTCCACTGCCAGCCTTCCCACATGAAGGCAAACTGTTCCTGACTTTCCTGTTCTATGTCAATAGAGAGGAAAGCATTAGCAATGTCCATAACATAATGATATGTCCCTAGCTCATGACTGAGGGTTGTCCATAAGGGTGCTATAGAGCGGACAGCAGCATGCAAAGGGTGTGTGATTTTATTCAGTTCCCCATAGTCCACCATCTTACACCAGGAGCCATCTGGCTTTTTCACTGACCACACCAGGGAATTAAAAGGACTGTGAGTGAGCTTTATGATGCCCACCTTCTCCAACTCCTGCAGAGTTTCTCTAATTTCCTTGTGCCCCCCAGGCAATTTATGCTGCTTAGTATTTGTCACCCACAGAGGTACAGGCAGAGCTACAGGTGGGTGCTGAGCATGTCCCCTCAGAAATGCCTTTATCACATGTACCCTCAGTCTGAACTCACCTGCAGTGTCTGTAACCACAGGCCCTGCAGGATATCGACTCCCAAAACATATTCAGGTACGGGAGAAATGTGCACAGTATACTCCTTTGGGGGTAAATGCCCTATCCCCAATGGGATTTGAGCTTTCTTCAGTCTAATTGCCTTACCCCCATAGCCATCTATCACAGCAAGGGGCCCAGGAAAACACTCAGGGTTTCCATAAATCAGAGAACATTCAGCTCTTGTGTCCACCAGTGCCAGGACACATTGTACATTTAGGGGGGGACCAATGAATTGCTAATTCTACATGTGGCATCTGGTCCCCACCACATCCCCTAAGGTGGGGGCCTTGACCCTCCCCTCAGTCAAACCACGATGCCCAGTAATCCTCTTGAAGGGGTGAGGGCCAGGCAGAGCCTGAGTACTGTGCCCCAGGAAGCCTCGCAGAGGCACAGGATGGACATGGGGCTTTGCCTCCAGCTTCCATGTCCTGGACCTCAGCAGCTGGATCTGCTGCTCTGGTTTTAATTGGTGCCACAGTTCTAACAAGATCCTATAGGGCTGCCCATCAAGTTTTTCTTTCACTACTCTGAACTTTATCAAATCAGTCCACATCTGGGTCCTTGAGACCTTTACAGGGCCCTTTGCACCTCTCCTTTCAGTTGTAGTCCATACTTCCTTCCGTGCTTTTATTGTTTCAACCTCTCCCAGATCTACTAAAGTATGAATTGCCTCATTTATGTGTTGCCCTATGTTGCGGACAAGAATAGTCAACTAGGGATCCAAAGAGAGATGGGGGAGCTGTATGGAGCACTAGATTTCTCATTCCTACAGTGAACAACGCCTCAGCAGGGCCCTGGGAGTCCATATTATAGATGATATTTTTCATGCTCAGCTCCCATAACACTTTCTGAAACTCTGAATACATTTTCCAGCTAGTGGGTAAGTATGGTAAATCACCCTGATTAGGCCAAACTGCCCTGATGGCTGCTGTCAGCCAATCCAGAAGTGCAGTCTTCTGTCTCACAGAGGGCTAATTCCGCAGCTTCTGGTGTCTCTACCCTTCCCCAATTGTGGGGAAGGCAACACCTGTCTAAGAGGTGCTTTACCCTAGACCAATTCCCCACTAGGGGCTCCCCAATGGTAAGCCCCACAGATAGGGGGCTCCTGTGTGAAGCTGCACCCTCCACTGCTGCAGCCACTGGGGCCTCCCCACCTCCCACAGGGAGGTTTCTGGATATCTCTCCACCATCTGTAGGGGCAGCACACCCAAGGGTTGCACCCATGAAGACAGGTTTCAGGTTCTGAGGTCCTGCCAATTCTGCCAGATGCAACTCTGGAGGGAATATATTTTTTCAGCCAGGGGCAAATTACCTTTGAAACTGAAATCAGTCAAAGGGAAAAACAAAGTGGGAGAAATCCATTTATTGCTTATGGCAGTCATGCACTTCTGCTGGCCCGTTTCTCTCATGACCCAGCTACAAAAAGGGACCCCACCCACCCTCTCTACTCCAGATATGCCCTCACTCCCCCATGTAATCACCTATTGATATGAAGATGGACTACTTCTCTCCACTCCTTGGAAACACCTATTGGTATGTGGATGAGAGGCCAGGCAAGAGATTCTGGAAATACTGCAATTTTACCCACACCCCTCCTAGCACTCTGCCTTCCAGGCCTCTTTTTTCTGGCCATGTTGCAAAGCAGACTCAGTGCCTCCTTTCTGCCCCTTCTTCATTTTTTTCTCCTGCCTTCTTTCTTCCCCATCAAAAGTGATCATAGGCTCATCTCATTATCTTCTTTTATAAAATATTTCAGTGTGGATTTTGACACACACAGGAAAAGTTCATGAAATATAATCACATGACTTGATGAACCCACCTAAAGAAAATGCTTTTGGAACCGCACACAGGGCATTGATGGAAAATGTCTGCACCTGCCAAGCCTCTCTTGCGTGCCTTCCCAAACCTAGCCATCTTCAGCCCAGCAAAAGGGAACCTCTGTCTTACCTTTTTGGTAATCATTTCCTTCATTTTCTTAAAAGTTTTATTACCAAAGACTGTATCTCTAAACTGTATAGTTTGTGTTTGCTTGTTTTTCACCTTTAAATAAATGGCTTCTTACCTTACCTTCTTTGCTCAACATTATTTGTGAGATTCATTCCCCGCTGTTGTGTATAGCAGTAGTCTGTTCAGTTTTGTTGCCGTTTAGTGTTTCATGATACAAATATATCACAGTTTACTTAACCAGTCCATTATTTATACACATTTGTGTTTCTAGTTTGGTGCCACTGTGGCTACTGCTGCTGCAAACATTCCTGTACATGTCTGCTGGTGCACACACACACATAACTGTTGGGTACATATCTATAAGTGTGTGCTCTCTTCAATGTCAATAGACAATACTATACATAATGCTTTGGCTTTCACAGATAATACTAAATCCTTTCCCCATCTCACTGCAATATAATCTGTCATAAATTAGGTGACCACATATCCTTAATTAGACCATGTGGCCAAGTCCTGGGCTACAAGGTGCATTGCTCTGTTTGTCTACACGTGTAGCAAAACCACATGTATCATACCATTTGTTTGTTATCTGGATGAGAAAATCATTCTCTGTTGTCATCTGTTGAGAGTATTTTGGTTTTTCTTGGCTCTTTGCCTTTCCATATACATTTTCAAATCAGCTTGTCAAAAAAAAATGTTAGTTGTAGATTTCAGATAATCAGATCATGGTAATTCCTTTTCATTTCTAGCTTACTATAAGGGTTTTTCATGATTATATTATCCAATGCCTTTTCTTGCACCCATTGAGGTTATCATATGATTTTTTTCTCCATTCTCTGTTATTGTGAAATATTTTATTGGTCAATTTCCTAATGTCAAACTTACATTGCATCCCTGGAGTAAGTACAACATTGTAATGAAGCATTGTCCTTCATTACATATTGCAGGATTTGTTTTTCTAATAAATTGTTTAAGATTTTTGAATCTTTGTACACGAATGAGAAAATTCTATCATTTCTCTCTTTCCATCCTTGTCAACTTCCAGCATTTAGGTAATACTAGCCTCATAAATCAAGTTGGGGAATGTTTCTTCTCTTTCTATTTTTTGGGAGATTTTGAGGAAATTGGAATTATTTTTCTTGAAATGTTTGGTAGCATCCACCAAGAAGCCATGTAGCTTATAGTTTTGTAGGAAGTTTCTAGGAAAAGTTTTGTTGCTCCCTCCAACCAAGGATTCCTTTTACTTAATAGGTATAGGATACTTTGTATTTTATGTTTCTTCTTCGAGAACGGTTGGTTGGTTTTGAGTTGGTTTTGGTAAGTCTTATTTTTCTAGGAATTTTTCCATTTCTGTTTTCAAATTGGTTGCATATTCTTTAAAATATCCTCTTATGTTTGTGTTAATATTTGCAGTATTTTCTTGATCTTCCCTTTGCCAATTCTGATGCTGATTATTTGTGCTTTGCGCCTTTCCTAATCAGCTTAGCCAGAAATTTATCAATTGCATCAGTCTTTTCAAATAACAAACTTTTATCTTCACTGATTCAATTTACTCTGTTCTTTTTTTTAAAATTTAATTTTGTTCCTCTTTGTTTTCTTTTTTTTTAAATAATTTATTTCGGTATCATTAATCTACAGTTACATGTGCAATATTATGGTGATTAAACTACGCCCTTCATCAGGCCCCCCCACCAACCCCATTACAGTCACTGTCCATCAGTGTAGTGAGATGCTATAGAATCACTACTTGTCTTCTCTGAGTTGTACAGCCCTCCCTGTGCCCACCCAACATTACATCTTCTAATCGTAATTCCCCCTTTTCCCCCGTTGTCCCTCCCTTCCAACCCATCCTCCCCAGTCCTTTTCCCTTTGGTAACTATTAGTCTGTTCTTGGGTTCTGTGAGTCAGCTGTTGTTTTGTTCCTTCAGTTTTTTTTCCTTTGTTCTTATACTCCACATATGAGTAAAATCATTTGATACTTGTCTTTTTCGGCTTGGCTTATTTCACTGAGCATAATACCCTCTAGCTCCATCCATGTTGTTGCAAATGGTAGGATTTGTTTTCTTCTTATGGCTGAATAATATTCCATTGTGTATATGTACCACATCTTCTTTATCCATTCATCCACTGATGGACACTTAGGTTGCTTCCATTTCTTGGCTATTGTAAATAGTGCTGTGATACACATAGGGGTGTATATGTCTTTTTCAAACTGGGCTGCTGCAGTCTTAGGGTAAATTCCTAGGAGTGGAATTCCTGGGACAAATGGTATTTCTATTTTGAGTTTTTTGAGGAACCTCGATACTGCTTTCCACAATGGTTGAACTAATTTGCAGTCCCACCAGCAGTGTAGGAGGGTTCCCTTTTCTCCACATCCTCGCCAACATTTGTTGTTGTTTGTGTTTTGGATGTTGGCCATCCTCACTGGTGTGAGGTGATATCTCATTGTGGTTTTGATTTGCATTTCTCTGATGATTAGCGATGTGGAGCATCTTTTCATGTGCCTGTTGGCCATCTGAATTTCTTCTTTAGAGAAGTGTCTATTCACGTCCTTTGCCCATTTCTTAATTGGATTACTTGCTTTTTGTTTGTTGAGGTGCGTGAGTTCTTTATATATTTTGGATGTCAACCCCTTATCAGATATGTCATTTATGAATATATTCTCCCATACTGTAGGATGTCTTTTTGTTCTACTGATGGTCACCTTTGCTGTACAGAAGCTTTTCAGCTTGATATGGTCCCACTTGTTCATTTTTGCTTTTGTTTCCCTTGCACGAGGAGATATGTTCATAAAGAAGTCACTCATGTTTATGTCCAAGAAATGTTTTTTTCTAAGAGTTTTATGGTTTCATGACTTACATTCAGGTCTTTGATCCATTTTAAGTTTACTTTTCTGTATGGGGTTAGACAGTAGTCCAGTTTCATTCTCTTACATGTAGCTGTCCAGTTTTTCCAACACCAGCTGCTGAAGAGACTGTCATTTCCCCATTGTGTATCCAAGGCTCCTTTATCAAATATTAATTGACTGTATATGTTTGGGTTAATGTTTGGATTTTCTATTCTGTTCCACTGGTCTGTGGGTTTGTTTTTGTGCCAATACCAAATTGTCTTGATTACTGTGGCTTTGTAGTACAGCTTAAAGTCAGGAGTGTAATTCCCCCTGTTTTATTCCTCCTTCTCAGGATTGCTTTGGCTTTTCGGGGCCTTTTGTGGTTCCATATGAAATTTAGAATCATTTGTTCCAGTTTACTGAAGAAAGCTATTGGTATTTTGATAGGGATTGTGGTGAATCTGTAGATTGCTTTAGGTAGTATAGCCATTTTGACAATATTTATTCTACCTAGCCAAGAGCATGGGATGTATTTCCATTTGCTAGTGTCCTCTTTAATTTCTCTTAGGAGTGTCTTGTAGTTTTCAGAGTATAGGTCTTTCACTTCCTTTTTTAGGTTTATTTCTAGGTATTTTATTCTTTTTGATGCAATTGTGAATGGAATTGTTTTTCTGATTTCTCTTTCTGTTAGTTCATCGTTAGTGTATAGGAAAGCAACAGATTTCTGTGTGTTAATTTTGTATCCTGCAACTTTGCTGAATTCAGATATTAGTTCTAGTAGTTTTGGAGTGGAGTCTTTAGGGTTTTTTACGTACAATATCATGTCATCTGCAAATAGTGACAATTTGACTTCTTCTTTACCAATCTGGATGCTTTGTATGTCTTTGTTTTGTCTGATTGCTGTGGCTAGGACTTCCAATACTATGTTGAATAACAGTGGAGAGAGTGGGCATCCCTGTCTCGTTCCCGATCTTAGATGGAAAGCTTTCAGCTTCTTGCTGTTAAGTATGATGTTAGCTGTGGGTTTGTCATATATGGCCTTTATGATGTTGAGGTATGTGCCCTCTATATCCATTTTGTTGAGAATCTTAATCATGAATGGATGCTGAATTTTGTCAAAAGCTTTTTCAGCATCTATGGAGATGATCATGTGGTTTTTGTTCTTTTTGTTGATGTGGTGGATGATGTTGATGGATTTTCGAATGTTGTACCATTCTTGCATCCCTGGAATGAATCCCACTTGATCGTGGTGTATGATCCTCTTGATGTATTTTTGAATTCGGTTTGCTAAGATTTTGTTGAGTATTTTTGCATCTATGTTCATCAGGGATGTTGGTTTGTAATTTTCTTTTATGGTGAGGTCTTTGCCCGGTTTTGGTATTAGAGTGATGCTGGCTTCATAGAATGAGTTTGGAAGTATTCCCTCCTCTTCTATTTTTTGGAAAACTTTAAGGGGAATGGGTGTTATTTCTTCTTTATATGTCTGGTAGAATTCAGAGGTGAATCCATCTGGTCTGGGACTTTTGTTCTTGGGTAGTTTTTGATTACCGATTCAATTTTGTTGCTGGTGATTGGTCTGTTTAGTTTTTCTGTTTCTTGTTTGGTCAGTCTTGGAAGGTTGTATTTTTCTAAGAAGTTGTCCATTTCTTCTAGGTTTTCCAGCTTGTTAGCATATAGATTCTCATAATATTCTCATAATTCTTTGTATTTCTGTGGGGTCCATCGTGATTTTTCCTTTCTCATTTCTGATTCTGTTTATGTGTGTAGATTCTCTTTTTCTCTTAATGAGTCTGGCTAGGGGTTTATCTATTTTGTTTATTTATTCAAAGAACCAGCTCTTGGTTTCATTGATTTTTTCTATTGTTTTATTCTTCTCAATTTTATTTATTTCTTCTCTGATCTTTATTATGTCCCTCTTTCTGGTGACTTTGGGCCTCATTTGTTCTTCTTTTTCTAATTTCAGTAATTGTGTCCTCAGACTATTCATTTGGGAATGTTCTTCCTTCTTTAAATAGGCCTGGATTGCAATATACTTTCCTCTTAGAACTGCCTTTGCTGTGTCCCACAGAAGTTGTGGCGTTGTGTTGTTGTTGTCATTAGTCTCCATATATTCTTTGATTTCTGTTTTGATGTGGTCATTAACCCATTCATTAATTAGGAGAATGTTTTTAAGTCTCCATGTATTTGTGAGCCTTTTTGTTTTCTGTCTAAAATTTATCTCTAGTTTTATACCTTTGTGATCTGAGAAGTTGGTTGGTAGGATTTCAATCTTTTTGAATTTACTGAGGTTCTTTTTGTGGCCTAGTATGTGGTCTATTCTGGAAAATGTTCCATGTGCACCTGAGAAGAATGTGTATCCTATTGCTTTTGGGCACAGAGTTCTGTAGATGTCTGTTAGGTTCATCTGTTCTAGTGTGCTGTTCAGTGCCTCTGTGTCTTTACTTATTTTCTGTCTGGTTGATCTGTTCTTTGGAGTGAGTGGTGTGTTGAAATCCCCTAAAATGAATGCATTGCTTTCTATTTCCTCCTTTAATTCTATTAGTATTTGTTTCACATATGCCGGCGCTCCTGTTTTGGGTGTGTATATATTTATAATGGTTATATCCTCTTGTTGGGTTGACCCCTTTATCATTATGTAATGTCCTTCTTTATCTCTTGCTAGTTTCTTCGTTTTGAAGTCTATTTTGTCTCATACAAGTACTGCAACACCTGCTTTTTTCTCCTTGTTCTTTGCATGAAATATGTTTTTCCATTCCTTCACTTTTAGTCTGTGTATATCTTTGGGTTTGAGGTGAGCCTCTTGTAAGCAGCATATACATGGGTCTTGCTTTTTTATCCGTTCTATTACTCTGTGTCTTTTCATTGGTGCATTCAGTCCATTTACATTTTGGGTGATTATCGATAGATATGTACTTATTGCCATTGCTAGCTTTAGATTCATGGTTACCAAAGGTTCAAGGGTTGCTTCTTTACTATTTAACAATCTAACTTAACTTTCTTGTTAGTTATTGTAAACACAGTCTGATATTTCTTTATATCTCTCCCTTCTTATTCTTCCTCCTCCATTCTTTATACACTAGGTGTCTTATTCTTTGCTTTTAATTAGTATTTGGATGGTCTGCTTTCTTTGCTATGATTTTATTTTCTCTGGTGACATCTTTTTAGCCTTAGGACTGCTTCCCTCTAGAGCAGTCCATTTTAGATATCCTGTAGAGGTGGTTTATGGGAGGCAAACTCTCTCAGCTTTTGCTTGGCCTAAAATTGTTTAATCCCTCCGTCATATTTAAATGATAATCGTGCTGGGTAAAATATTGTTTGTTCGAGGCCCTTCTGTTTCAGTACGTTAAATATATCATGCCATTCTCTTCTGGCCTGTAAGGTTTTTGTTGAGAAGTCTGATGATAGTCTGATGGGTTTTCCTTTGTAGGTGATCTTTTTTCTCTCTCTAGCTGCCTTTAATACTCTGTCCTTATCTTTGATCTTTGCCATTTTAATTATTATGTGTCTTGGTGTTGTCTTCCTTGGGTCTCTTGTGTTGCGAGATCTGTGGGCTTCCATGGAGTGCGAGACTATTTCTTTCCCCAGCATGGGGAAGTTTTCAGCAATTATTTATTCAAAGACACTTTCTATCCCTTTTTCTCTCTCTTCTTCCTCTGGTACTCCTATAATGTGAATATTGTTCCATTTGAATTGGTCTCACAGTTTTCTTAATATCTTTCATTCCTAGAGATCCTTTTATCTGTCTCTGCCTCAGCTTCTCTGTATTCCTGTTCTCTGATTTCTATTCCATTAACAGTGTCTTGCATCTCATCCAGTCTGCTGTTAAGCCCGTTGATTGCTTGTCTGATTTCTACATTGTCTTTCCTCAGTTCCCTCACTTCCTCCCTGAGCTCTTGCCCATTTCTCTCTAGATCCATCAGTATGGTTATGAGTTTTATTCTGAATTCTTCTTCAGGAATATTGTGCATTTCCATCACTTCAGGCTCCCTCTCTGGGGTTGTCTGGTTGATCTTAGTCTGGACCATATTCCCCTGTCTTTTCATGGCAATAGAAGTGGTCACTGGTAGGTGCCATGTATGTCAGCTGGGCTCTTTAAGACTTAAAAAAAAAATGGACGGAAGGAAGAGAAAGGAAAGAAAAAAGAAAGAAAGAAAAGAAAAGAGAGAAAAAGAAAGAAAAACAAAACGCCTGCCGTGAATAGATTCTGTGAGGATGCTGTAGGTTGCGCTGTTGCTACACTATTCCAAAGCCGCAGCTGCGCCACACCTGTCCACAGGGCCCTTTGTAGCTCTGGCCAGGGCAGGAACGAATGGGAAGCTGTTGATCTCTGTGTAAGTCTCAGTGAAGCTACTTTTTCCCATCACCAGCCAAGGGGTCTGAAATTCCCCAGGTTCCCAGCCTGCTGGGCTGAGTGTGCTGGGACGATCCTACTCCTCTGTTGGGCCCCTGCCTCTTTAAGCCCGGTAAGAAAAAAAAAAGCGTGCGCTTTTCTTTTATCCTGGGGAACCAGCTGCTAGGACCCAGGTGCGTTCCGGCTCAGTTCCTGCACCCTCTGTCTCTCCAATCTCCGCTACACCACGTGATGTGTGTCAGCGCTCCCGGCGCAGTTCACCAGGGCTGGTTCTTTCGCAGTCCTGTACTTCCACTCCCTCCCAGCTCTGAATCCTCTCCTCCCGTCGGTGCGCTTGGGTCGGGGAGTGCTCGGGTTCTGCCAGGACACAGCTCCGTATCTTACCTGCCTCGCGATGTGCCGAGTCCTCTCAGGTGTAGCTGCAGGCTGGTGTCGTCCTGTATCTTCTGGTCTCTTTTTTAGGAATAGTTGTATTTGCTGTATTTTCATATATATATTTGGTTTTGGGAGGAGATTTCCACCGCCCTGCTCATGCCGCCATCTTCCACAGGCCCACATCTCATTATTTTCTTTGTGTTTATTTTGGCATTCTTCTCTAGGGCTTTGAAATAGGTGGTAGTTTGTTCATTTTCGGTCTTTTTTTTAACATATAAATTTGCTACTGTAAAGTTCCCTCTGTAGCTTAACTGTATTTCAAAAGTTTCAATATGTTTTTTTCATTATTATCCAGTTCAACGCATTTTAAAAGTATACTTTTGACTTTCAAAATAGCGTGTTGATCTCTAATTTAATTACATTTTAATCAGGAGTCACACTCATTGAAATATTTTGGAATTTGGCTTGTGGTCAATTTGGAATATGTGTTGTGTGTCCTTGAAATATACATATTCCATTATTGTATGTATAATTGTTTTATATATATATATTTCTTATTGTATGTTTATAAGTATATTTAATATAATATGTAATATATTATGTTACATATATCATTGTTTAAGACTTCTTTATTCTTACTGAACTTGTTTTCTCCTTTGGATTGTTAAGAAAGATATGATAACATCAATCACTCACTTGAGAGTGGACTTACTCATTTCTCCCTATAGTTTTGTCAGTTTTTGCTTTATACATATTTGATATCATGAAATTGAGTATATACAAATTTTAAGTTGTTCAGTCTTTCTGGTAAATTTAACCTTTTCTTACTATGAGGTAATTTTTTATCTATCATGCCTTTTTGTAAATTATACTTTTAGATATTATTTGTATTACATCTTTATTCATCCTTTTATTTTCATTCTTTCTGTATCTTCTCTTTCTTACCCTTTCCCCTGTATAACTTTGGAAGTAATGCATTCTATTACTCTTCTATTAGGAGTACCCTAGGAATTACACCATTAAGTATCAACTCATCAAAGTCTAAATATTATTTGGCCAATAATTCCTGGTGTTATTCCTAGAGTAACCACTAAGTGAATTAGTGTTTGTTACTTCCAAACTAATAAATGGAAAAAATGAAATAATTTAAAATATAAAACCCAAAATAAGAGAAAGGAGGGCAGGAAATGATTCAGGAGAAGCAATACATATAGAAAAAGAACATAGTAAGACGGTTGATTTATACCCCCAAATATACCTATAGCTGAATTATGCTAATGAAACAAAATGATACAGAAGAAGGAAAAGAACTGATTTTTTAGAAAAGCATATGATTCTTATAATAATACAGGAATGACCATCCATTATCCACCTGAGAGGAGAATGGGGTAGTGTGATAACCTCTAGTAGCCACCACAGAATCCTAAACCCTTGACCTGGAGGCTCAGAGCACCATATCTTGCCTAGTATCAACTCATCAAACCCTTTTATAAACCAACTACATATTGCTTTGTACACATTCCATGGGCATTAATAATTTCAGCACCTTGGGTAATGCTTTTTTCTCTCTTAAAATATGCTCTTTCTTCCTTCCTTCCATTTGCTTAACTCTTATACATTCTTTATACCCTCAGAACTCATCCCTACTTTGATTCCTAACTAGTTGGTTACCTGTTTCCTGAAGCCCTAGACCTCTATGATCATATGCTCTTCCAATCCTCGTAGCAATTATCTCTCCCACTCATTATCTAGGCTTTTATTAGCTAGGCTATTGTTAGTCATTTTTATCTTATTAATTGTTTTCCTGAATACTTAACTGGATTCCAATACTTTTTTATATACCCTACACCTAACGTAATGCCCACATCTAACATAATACTAAGCCCTCAGTATAGTCTTGAGATGTTGCTGTAGCTATATTGATGACCCTGATGTGAATATTAATGATGATGGCAAAGACAGTGATGATCTCCACAAAGACCACAATAACTACCAAGCACCGGAGAATAGGAAAGCAGACCTAGACATTCTAGGAAAAAATATAAATTATTATTCTTATTGTTAATTGAGCTACATAAACATAGTTTAAAAATATTATGAATCCCATTAAAATTACCTGGGGAAAATAATCTTTTAGACTATTACATTATTTAAAAGAGAGTATCAAACAACAGAAAGAGCACTGACTACCCCTCTTGATTAAGCTGTGTGATTTTAGGAAAATCACTTAACCTCTCTGAGTTTTTAATTCTTTATCTGTAACATGGGAGACACACAACCTATTTTTTATTTCTTGAATGATTGAAAAAATTCCAGTGACATAATGTACATGAAAGTGTTTTAGAAACTGTAAACATAATCATTATGTTAAGCAATTTATTCAAAATTGTACTATTCTCCTGTGGACTTTTAAAAACCACAGAGAAAAGAGAGAAGAAATTATTGTTTAGAAATTAATATTACTAATAATTGCATTTTAATCCTATTTTCATGTTTCTAAACAGACTTTAGGACACTGATATCACATGACCTTAAGGGAACTTTGAATTCCAAATGAGATTGATGTGATTCAGTAAATTATTGCAGAGAAAACAGACCAGCTGAGATTAGTGCAGCTGAAATCAGAGCACTTTAACATGGATGTTTTTCTACACAACAGTTTTACAAAGAGCTATACATTTAGTATACCATGTTAATTTTTAGTAAAACTATCTTTTAATTATCAGATATGCAAGGATTTCAAAGAAACAAATCATATTTAGCACCCACAGTGTCAAAGCATTATTCCTAGAGTTTCTTCAGCCTTACAAGTTAGACTGCTGGATATATTTTAAATTACGTTAAATCCTGAGAGAGACCCAGAGGTCTTTAAAGAAGTGGACCAGAAAATGCAGGTGATGATAATTATCATCGTCATCGTTACCACCACCATCACCAGGTTGTTTACAAAGGAGAAAAATCCAATTTTAAAGAAAATTGCTAACTTCCATGATTTGCAAGAACAGATTCAAAACTAAATTGCTTGCAATTTAGGGGGGGTGATGTTAACAAATCTGCTTTCAGTTTTACCAAGAACGTGAAAGTACAGTATATATCATGAAATCCATTGTTATCAAAGGGCATCTGATTTTAAAAGCTTGTTTTCTGAAACCTTTCTGTATCCCTCCAAGGTTCTGTGGGTATATTTTGTGTAGTATGATGATTTTAAAAGAAATTCCACCAATTAATAAGCTTTTCCTAGGCATCCCCTATGAGCAAAGCTGGTGCTAAAAGCTATGGAGAATACCAAGAATTTGGACTGGTTCATCTCTTGGGAATGATAAAACTTGTTTAGAGGGTGATGTTTAACACTCAGGACAGGTGGGGACAGTTACATGCTGAGCCATGGGGTGTGAATTATGGTGGGAAAATGAAGAGGGAAGAAATTGGCTGGTCTATCTCTCCCAAAAGACTAAACTTCTTTGAGGATAGAGATTGTGCCTTATCCATCCTTCCATTCCCCTCCAGCCAACTTCCTCTTTCTCTTCCTGGGCTCCAACCCAATTGTCCCCAGAAGTAATGCCAGGCTTGGACACAGTAAGCACTTTAATAAATAAATAAACTCTCATGACCCCCATTTCCTCATGAGCTGCTTTATGGAGATTTCAAAGTTTCCAAATATATATTGCTCCTGCCTCCGTGTTATTTACAGGTTTTCTTTCTTCCTTTTGGGAGTATTTTCTCAGCTCTCATTTCTTAGAGCTACACCCATAAAGGCCCTTTACCTCTCCAGGGGCAGTTGGACTTATTTCAAAAGGTCCCATCTTTCCAACTGCTGGCAGACCCCCAGCTGCACAAGCCCCAAGATAAGGTTACTGTTGCCTGAAGCACAGAATGAACCTCAGAGGATCCCAGGAGCACCTGCCCCTCCCCATTCCCCAGCTATTATGGAGATGGGGGTGTCACACAACTGATCTTCCAAGCCAGGGCACTTGCGAGAGTGAAAGGAGGGCGTCACTGAGATGGGCAGAACCTGAGGAGAGGAAGTTAAGAACTGATGATGAGGTTAGCCTGTGGGAGGTCATCCTCATGAACGCTGTACTTACCTGGGATGATGTCTAATGGGGAAGTAGAATGGAAGCCCAGGAGTCAAGTGTCCATGAGCCCAATTAATACAGGGAATGCATTCCCAAAACTTGGTTGGGGACCATGAAAAATTCTTACCCATTTTATGTATAAAGCAAAGATATTCATAAAATACATAGGCACACTTCTGCAGTATTCAAATTTCACGGAGTGGGATGTGATTAGTAGAAACTATCTTAAAAACTCCATATGGGTTCAATAAAGAAAAAAAGATAAGAGAAACATCCATATAGGGGAATGCCCAGGATTGAAGGCCAAGAGATAACAGGAATGTGGAAGAACAGCAGATGGTAAATTCATAGAGTCTGAGATTAAAAAGAAAGGAATTTTTGTGAAACCACAGAGCTATCACAGTCCAGGGGGCACCATGTGGACACACAAGGATGCATTGCAGGCAGGGCTTGAGAAAGTGAACAGTCTTCACACAGATGGCTGCAGGGAAGCCTCATTTCAGGACACGGCCAGGTTTTTTCCATTTAAGTCAAACACTGAAGTGTGTGTTCTGTAGAGATTAAGGATGGAGCGTGGCTGATTGCAGTAGGAGGCTTCGATGGACTTGGGTGTTGTCTGAATCCAAATGGTTATCATATTTTGTAAGTGTGGCATTAACTGCAATATTGCTCTAACACAATCAGGCGGCTGCTGAAATCCTGGAAGAAGAAAAAGAATACCAGCCAGCAGACTCAAAAGAAAAATCTCTTCAGATGGGCGTAAATAAAAAAGTCAAAAAAGAACTACCCAAGAAAAATAAGGAAGAAAAGAAAGCAAAAGGTATTAATGGTTTTAGCATCCAGAACTGTGGATGCTTGAATCTCTCTGGTAGAAAATAAGCATTTAATCAGATACACTAGCCTCTGAGCTACTAGAATATTGTTCATTAGGCATAGCTTAGAAACTCAGGCTTCTGTGAGCTGTGATGTTAGCTGGCAAATCATATTATATACAGCCCCAACTAACCTGTTTATCCAAATAGCCAAGTGTATCCAGGGTAAAATAAACCTCAGACAGTTACGAACATGTTAAAAGAACCCCAGCATGAAACTATGTAATCCGAAAAGTGTGTGTGAGGGGGCTGACACTAGCTGCGGTAACCAGGAGAAGGTGAGGTTAAAAGTCAATTGTATGTATGTAAGTTTCAGGTTTAATTCAAGCAAGCTCTCTGCTGGAAGTCTCCTGCTTCCATCTCTGCCTCTGAGGCATGATGGAAAATAAAGAGGAAAGAAAATTCAGGTTGGGAGAGATCTCCTCCAATAAACCTTAAGGATAAGCTCTGGCACAAACATTACCCACCCCACCCCCAATGTTTCCACTTGCACATTTTTGAAGTGACTTGAAGCAATAGAGAAAGAGATGGAGCACATGAGCAGAACCCACTCTACTAATCAATCGTTCTTGACAAGTTTATTAGGCACCCACCAAACACCTTGTGATGAGCACTGATAACACAAGGGGGAACTTAAAAACAAAAGCACAGCCCCTGCCCCAATAGATTGCTGTTATTGCCTTTTGCAGGGGAGGTACAAGTCCCTTGAAAGCAAGGCTACCGCACTCATCCGAGGGGCATAGGGCAATGCTCCCCAGCTGTCACTCCTGAGTGGAGTTAAGATGGAAGGGATGGGGTTGGCACTGGACGCAAACAGGAAGAGTAGCACCATGATAAAGAACACACCCTGTTAGTCTATCTCAGATGGTGAACATGCAAAAAATAAGCAGCATTGGAAGGAAATGCTTCACTTTAATGGAATAATTCATTGAGTCCAATCTCTTTATTTTATAGATGATAAAACAGAAATCCAGAGACTTTAAGCTCTCTTTCATCTGTAATTTATATATACATCCACTATTGCAGTTAACACATCTTATTACAATTTCTTTGTTTACTTTTGTACCTTCTCCAAAAGATTTAAACCACTTGAGATCTGACCTTGAGGTCAGATTTACTGAACTAAGCAGGGCCAACAACTAGAATCACACTGCCATTTCTCATGAGTAAATTCTCAGACAAATACTGACAAGTTCTTGTTTTCTAATTTTCTTAGCTAATCAAACAGTACTTATAGTTAAGCACTAGTTAAAAGATAATTAAGTAGATGACAGGTTCTTGACCATCGGCTACATTTCAGCTACTTGTCTTGAGGTTATTCCCTGTTTTTTTTCTTGATGAGGACCCAGGAAACACTTGGCTAAGCCAAGTACCTCTTAGGAGTGGTACTTCTGCAGGTGGCAGACAGGAGGCTAGAGTTTGCTGGTTTCTGTCCCCAAACTCTGAATCGCACCCTTTTTGGAGTCTGTCACCCTGTCTGCACTGGCTGCGCACCTCATTTTCCTGGATGCTACACAAATGGTTATGTTTATATGCATCTAGCCCAGATACCACATGCAGATTTTTCAAAGAAAGACTATCACTGTTTCATAATTCATGCTGTCAAGACCAGGGTTTCTCCTTTCAAATCCCCAGAGGCTTATTGCTGTACACATTTTACTTTGTACTCATCTTGTCCAAGTCCCACGGGTGCACACTTGTATATCAGCAGTTTTACTCAGTGTCTTGCCAGTGGGTTTCAACCCCCAGCAAGTTCGCTATGGATTCAGCGTGACCAAAGAAATGATGGTAGAACCTTTCTTTAGGGTGAAAGGGTTTATTACCCGGCTTGTTCTCCCAGTGGTAGGTCCAGTACTAGCATGTCTGCCTCCACAGCCATCTCAGTCTCTGTCCTTGGTGCTGCCACCACTCCAGTCTCATCTCTATTCTCCTGCAGCACTGCAGCTGTACCACAGTGTCACCCAGAACACTGGACAAAGCTCTTTATATAGAGTCAACAGCAACGTATTGCCCACACGTGTGTAGTGAGCTATCCAACCAGGGCTAGGTGAGAATCCTGGCCACAGGAACTTTGATTTTATCCACACTAAGGGTGTTTCATTGCCCTTCCAGGTAAATCACCACCTCTGGCAGAAGCTGCTCCTGAAACAGTACCTGCAGAGGAGATTGCCGAGATGGAAAGGAAAAATGAACTGAGGCTCAAAATAAAGGAAGAACATCTTGCTGCCCTGCAGTTTGAAGGTAGCAACTGGAAAGAATTAAGATGATATTTTTCAGTAGAAATAGATCAGTTGGCAAACAGCCCACAACAGGCTCCAACTGTGTCTGTGAGAAAGAACACAAAGCAAACCAGTCAAAAAGCACAACATCCAGCTGGTTGTTTTCAGGTGACCACGTGAGGACTAGATCTGACACAAGAGCTCACTGAGGTGGGCAAAGGAACTCAGAGAAAGCAGGTTGAAGTGGTCACAGTAGTTTAGGGGAGAAACAACCAGTGCCTGAACTAGGCCACCGGCAATGGTAAAAGCAAAGAAGAAAGACTGGAAATCTATTTTGGAGGTAAAATCCACAGACCTTATTGTGTGCTAGGGACAGCAAAAGGCCCTGGGACACATAGATTTTACTCTAGTTTTTCTGGTGCTGAGAAATACAGTGACATTGCCATTCCATGGTTCTAACGTAGGGAGATCATCAAACTACTTTTTACCCTCCCCCTCTTTAGAAATTTGGAAACCATCTATTTGTACTTTCCCATTCCAATATATCAGAGAATATATTGCTATAAAATGCAATAAATGTAAAGCTCAATTATAGTTTTGGTTTAAATAAACTGTCAAATGATTCTGCAACACATTACGTTTTGCTTTTCAATGACATGGGTAAGGTATTACTCATCTGTGTTGGTATATTAAACGCACACTTAAATCTTCACAAATTGAAACATAACTGGTTTAAAATTGAATTTGGTTCATAAGAAAAAGCATATACATGCATTAAACATTTTTTATTTCTCTTTTTAAATAGAGATAGCCACACAGTTCCGACTTGAATTGATAAAGACAAAAACATTGGCTTTCCTTGAAGATTTACTAACAAAGGCAGTTGATGTATATAAACTCATGGAAAAGTGGCTTGGTGAGAGGTACTTGAAGGAAATGGCCAGGTAAAGTACTGCATGGCTTTTCAAAAATGCACTGTTAATTTCTGGAGGCCAAAATTGGCATGGATTTTTAAAGTGTTTACAAATGTAAATTACATTTACAAATCAAAATTTTGGTCTTTTAGGAAATCACATATGCATTTGTATTGACTCTTTTCAAACACTAAACCAAGTATCAAAGGGTTTTATTGCAATATCCAGTTTTGCGCAGTATTTACGAGTTTGGTTTTCACTGCTCAATGAAGACCTTTATTTATAAGGTAAGACTAGTCAGGGCCAACTAATGGGATATTAAAAAGTTATTCATGGGAATGTTTTACCAGTTAGGCTGATTGTCTCGTCAGGGTAATCCCCAGGTCTTTTTTTGGGGGGGGGGTGGTTCCAGAGGCTTTCCTGACTCTCACTGACAGTGAGCGGCAGGCAATTTTATCCTCTTACTTCTTCCCTAAAAGGCATAAAGAGGCAGCTCAGCAGAGCAGCATCACCTTCAACAGAGAGTCAGGAGACATGATACACTGGGAGTGGGGACTCCCTAATTGTTTACAAATTAGCAGCATGCTTGATTGCTTAGGGCCCTGAGGACTTCCATGTATAAAATAAATCACTCCTACAAGGCTTTTTCAGGGGTTTCCTCTAGATCTAGGTCCTGTTATACACTACAGTTTGCAATAAACATTTACTGAAAATGTAGAAGTTGCTGTGTAACATGGGATACAAATGGCAAGTATTCTCAGAAGCAACAACTGCCATCTCAAGACAGTTGTTACAGTTTCTCTCTAATCTTTATCTCATAATGAAAGTTCTATTGTAAAATCTTCAGCCTAGTTGTTTACATCTGTTGATCTATAGTTAACCTTACTATAGTAATGCTGAAAATAATTTTACTGCTGGCTAGCCAAGTCAGTTACTCAACAGCATCATAGAGCAGTGGTGTTCAGTTCTGTTCTCTGCCTGCCATGTACAAATGAAATGTTCTTCATTCTTAGGATTGACAGTTCCCATCCATGTGGCCATCAGTGTAAATGCTTCATATTTTTATCAGACATGCTCATATTTCTCAGATTTATATTGTGCATGCATGCATCTCTGACCTCTGAATGTGGCCACAAAAAGCTAAAACCTAAGACTGTTCAGCTATGCTGTTTTGGTAGTTGCAAAAATTCTTTAAAAAAATCTGTCAGATTCCTTTGAACTTCAAATCCTGCTTTGCTTTTACCTGATACTTTTGATCCCTCCCATTCTTATAATAAGGTTACTCTTGGTAACCTTCCACTAGGTAGCACACACCTATTTTGATACCCTGGCTTTGGCTGGATCTCAGACTACGTTTGGAGTCCCTCTTCATGCATGGTGGTAAGCTCCACAGCTCTCCATTGCCCTTCTCCTCAGGTCCCCAGCACACAGACACCATCAAACATAAACTAATCAAATAATACATGCTATATGGACACAAACACAGCATGTTGGACTTGCATTCAAGAGTGTCTTTTGAAAGACAGCAATTGATATTATTTTTTTAATTATTCAGTATATGAATATTTTGGTGTTCCTGAGTTGTTATAAGAGCAGATTAAATATGCATTATCTTCCATGTTGAGTCTTTATTGCAAGATATAAACAAGATTCTTTTTGTAATACAGTAATATTGTACTTATTCATGTGTAAAACTTCTCTGGCCTTTGAAACGGCCTTTAATTAGGGCCATAACTATAATTCCAGTGCAGCTTAAATTCATGCCCTGTGTGATTTCACAATAACAACTCTAAGGTATGGAGTTATATGTCATTGGCTTCATTGCAAAGATAAAGAAATTTAGAGAGCTTAAGTAACTAACTTCCCCAAGGCTCCATGGCTAGAGAGTGTCCTGGAATGAGAGCTCAGCTTCCAGTGCTCTTTCCATGGCACCACAGTGGTTCTAATCATGCTCATACTGCATATGCATGATTTAGCTAGGAATTGTTGTTCTGTGTGCAGATAGCAAGGCGATTCAATGGGTTATGTCATCAGAGTCCATTCTGACAGCTGTGTCTTAGATAGCATCAAACTCCTTGATATAAAGTTAGAGAACAGCCAGTGGTATTTTTACTAGTGGAATAAATAGAATACATTATCAAATTTTATTCACTTTATAATTAACCCTGATTCCAATTGTGTTATTCTAACAGTCATATTTTAAAGGTTATTCTGCCATATAACCTTATTCAGGTTCATACTTAGGAGAAAAATATCTCTACATATCTTGCTTATGCAATAAGACATATTCTAATACTAATAGAAGTATACTTAATGGACTCTGTTCAACTTTGTATAAAATGTGTGACTGCTCTGTAAGGAGTATTTGTTTTGTTTCTAATCTACATTTACTTATTTATATACTGCCTTTTTACAAAATGGATTTTAGGAGAAATTGTAATTTTTAAATAATGCATATTGAATTGTCTAATTTAGCTGTATAATGTGTTCATTCTGTGCATATGTATGTCTAATAAGCAAGCACTGTTAATCTAATTAGTATCTTTAACTAACCTGTTAGTTAAACAGATAACTCTGTTCAATTTTCCACTTCCAGTGTGGAAAAATTAACTGAAGTAGCTCGCTATCATATTGAAACATCTACAAAAATTCAGAATGAACTTTATTTAGACCAAGAAGACTTCTTCATTAATGGTGATATAAAAGTCTTTCCAGATCCCCCTCCTCCAATACGTCCTCCACCTGTAGAAAAGGAAGAAAATGGCACACTGACCGTCGAACAGCTTGACAATCTTCGAGATCAGTTCTTAGATACAGCACCAAAAGGTAGGAAGAATAATTACCATGAAAAGAGCACAAAAAGTTCAAATTAACCAGGATAGCAGTTACTGGCCCACAAGCCCGCTGGGATTGTGTGGCATGAAAACAAGTCCTTGCTTTCTTCTAGTTTATCACATATTTGCTTCATGCAACATAGGTCTGAGTTAAACAGGAGATAAATAGTGACTACTACTTTAGCAGCATGGAGATCCTCATTCCTCGTAATTCTCCTCTCCTGCCCTCCCTTGACCCAGCAGGCAATTTGGTATTTTGGTAAATTGGTATAAATCTTGCCTCCATCCAGCAATCGAGGCACAGCCATTAGTGCCTACATCTGGTCTTTGTTACTGGGATTATGAGCTTGTGTTTTTTTCTCCCCCACTAGTCTGTGAAGGGTGAGCAGGGAGTAAAGAATTTCCCTTTCATATTTGCCTTTTCCCTAAAAGCTTCATAGAACAAGAGCAGAAACAAGCTGTTAACAAATATTTGCTTAACTGATTAATTCATTTGTTCACATATATGCATACATGTTATTCTTTGCACACAAATTCTTTATTTCCTTCACATTTTATCATGGTGGCTTTATAGAATCTGCACAAGCATTTTGAAATTCAGGGTCTTCCTACTCTTCAATGAATTCCATCAATTGGTAGCACAAGTACTTCAGATTGTTCATGTAGGATTATCATATCATCTCCATTTTATAGGTCTGGACACTGAGCCACAGAGTAGTTGAGCAATTTGCCATTGGTCATATATCATTCAGGACTCTTCAGATTCAAAGTACTTGCCCCTTCTCGCTGAACAAAGTTGCCTCTCGTAAACAGTTTATCTTCCAACATCAACTTAATGCAAAATCATTGCCTTTGCCTAGAGAAGAGTCAACTGACTTTAGTACTAACACAATTCCACTTTCATAATAGTGATATTGCATGTATTTTTTTAAAGTAAAGTATTTCCAGAAACCCACATCAAATCTCATTAGTCAAAAGAAAATTACTTTAATTCTGAACACTTTCTTGCTAAGCCCAGTGGGTGAAACAGGTATAAACATGTGTCCCTGGGTGAACCTCTACCCTGACACATCAGTTCATCTAATCAGTTTGAGTGGGTTTCCACCCCCAAGCTATGAGGGCACACACTATAACTATGGATGGACCCCGATGCAGGTTGGCAGCATCTGGGAAGGAAGGAAATGTGGCCATCAGCACGTAAAAAACAAAATCTCAGTTTAATAAAGCCAGCCCATAAAATCTTTTCAGTCCTTCAGGCAGGCAGCTTCCATTCTCTTCCCCGTTGTGTGGGCTTCACAGTGCCCTTTGATTATGCATGTGCTTCTTCTAAGTTGTTTTTGTGCTTCATTTTATCCACACTATTTTTTACATATAAAATAAGAAGATACATGTATAAAAATTCTAAATATAAAATAGGATTTGCTTTAATCCTACTTGGGTGATTGGAGGAAAATGACCCAATTAGCAGGTCAAAACTAAAAGTGTTTGAGGGCGTTTGAGTAGATAGAAGTAGATTTGAAAAACCGTTGACCACCCATAATCCCTTTCAGGAGAGACCTTAGCATTCATGAGGGTAACCATGATACAGTCTTGGATCCAATCTCAAAGCCAGAATTTGCATTTCAACTAAAAGTTTGAAAATAAATAACAAATAGCAGCTATCACTTGATATGTGTGTCTTAGATTAATTCTAGAAACACTTGGGACTAAAAGATACCAACTGATACATTTATCTATTTTCAGAATATGGCAGAATACAACACCTTTTAAAGTATGATAGAAAGAGGAAGGAAGAAGAAAGAAAGAGAGGATGGGAGAGAGAGAAGGGGGGAGACAGTTTTATATATAAATATATGGACACTTAGGTTGCTTCCATATCTTGGCTATTGTAAATAGTGCTGCTACAAACATAAAGGAGCATATGCCTTTTTGAAACTGGAATCTTGTTTTCTTTGGGTAAATTCCTAGAATTGGAATTCCTGGGTCAAATGGTATTTCTATTTTTAGTTTTTTGAGGAAACTCCATACTGCTTTCCACAATGGTTGAACTAATTTACATTTACACCAACAGTGTAGGAGGCTTTTCCTTTCTCCACATCCTTGCCAGCATTTGTTCCTTGTCTTTTGGATGTTTGCCATCCTAATTGGTGTGAGGTGATATCTCATTGTGGTTTTAATCTGCATTTCCCTGATGATTAGTGATTTGGAGCATCTTTTCAAGTGCCTGCTGGCCATTTGAATTTCTTCTTTGGAGAAGTGTCTGTTCAGTTCCTCTGCCCATTTTTTAATTGGTTTATTTGCTTTTTGTTTGTTGAGGTGCAACATGAGCTCTTTGTATATTTTGGATGTCAACCCCTTATCAGATACATCATTTATGAATATATTCTCCCATACTGTAGCATGCCTTTTTGTTCTACTAATGGTGTCCATTGCTGTACAGAAACTTTTCAGCTTGATATAGTCCCACTTGTTCATTTTTGCTTTTGCTTCCCTTGCCTGGGGAGAAGTGTTCAGAAAAAAGTTGCTTATGTTTATATTTAAGAGATTTTTGCCTATGTTTTTTTCTAAAAGTTTCATGGTTTCATAACTTGCATTCATGTCTTTGATCCATTTCAAGTTTACTTTTGTGTATGGAGTTAGACCATAATCCAGTTTCATTCTCTTACATTTACCCGTCCAGTTTTGCCAACACCAGTTGTTGAAGAGGCCGTCATTTCCCCATTGTATATTCATGGCTCCTTTATCATTTATTAACTGACCATATACGTGTTCTATTCCATTGATCTATGGCTCTGTTCTGTGCCAGTACCAAATTGTCTTGATTATTATGGCTTTGTAGTAGAGCTTGAAGTTAGGGAGCATAATCTGCCCCGCTTTATTCTTCCTTCTCAGAATTGTGTTGGGTATTTGGGGTCTTTTGTGGTTCCATATGAATTTTAGAACAATTTGCTATAGTTCGTTGAAGAATGCTGTTGGTATTTTGATTGGGATTGTGTTGAATCTGTAGATGGCTTTAGGCAGGATGGCCACTTTGACAATATTAATTCTTCCCATCCATGAGCATGAGATGTATTTCCATTTATTGGTGTCTTCTTTAATTTCTCTCATGAGTTTCTTATAGTTTTCAGGGTGTGGGTCTTTCAATTCCTTGGTGAGGTTTATTCCTAGATATTTTATTCTTTTTGATACAATTGTGAATGGAATTGTTTTCCTGATTTATCTTTCTACTAGATCATAATGAGTGTATAGGAATGCAACAGATTTCTGTGTATTAATTTTGTATCCTGCAACTTTGCTGAATTTAGATATTAGTTCTAGTAGTTGTGGGGTGAATTCCTTAGGGATTTTTTGGGGGGTATCATTGATTTACAATTACATGAGCAACATTATGGTTACTAGACTCCCCCCATCACCAAGTTCCCCCACCTACCCCATTACAGTCACTGTCCATCAGTGTAGTGAGATGCTAAAGAATCACTATTTGTCTTCTCTGTGTTCTACAGCCCGCCCTGTGCTCCCTCGCTACATTATGTCTGCTAATCGTGATGCCCCTTTTTCCCCCTTGTCCTTCCCTTCCCACCCATCCTCCCCAGTTCCTTTCCCTTTGGTAACTGTTAGTCCCTTCTTGGGTTCTGTGAGTCTGCTGCTGTTTTGTTCCTTCAGTTTTTTTCTTTGTTCTTATACTCCACATATGAGTGAAATCATTTGATACTTGTCTTTCTCCACCTGGCTTTTTTCAATGAGCAAAATACCCTCTAGCTCCATCCATGCTGTTGCAAATGGTAGGATTTGTTTTCTTCTTATGGCTGAATAATATTCCATTGTGTATATGTACCACATCTTCTTTATCTATTCATCTGCTGATGAACACTTAGGTTTCTTCCATTTATTGGCTATTGTAAATAGTGCTGCAATAAACATAGGGGTGCATATGTCTTTTTCAAACTGGGCTGCTGCATTTTTAGGGTAAATTCCTAGGAGTGGAATTCCTTGGTCAAATGGCATTTCTATTTTGAGTTTTTTGAGGAACCTCCCTACTGCTTTCCACAGTGGTTGAACTAATTTACATTCCCACCAGCAGTGTAGGAGGGTTTCCCTTTCTCCACATCCTCGCCAACATTTGTTGTTGTTTGTCTTTTGGATGGTGGCCATCCTAACTGGAGTGAGGTAATATCTCATTATGCTTTTAATTTGCATTTCTCTGATGATTAGTGATGTGGAGCATCTTTTCAAGTGCCTGTTGGCCATCTGAATTTCTTCTTCAGAGAAGGGTCTGTTCAGATCCTCTGCGCATTTTTTAATTGGATTATTTGCTTTTTGTTTGTTCAGGTGCATGAGCTCTTTATATATTTTGGATGTCAGCCCTTTATCGGATATGTCTTTTATAAATATATTCTCCAATACTGTAGGATGTCTTTTTTTTTCTATTGATGGTGTCCTTTGCTGTACAGAAGCTTTTCAGCTTGATATAGTCCCTTTTTTTTTTTTTGCTTTTGTTTCCCTTGCTCAGGGAGATATGTTCATGAAGAAGTTACTCATGTTTATGTCCAAGAGATTTTTGCCTATGTATTTTTTCTAAGAGTTTTAGGGTTTCATGACTTACATTCAGGTCTTTGATCCATTTTGAATTTACTTTTGTGTCTGGGGTTAGACAATGATCCAGTTTCATTCCCTTACATGTAGCTGTCCAGTTTTGCAAACACCAGCTGTTGAAGAGGCTGTCATTTCCCCATTGTATATCCAATGCTCCTTTATGGTATATTCATTGACCATATATGTTTGGGTTAATATCTGGACTTTCTATTCTGTTCCACTGGTGTGTGGGTCTGTTCTTGTGCCAGTACCAAATTGTCTTGGTTACTGTGGCTTTGTAGTAGAGCTTGAAGTTGGGAAGCGAGATCCCCCCACTTTATTCTTCCTTCTCAGGATTGCTTTGGCTATTTGGGGCCTTTTCTGGTTCCATATGAATTTTAGAACTATTTGTTCTAGTCCATTGAAGAATGCTGTTGGTATTTTGATAGGGGTTGCATTGAATCTGTAGATTGCTTTAGGTATGAAAGCTATTTTGACAATATTAATTCTTCCTAGCCAAGAGCATGGGATGAGTTCCTATTTGTTAGTGTCCTCTTTAATTTGTTTTAAGAGTGTCTTGTAGTTTTCAGGGTATAGGTCTTTCACTTCCTTGGTGAGGTTTATTCCTAGGTATTTTATTCTTTTTGATGCAATTCTGAATGGAACTGTTTTCCTGATTTCTCTTTCTGTTAGTTCATCATTAGTGTATAGGAAAGCAACAGATTTCTGTGTATTAATTTTGTATCCTACAACTTTGCTGAATTTAGATATTAGTTCTAGTAGTTTTGGAGTGGAGTCTTTAGGGATTTTTATGTACAATATCATGTCATCTGAAAATAGTGACTGTTTGACTTCTTCTTTACCAGTCTGGATGCTTTGTAGTTCTTTGTTTTGTCTGATTGCTGTGGCTAGGACCTCCAGTACTATGTTGATTAACAGTGGGGAGAGTGGGCATCCCTGTCTCATTCCTGTTCTTAGGTGAAAATCTTTCAGCTTCTCGCTCTTATGTATGATGTTGGCTGTGGGTTTGTCATATATGGCCTTTATTATGTTGAGGTACTTGCCCTCTATACCCATTTTGTTGAGTGTTTACCATGAACGGATGTTGAATTTTGTCGAATGCTTTTTCAGCATCTTTGGAGATGATCTTGTGGCCTTGGTCCTTCTTTTTGTTGATGTGGTGGATGATGTTGATGGATTTTCGAGTGTTGTACCATCCTTGCATCCCTGGGATGAATTGCACTTGATCATGGTGTATGATCCTCTTGATGTATTTTTGAATTCAGTTACCTATTATTTTGTTAAGTATTTTTGCATCTATGTTCATCAGGGATATTGGTCTCTAATTTTCTTTTTTGGTGGGGACTTTGCCGGGTTTTGGTATTAGAGTTATGCTGGCTTCATAGAATAAGTTTGGAAGTATTCCCTCCTCTTCTATTTTTTGGAAAAGTTTAAGGAGAATGGGTATTATGTCTTCTCTATACGTATGATAAAATTCAGAGGTGAATCTGTCTCGTTCATGGGTTTTGTTTTTGGGTAGTTTTTTGACTACCAATTCAATTTTGTTGCTGGTAATTGGTCTGTTCAGATTTTCTGTTTCTTCCTTGGTAAGTCCTGGATGGTTGTATATTTCTAGGAAGTTTTACATTTCTTCTAGGTTTTCCAGCTTGTTAGCATATAGGTTTTCATAGTATTTTCTCATAATTCTTTGTATATCTATGGGGTCCATCATGATTTTAACTTTCTCATTTCTGATTCTGTTTATGTGTGTAGATTCTCTTTTTCTCTTAATAAGTCTGGCTATGGGCTTATCTATTTTGTTTATTTTCTCAAAGAACCAGCTCTTGGTTTCACTGATTTTTTTCTATTGTTTTATTCTTCTCAATTTTATTTCATCTCTGATCATTATTATGTCCATCTTTCTGCTGACTTTGGGACTCATTTGTTCTTGTTTTTCCAGTTTCAATAATTGTGACTTTAGACTATTCATTTGGGATTGTTCTTCCTTCTTTAAATAGGCCTGGATTGCAATATACTTTCCTCTTAGAACTGCCTTTGCTGCGCCCCACAAAAGTTGGGGCTTTGTGCTGTTGTTGTCATTTGTCTCCATATATTGCTTAATTTCTGTCTTAATTTGGTCATTGATCCATTGATTATTTAGGAGCATGTTGTTAAGCCTCCATGTGTTTGTGAGCCTTTTAGTTTTCTTTGTACAATTTATTTCTAGTTTTATACCTTTGTGATCTGAGAAGTTGGCTGGTTGAATTTCATTATTTTTTAATTTACTGAGGCTCTTTTTGTGGCCTAGTATGTGGTCTATTCTGGAAAATGTTCCATGTGCACTTGAGAAGAATGTGTATCCTGCTGCTTTTGGGTGTAGACTTCTGTAGATGTCTGTTAGGTCCATCTGTTCTAGTGTGTTGTTCAGTGCCTCTGTGTCCTTACTTATTTTCTGTCTGGTTGATCTGTCCTTTGGAGTGAGTGGTGTGTTGAAGTCTCCTAAAATGAATGCATTGCATTCTATTTCCTCCTTTAATTCTGTTAGTATTTGTTTCACATATGTCAGTGCTCCTGTGAGTGCATATATATTTATAATGGTTATATCCTCTTGTTGGACTGACCCCCTTATCATCATGTAATGTCCTTCTTTATCTCTTGTTACTTTCTTTGTTTTGAAGTCTATTTTTTCTGATACAAGTACTGCAACACCTGCTTTTTTCACCTTATTGTTTGCATGAAATATCTTTTTCCATCCCTTCACTTTTAGGGTGCATATATCTTTGGGTTTGAGGTGAGTCTCTTGTAAGCAGCATGTAGATGGATCTTGCTTTTTTATCCATTCTATTACTCTGTGTCTTTTGATTGGTGCATTCAGTCCATTTACATTTAGGGTGATTATCAAAAGATATGTACTTATTGCCATTGCAGTCTTTGGATTCATGTTTACCAAATGTTCAAGAGTAGCTTCTTTACTATCTAACCATCTAACTTAACCCACTTATTAAGATATTATAAACACAGTCTGATGATTCTTAATTTCTCTTCCTTCTTATTCTTCCTCCTCCATTCTTTATGTGTTAGGTGTTTTATTTTGTACTCTTTTGTGTTTCCTTTGACTGCTTTTGCAGATAGTTGATTTTATTTTTTGCCTTTAGTTATTTTTGGTTGTTCTGCTTTCTTTGTTGTGAATTTATTTTCTCTGGTGACATCTATTTAGCCTTAGGAGTGCTTCCATCTAGAGCAGTCCCTTTAAAATATCCTGTAGAGGTGGTTTGTGGGAGGCAAATTCCCTCAACTTTTGCTTGTCTGGAAATTTTTTAATCCCTTCTTCAAATTTAAATGATAATCATGCTGAATACAGAATTCTTGGTTCAAGGCCATTCTATTTCATTGCATTAAATATATCATGCCATTCTCTTCTGGCCTGTAAGGTTTCTGTTGAGAAGTCTGATGATAACCTGATGGGTTTTCCTTTGTAGGTGATCTTTTTTCTCTCTCTGGGTGCCATTAATACTCTGTCCTTTTCTTTTTATTTGCCATTTTAATTATTATATGTCTTTGTTTTGTCCTCCTTGGGTCCCTTGTGTTGGGAGATCTGTGGGCTTCCATGGTCTGGAGACTATTTCCTTCCCCAGCTTGCGGAAGTTTTCAGCAATTATTTCTTCAAAGACACTTTCTATCCCTTTTTCCCTCTTCTTCCTCTGGTACACCTATAATACGAATATTGTTCCATTTGGATTGGTCATACAGTTCTCTTAATATTCTTTCGTTCCTAGGCATCCTTTTATCTCTCTCTGCCTCAGCTTCTCTGTATTCCTGTTCTCTGATTTCTATCCCATTGACAGTCTCTTGTCCCTTGTCCAGTCTGCTCTTAAGACCTTCTATTGATTGATTCATTTCTGTTATTTCCCTCCAGACTTCATCCCTTAGCTGTTGCATATTTCTCTGCAGGTCCATCAGCATGGTTATGACTTTTATTTTGAATTCTTTTTCAAAGCGATTGGTTATATCTATCTCACCAGATCCTCTCTCTGGGCTTGTCTGAGTGATTTTTGACTGGACCAGGTTCTTCTGCCTTTTCATGGCGATAGAAGTGGTCACAGGCAGGTGGCGCGTGTGTCAGCGGGGAGAACAAAATTCCTTACCTGCTTATTGGTCACCTTGCCCTTCTCCGCTGACTGTGCCATCTACCCACACACTTGGAGCAGTCTCTGGGATAATCTCCTGAGCTGCTGTGGGCGGGGCGGCACTCGGGATAGCTTAGCACACTGCGGGGGCGGGGGGGGGGGGTTTCGCAGCCGCGCCAGGTGCATTCTCCTGCAAGATCGGCACCCCCTTCATGCCTTCCGGACCTTGCTCCAGCTTCCGCTGCCTTTGCTCTTTCGGGTTTTTTATGTACAACATTGTGTCATCTGCAAACAGTGACAGTTTAACTTCTTCCTTACCAGTCTGGATGCCTTTTATTTCTTTGTGTTGTCTGATTGCCGTGGCTAGTGCTATGTTGAATAAAAGCGGGGAGAGTGGGCATCCTTGTCTTGTTCCCAATCTTAGAGGAAAAGCTTTCAGCTTTTCACTGTTAAGTATGTTGTTCGCTGTGGGTTTGTCATATATGGTCTTTATTATGTTGAGATACTTGCCCTCTATATCCATTTTGTTGAGAGTTTTTATCATGAATGGATGTTGAATTTTTTTGAATGCTTTTTCAGCATCTATGGAGATGATCATATGATTTTTGTCCTTCTTTTTGTTGATGTGGTGTATGATGTTGATGGATTTTTGAATATTGGACCATCTTGCATCCCTGGAATTAATCTCACTCGATCATGATAGATGATCTTTTTGATGTATTTTTAAATTCAGTTTGCTAAAATTTTGTTGTGTATTTTTGTGTCCATATTCATCAGGGATATTTGTTTATAATTTTCTTTTTTCTTGTATCTTTGCCTGGTTTTGGTATTAGTGTGATGCTGGCCACATAGAATGAGTTTGGAAGTATTTCCTCCTCTTCTACTTTTTGGAAAACTTAAAGGAGGAAGGGTATTAGGTCTTCTCTAAATGTTTGATAAAATTCAGAAATGAAGCCATCTGGCCCAGTTGTTTTGTTCTTAGGTAGTTTTTTAAATTACCAGTTAGATATCATTGATGGTAATTGATCTGTTCAGATTTTCCGTTTCTTCCTGGGTAACCCTTGGAAGGTTGTACTTTTATAGAAAGCTCTCCATTTCTTCTAGGTTATCCAGTTTGTTAGCATATAATTTTTCATAGTATTCTCTAATAATTGTTTGTATTTCTGTGGTGTCCGTAGTGATTTTTCCTTTCTCATTTATGATTCTGTTTATGTGTGTACACTCTCTTTTTTTCTTGATAAGTCTGGCAAGGGGTTCATCTAATTTGTTTATTTCTCAAAAACCAGCTCCTGATTTCATTAATTCTTTATTGTTTTTTTCTTCTCAATTTTATTTATTTCTCTTCTGATCTCTATTATTTCCTTCCTTCTACTGACTTTGGGCCTCATTTGTTGTCCTTTTTCTAGTTTCATTAATTGTGAGTTTAGACAGTTCATTTGGGATTGTTTTTCTTTCTTGAGGTTTGCCTGTATTGCAATATACTTTCCTCCTAGAACTTCCTTTGCTGCATCCCACAGATTTTGGGGTGTTGAGTTGTTTTAATTTGTCTCCATATATTGCTTGATCTCTGTTTTTATTTGGTTATTGATCCATTTTTTTATTTAGGAGCATGTTGTTAAGCCTCCATGTGTTTGTGGGTTGTTTTGTTTTCTTTACACAATTTATTTCTAATTTCATACCACTGTTGTCTAAGAAGCTGGTTGGTACAATTTCAGTCCTTCTGAATTTACTTAGGCTTTCTTTGTGGCCTAGTATGTGATCTATTTTGGAAAATGTTCCATGTGCACTTGAGAAGAATGCTTTTGGGTGTAGAGTTCTGTAGATATCTGTCAGGTCCATCTCTTCTAATGTGTTGTTCAGTGCCTCTGTGTCCTTACTTATTTTCTGTCTGGTTGATCTGTCCTTTGGAGTGAGTGGTGTGTTGAAGTCTCCTAATATGAATGCATTGGTTCTATTTCCCCCTTTAATTCTGTTAGAATTTGTTTCACATATGTAGGTGCTCCTGTGTTGGGTTCATATATATCCGCTTGTTGGACTGACCCTTTTTCATTATGTAACATCCTTCTTTGTCTGTTGTTACTTTCTTTGTTTTGAATTCTATTTTGTCTGATACAAGCAGTGAAACTCCTGCTTTTTTCTCCCTATTAGTTGCATGAAATATCTTTTTCCATCCCTTCACTTTTAGTCTGTGTATGTCTTTGGGTTTGAAGTGAGTCTCTTGTAGGCAGCATTTAAATGGGTCTTGACTTTTTATCCATTAAGTGACTCTATGTCTTTTGATTGGTGCATTCAGATCATTTACATTTACGGTGATTATCAAAAGGTATGTACTTATTGCCATTGCAGGCTTAGGTTCGTCATTACAAGGTTCAAGGGTAACTTCTTTACTATCTAAAAGTCTAATTTAAATCACTTAGTATGCTATTATAACACAATCTAAACGTTCTTCCCCCGCCTTTTCTTTCTTCCTCTATTCTTTATATATTAGGTATTATATTCTGTACTCTTTCTCTACCCCTTGACTTACTTTGGAGGTAGTTGCTTTGATTTTGCATTTGCTTAGTGCTTAATTGGTCTACTTCCTTTGCTGTGGTTTTAATTTCTCTCGTGGCAGCTATTTAGCCTTAGGAGCACTTCCATCTATAGCAGTCCCTTTAAAATACACTGTAGAGATGGTTTGTGGGAGGTAAATTCCCTCAATTTTTGCTTATCTGGAAATTGTTTAATCCCTGCTTCAAATTTAAGTGATAATCGTGCCACATTGAGTTTTCTTGGTTGGTGACCCTTCTGTTTCATTGCATTAAATATATCTTGCCACTCCCTTCTGGCCTGTAAGGTTTCTGCTGAGAAGTATGATGATAACCTGATGGGGTTTCCTCTGTATGTGATCTTTTTTCTCTCTCTGATTGCTTTTAATGCTCTGTCCTTGTCCTAGATCTTTGCCATTTTAATTATTATATATCTTGGTGTTTTTTTCCTAGGGTCCCTTGTGTTGGGTGATCTGTGTACTTCCATGGCCTGAGAGACTATTTCCTTCCCCAGATTGGGGAAGTTTTCAGCAATTATTTCTTCAAAGAGATTTTCTATGCCTTTTTCTCTCACTTCTTCTTCTGGCACCCCTATAATGTGAATATTGTTCTGTTTGGATTAGTTCTCTTATTATTCTTTCATTCCTAGAGATCCTTTTATCTCTCCTCTTTGTATTCAGCTTCTTTGTGCCTCAGCTTCTTTGTATTCCTGTTCTCTAATTTCTATTTCATTTACTGTCTCCTCTACCTCATCTAATCTGCTTTTAAATCCCTCCATTGTATGTTTCATTTCAGATACCATATTTTTCAAAGGTTCTATCTCTTTCTTGAAGTCCTCCCTGAGATCTTGAATAGTTTTCTGTTGCTCCATGAGCATGCTTATGACTTTTATTTTGAAATCTTTATGAAGAACATTGGTCATTTCAGTTTCACTTAGCCCTCTTTTTGGTGTTTGAAGTATTGTGATTTTTACAAATTCTTTTGCTGTTTCATAATTCTAATCATTACTATGGAATAATAACTGTGTAGGTGGTGCCCTCTAATGCCCAGAAGCTCTACTCTCTGGAGCTGTCCAGTACCTGAAGTGATGGTGGGGATCGCAGGCATGTGACACCAGTGCCTGCTAGGGGTAAAGAACTCTTTCCTGCTTTCCGGCTGCAGTGCCTGGTTCCACTGCCAGGGGAGTGTGCCGAGCATGCAGGGAGGAGCCTCTGTGCTATGCCCCTGTAGCTGCCACAGGCGGGGCCACCCTCTGTCTGGTCTGGCATGATGGTGTGCACAGCAGGTGTGTGGACTGGTGTCTGCTGTGAGGAAGGAGCAGTAGGCTGCCTAATGAAGTGGGGGGCCTTGGCACTTCATTGCCAGCCAGGGGGATGGAGTGCTTGAGGCTCCTGAAATTTCCCAGCCTGCTGGGCTGAGTGTACTGGGATGGTTTTTGCCACCTTTCCTTTGTCTTGAGCAGCAAGCTCTGTGTAATCCTTGCCCCTTTAGCACCCCTCTCACTATTGGGAAGTCTTTCAAAGTGCCTGCCTTTCTTTTGTCCTTGAGCAGCCATTTGTGGTTGCCTGTTCTCCACAAGCAGCTGGAATCTCAGTCTCTTTGCATATTCTGCCTGTCTTTGCTTTCCAACCCCTCTAATCTCCAGAGCACCATGTAATGTGGGTCCGTGCTCCCATAGCAAATCTCCAGGTGGGTGGCATTCAGCAGTCCTAGGGTTCTACTCCCTCCCTGCTCTGTTTCTCTTCCTCCTGCCTGTGAGCTAGGTCAGGGGAGGGCTTGGGTCCTGCAGTATCACAGTTTTGCTACATTATACTTTTCTGTGAAGTCTTCTCTCTTCCCCAGATGTAGGCAGCCTTCTGATGTCTACTTTCATGCTGCTCTTTCAGGGTAGTTGTATTTGCTCTATTTTTGTGTTATATGTACTTTTGGGAGGAGATTTCTGCCTGACTTCTCACACCACCACCTTTTTCAGCCCTCCTATTCAGTTATATATTTTTTAAGTAGATGTAAAAGGAAAACCATTTGTCAGGGACTTAGTGTAATTTGAAAAGACAAGCAAAGAAGAAAACATAAACTTCTATTTAGGTTCTTTCTGGAACAGAATATGAACTTTATAAACATGCTCAAGAATGCAAAGCAAAGGACAATAGTGTGCAATGAGGCTGGTCAGGGAATTTTGTGGAACAATACCTTGGAGGGAGAAATTGAAAGAAGTGAAGAGTGATTTGATGACAAGGATACAGAGGATATTTAGAGCTGAGGGAATAGCCACTAGAAAATGTGTAGGTATGCGGTGAGTATGGATGTACTCAGGGAAAGGTCAGGACAGCTGTTACTCTTCTACAATCACATGAACTGAAGGCAAAAAGATGAGGAGGCCTCCTCTGCCTGGGAAAACTACCCAGGCTGGAGGGTTAACCCAGATTTAAGAATGATGGCTCTAATTATTGAAGAATTTACAAAGCTATGTAATACTGTGGTATTTGGAAATATTGGTGGTTCAAAATGAGTTCTGATATATGAGCATTTTAAACCCTTTTCTTTCTTATTAGCTCAGTTATACCACTTAAAAATATATATTGTATATGTTGCTTTTTAAGTACTTGTAAAATAGCACAGTATTGGTTGCCTGTTCTCCACAAGCAGCTGGAATCTCAGTCTCTTTGCATATTCTGCCTGTCTTTGCTTTCCAACCCCTCTAATCTCCAGAGCACCATGTAATGTGGGTCCATGCTCCCATAGCAGATCTCCAGGTGGGTGGCATTCAGCAGCCCTAGGGTTCTACTCCCTCCCTGCTCTGTTTCTCTTCCTGTGCTATGCCCCTGTAGCTGCCACAGGCGGGGCCACCCTCTGTCTGGTCTGGCATGATGTAGTATTTATTATTATTTTTGCTAATGTTATAAAGGGAAGGCAAAATAATAATCATGCCTTTTTCAGTATCTCCAAGTCACAGAATTAAAGGTTCTCTGATGACATCTTTAAGGCCAGGCTGCAAATGTTGACATTTCCCCTCCCTAAGGAAGTCCAGTAATTACCAATCATCCCTTCTCCCCTTCTCACCTGGCCCCCAAAAGCATCTTCTGACTTTAGTCTTTCTTCCTCAGTTCTGTGATTGTTGTTCACTCTCTTAAATGATACACACCCATCCACCTTTTTAATGAAGTCCTTTGTCATATTCCATGCAAAAATTGGAAAATGATCTTTTATTATACCTTTCATTGTATTTACCCTGTAACTCTACAATTTCAAGAGACAGTCTTAGTTAAAATGATAACAGTTTTGAAAGTATAAAGCAACTGGGTGAAAGTGGTACTTTTCTAAGTGTGTGACCTTACAGAACTTCCTGCTTGAGCTTGAAAATTGCTGTTATTTCTAAGCTAAGAAATATGAACATTTCCTATACAATTTCATATATGCCAGTGCAACCTATGATATCTTGAAACTTTCAAGTTTACTAAAGTGTATTAAAATATGATGAACAAATAGATTTTTTTTCTAGGAAAAGAGCATATATATTTGCACATAACAGTCATTATGTTACCAGGAACACAGTAAGATTTTTAAGCAAATTTACAAGAAGTGTTATGTCATTAAGTTACACCTTGTAACTTTTAATTCTGCTACATAAATAAAATTATTGAGGAAAATGGATAATCTTTGATTAAAATAAGTGATTGAATACTTTAAATATTTGTGAGTAGCTAGTATTAAAGCTTAAGGAGTTTTCTACTAAACATTGGTTAACCCACTTGGGAATTAAGTCTTTATTTCAATGGTTATTACTAAAGATAATGTAAAATTGAAAATGCATCATATGCTATAATGCTTATATTCAAAACTCCTTTCCTGATCACATTTTGAAATTTGTGATGATTCTAAATCCCCTTTGGTAAAGATAGTAATTAGACATAAAATGTACTTTGTTGATATGATTGCCACAAATATGCCAGAAAAAAAATGACCTTATGCATGATAACCATACAAGATCATGAAAAACACACTGAAACACCTTGTCATGCTAACATTTTTCTTGCCACCCAACAAACGTCAACACTTCAGAATCTTAGGAACAGCTTAAGGAAGTCCAGTAATTACCAATCATCCCTTTTAAAGTTCAGTGGTATGTATGGTCTTTGTCTCATTTTCCTCATCTGGAAAATAGGGTATTTCATGGGGATGCTATGAGCATCCAAGTAATTAACATATATAAAGTGTTTAGGAAGTGTCTAGCACATAGAATATGCAATTTAAGTGTAATATAAGCCATTGTCATCTAATTATATAATTATAGTAATATATCATTATGTAATATGTAACATTATACAATACTGATACAAACTATGATTATTATCATCAAAAATATCAGCTCAGTGTCCTGAAGTTGAACTTGGCATAACAGACACCTACAGCATTACCCAGAATACTTCCAGAAAAAAAAATTACACCACCTGGTAGAACTAAACCATGAGATATGTGGCTGTCCAGGGACTGGAGAACCACAACAAAAACAAAAACAAAAACATTCACTTTGTGCACCACAGTAACTTCTGGGTAGGCATCTCTTATCGCTAAATATCAAGTGCCAAGCACACCAGAAAGATGGCCTTTCTCCAATGGAAGCAATTTAGAGTCTATTGATACTAGAACACTTTAGCAGTGTTTCTCTATCCCCACTGAAACTATAAGGTATCTTTTACTTGTAAGCCCATCAGTTCTGCATGTAATGCCTTTAGAGATTTGGTTCATAGCTATTTTGGCTTCTGCTGAGAGGCTATCTGAAAAGAACACAGTCCAGAAAATTCTATATCCCCACCATTCTTCAATAGAGGCATCATTTAATTGTTCAAGATCTATAACGTTGTAAACACTGACAAGAGCCCCTCTTTAGAACCCCTCATTGGAGATCTTAGATTTAGTGGTTGGCCTCAGAGAAAGGGTACAAATTCAGAACTCTAGGTTGTATTGTCTAAGTTAGATCATTGAGCTGCATGGTTTTTACAGGAATTCTAAGGTGGAAGGGATTATTGCTGCCCATGTGAGCCAGCATAGGGGTCATCCCAGAAGAAACTTTTGGATGAAACCTTCCAGGAACAGAAGCAGGGGCAGGGTATTCCAGGCAAAGGGGAAAATAGAGTAGACATTGAGATCTTGAGGTTGCATGACATATTTAGGGACTAGCAGGGACAGGGTATTCCAGGCAAAGGGGAAAATAGAGTAGACACTGAGATTTTGAGGTTTCATGACATATTTAGGGACCAGCAGACTAGCTGTGGCAAGAGGCAGGAGGTGAGGACCACAAAGAGTTTGTGGTCAGATTGTGAAGTTTCAAGTGGCTTGCAAAAGACATGCAGGAGAGGATTATTGAAGGCATTTCTCAAAGGCATTTAGAGTCAAACAATTGGGAGACTGGATTGAAGAGACTGTCTGGGAGAGCAGCAGATGCTGCTCTGTCTCTCCATAAAGCTCAACTAACTGAGAGACAGGATAAGGGCACCTGAAAGGAGTAAATAGAAAGTTCTGTGGGTTTTTCTTGGTTTTATGTCTCTGAGAAAATTATAAAAATACAATGCTATATATTTGCAGGGAGATAAGCCTAATATTTGGATCTGAAAACTGCTTACATCAGTCTGACATTTAACAAATCAAGAGATACAGTAAGTTTTCTGAGAAAAGGAATGGTAGAGAAGGACTGGTGTTATTAACAGGGATATTTTGCCAGGGGGCAAAACCTAGGGATTACAGCACAAAGGAGTGTGACCCCCCAGTACCTTATGGTTCTCTCAGTGGGTGAACACCTTCTGCTAGATCAGATTCAGATCACGGAAATGCAGTAGTAAATCTAGAAACCTTTGGACATGGTAGAACTGTCTGTGGGCACAGTTTCAGGTGTTTCTTCAAGAGGAAATATATTCTCATGAAGCCAGAGAATTTACATTAGGCAAATGAAAATATGTGCTCACAATTCAAGGTAACACTTTCTGGAAAATCTGTCCTTTTAAAAACATAAAAACATAAAAGCTAGCTAAATCAGTAGTGAAAGCTGAAGTCCTTTCCTTTATCAACAGGAGACTTCTTTTTTTATGTATTCATCAACATTTATGTGCATAGAGCAGGCACTAAGTCTGGTGCTGAAGGCCTGATACAGGGGACTGACAAGTAACCCACAGTCCAGCAGAGAAAATGAAGGCAGTAAGATGAGCTACAAGGAGTCTCTTTTAAATGAAAACAGTAATATTTAGGATTTGAAAAAAAATGGCGCTATGTTTAACAATAACCACTGCAAAAATACTGATGAAAAAGCAAAATAAAAGTTAGATGCAATAGGATAAGAAAGGCCAAAGCAGACTGACTAATGTAACAAGTTTTCCATTAAAAGGTATTAAGAGATAAGACATTATGAGCATCAATAAAAAAGGAGATTTATAGTTTTAAAAATCTACCAAGTACTTAGCACTCATCCAGGCATTATGTAACACAAAAGAAGCAAGCACCTGACTGTCAAAATCTAGTTGAGGTGTGGTACATATACACAATGGAATATTATTCAGCCATAAGAAGAAAACAAATCCTACCATCACAACAACATGGATGGAGCTAGAGGGTATTATGCTCAGTGAAATAAGCCAGGTGGAGAAAGACAAGTATCAAATGATTTCACTCATTTGTGGAGTATAACAACCAAGCAAAACTGAAGGAGCAAAGCAGCAGACTCACAGTCTCCAAGAAGGGACGAGTGGTTACCAAAGGGCAGGAGGGGCAGAAGGGTGAGGAGGGAGGGAGAAGGGGATTAAAGGGTATATGATTAATACATATAATGTAGGTAGGTCATGGTGAAGGCAGTATTGCACACAGAAGACAAGTAGTGACTCTGTGACATCTTACTACGCTGATGGACAGTGACTGCAATGGGGTGTGTAGGGGGGACTCGATAATATGGGTGAATGTAGTGACCACAATGTTCCTCGTGTGAAACCTTCATAAGATTGTATATCAATGATACTTTAATAAAAAAAAATGTAGTTGAGGAGTCAGACTAGGATGGTAAAGCAGTGAAACAAAACAAAGCACTGGGTATGCATGTCAACATGAGGTATTTCAACATAATATCACACACATATTCCACTTCTTTCATTATACAAAAAAATAGGACAATGTCATCTAATGATCTAGTTCCAGAAGTTGTAGGTAATAGGTATGTGGTCTGGGATTTCTGCCTTCAGAGAAAAACTGGTATTTTAGGACATTGTTTTGTGTAATTTAAAGTTTTTTGTCCTTCTGTCCAGATAAATATATATTCCCTTTTCCAAAAGATATATGTCAAAAATTAGACCTTAAGGGAAAAGAAAAAGATGAGACATGAGGCACATCTCCTTTACAAAACCAGCTGGGGTGGCCTCCGAGCCTGACGCGCTTGTCGTGAATTGCTGAGTCAGCTCTAGCACTGCCAGAGAAGGTAGGGACAGGGCGAGACGGGACAGATGTGCAAGGTGGACCTCACAGACGCAAAGCCATGCGTTGCCTGTTGCTCTTTTTTGTCGCCATGGAAAGAGAATGCCTGATCAGTAGTAAGCACTTGCTATAATTTTTTTCTGAAATAATGAGCAAATGTGCGGGGTGAGGGGTAGGAAGAGATTAAGCAAAATTGAAGGTAGACATTGTTGATTACTTAAAATAACAACATGGAGTTATTTTAAAGCCAGGGATCCTCAAGATGATGTGAATCCAGTCACCAAAAAACAGAAAAAGCTACAGAAAATTGACCATTACTTTCCAAAGAGGAGCAATCAATTTTTGAAAATTTGGCTAAAAAAATACCCTTGGCTTGTATATGATGAGATACTGAACCTTATGTTCTGTGGCCTGTGTCGCAAGCATGGAGTAAAGTCAAAGGGGAACCAAGTGAGTTTTTGTTACGGCACTGACAACTTCAGGACTGAATTCCTCAGCGCACATCATCTCAGTGAGGCTCATGCCAAGGCCTCATTAATGGAAGCAACAAGTGGTTCTCCGGTGAACAGAGCCACCACGGAGCTGATGAGGACCATGAGCAAGGTAACCTTCAGGAGAGTAGAGAACTTATTCAGATCATGCCATGCTATTGCAAAGACTGGACGTCCCCTCAGCGATTTTATCTGGATGTGCAAGTTGGATGATATGAAAGGTATTGATATTGGCCCAGTGTTCAGAACTAACAGATCAGCAAGAATATTTACGTATTTCATTGCTGAAGTTGAAAGGAGAAATCTAAGAGAGAAACTAGAACAGAGTAAATTTTTCTCTGTAATCAGTGACGGAATCACAGACAGTTCAACTGAGGAAGCTGAACTTGTCTATGTGCAGTTTGCACAGGCAGGGAAAGTGCATTGTCAAATTGTTGGGGTACAAACAATAGAAAAGAAGGATCCTCTGGCAATAAAAAGTGCCATTGAGAAAACTCTAGAGAGAAATCTTCAACTAAGTCTGTCGAATCAAAATTGGGCAAACAAACTGGTTGGTTTTGGAAGTGATGGTACCTCTGGCTCAGCAGGAGAAACCAACGGGGTGGCCCTGCTTTTAAGAGAAATCCAGCCACGTGTGCTGACTGTATATTGCTTTGCACATCATCTTGAGCTATCCTACAAGATGGTGTTCCAGAGCATTCCCCTGTACAATGATGTCAGTGACCTTCTTCACAGCATCTATCACTTCTATCACAATTCTCCTCTTCATAAGAATTCTCTGATAACTGCTTTCAAAGGCCTTCACCTTCAACCTGTGATGCCTTCTCATATAGGAGGCAGGAGGTGGCTTCTGGGCTTACAGGCAGCCCTTCAGAACTTTCTCAAGGGATATCCTGCAATTGTCCAGCAGCTGCATTCAGTAAGTAGTTTCGAAATACCATACAATTTAAAGTTTTCAGAATGACAGAACAGAATTTTATTGAGAAATTTTAAATAATAATTTTGAGAAAGATAAACCAGTGTTTTATTTCCACCTATGTTACAGGCAGATGAAGGCAGAAGTGATACCAATCATCAGAAAGCCAAAGACCTTCTAGAGTTCCTTCTCCAAGCAGACATTGTTAAATTTATCCATTTCTTAGTGGATGTCATTAATATCCTTAGCATTCTTTCCCGTGTCAATCAGAACAGGAATTCTTCAATTGCTGACATATTTGCCACCTTGGAGTCAACACTGGAAATGCTCAGGATATATCAAACACGGTGAGGAATCCGGGATAATCTGAGGTCTGTCAAACTAGACAGTTTGACTTGGGAAATTACTCATCCAGTGCTTTTTCAAAAGTTGTTTATTTAGGTTTTTTTTTTCTCCCCAGACCAGGGCCAAAAGAACGTAGGGTGGATTCAGTCACACACTTTCATGGTAACTGCCTGGGAGGAAAGGGAAACATTTCTGATGTGAGAAACACAGTTTTAACACTTCTTATCAAGAGGCTGAAAAGCTGTTTCAAAGACGCCAGTGAAGATGTGGTGAAGGCTACCACAATTGGAAGCTTTAAATTGTGGCCTGCAAAGATAAATCAAGGTAACTATATGTGCTGACTCAGAGCCTCTTGTTCTTTAATTGCCTGTATGAATTTCTTTCATATATGTGACATTTTCTCTTGTATACTGATTGTAGAATTTGGAGAAAAAGAGGTATCCATCCTGACTGCACATTATGAACCAGTACTGGAAGCTGCCAATGTAAGAATTGAGGAAGTAGACACTGAATGGAGCATGTTGAAATTGGAGATTTATGCTAGGTAAGCATAATTAAGCCAGTTGACATTTATAAAATATAAATAACTTGGTAGTCTCAATCTTTCACGTTTTTCATTCTTCCTCCTAGATTTCAGAACATCCGCAAACTGACCTGGGATTTTGTGAATTCTGTTTACTTACACAAATATCCAAATATCCTGACACTAGTGGACCTAGTACTGACCCTCCCTGCAAGTTCGGCTGAGGCAGAACGTGGCTTTAGTCAGATGAAACGCACCAAATCACAAATGCATGCCAAGATCAAGGCTGAAAGCATGACAGATGTCCTGATAATTCAGCTGAATTCTCCAGACATTAATAACTTTGACCCTAGGAGAGCTATCCATTTATGGAATACAAGAACACTATCTTCAACTGGTGACACAAGACCTAATTCAGGTTGCTCATCAAACTCAGAAAGCCACTGTGAAAGTGATTGGTAATGTGACAGACGTTGACTTTGTCATTGGTCATAGCAAAAAAAATTATTTTCAAAAAAGCTTAAATTTAAAATAAACAGTAACCAGTTTTCACATCAAACACAAAAGGCATTTGGTATCTCCCAAACATACAAAGCAAAAATCCAAAGATTGGTGTTCCTGTAACTTTCTAAGTCCATTTCTGTATTCACACATTCTTTCACATTCTTTGGGTGGAGGTGGATACTTCTAAGCAATGGTGTTATTTTGATGTCATCTTTCTCAGAGTTATTGCTAAGTCCAGACTATGATTATGGTCGAAGTTCCTTCAGGCCCGGCATATGGTTAACTATTTTTCCTGGAAATTCTAAATGACAGTTGGATCAGATAACTAACTTAGGACCAAACTGAAAGAGGGTTTCTTTTTGGCCCATGAATAAAATTTGTATAAGTTCATCTGTTTATGTTACTTCATTATATGTGAAGATCATATTACTACATGCCTTGGCCGTTGAAGTAATGAATCAAATATTAAAATATTTTTCACATTTCACACTCAGTTCACTAGATAAACAATTCCTATGTAAGCTGAAAGTATTATTCATGGTTTCATCCTGAGAATCATGAATGATTTATTTCTAACTTATCTGAAAACTAATATGGTATCACATAAATCTCGTTTGACTGAAAATTCTACTACCTGGGAAAATGTTCTCATCTCCATAAAACTGGATACTCAGGTTTGATAGAGAAGGAGTGAGAATTTATCTGAACAACCTGCTGGATGGCCAATCATATCAAAGAAAGAAAGATTCTGCTCTTGCTACCCAGAAGATTAACTTCCAGAGCTCAAGATTGTATATACTTGGTTTGAACCACTGAAATTTCTAAAGGATTGTTGCATTTTCCTAAAGGTTAGAGGAAATGATAAAATTCATGTTGGGCTTTTATAAATGCTAAATATTTAGAGGTAAAAAGAAAAATTTGAGATGCTATGTCTATGTTTCACTGGCTTTATTCCTAAACAAAGAAGAATAGCTATATACTCTGTACCTGAAAGACCCGAATACATGTAGGAGTCTCTCCTGGCTCTAGAAAGTACCTCTGTCTTGGGGGCTAGACAGATACTTCTGCAAGCAGGTTCATTTATTTTGTTCCCTATTTATTTTTTAATGCATGTGCATGCAATTTGAAATGAGAAACAGACAAAACAGACATCTTTGGACAGTGTAGTTTAGTGTGTAAGAGCAAAGTATTTAAAAGGTTAGTGATCTTCTGTGAAATACTGAGCAAATGAGATGATTAATTGGCACTTCTAATCCAGTGTTTTAACAATTGAAATCTCCCTGCATTTACAAAAATAAATATATTCTGACCTAAAGAGCAAAATAAGGATAAATGTGTTATGTTGATCACAGTGGTGGTTTGCATGCATTTGAAACACATTTATCCCATACTCAAAATATTTAACTCTTGGGCTCTACTGTATATAGAAAACCTTAGAGTATTCTTTAAAAAATTCAACATATTTTGAATAGAAAGTCAAAAAATATTCCAAATGAAAGTAAACAGTCTCAATATTTTTCCCAATCTGGAATGATTTATTACATAGCCAAAAAAGACATTTTGACTTACCTGAGAAGTAATAATGGGAGCACATCAGGAAATTTATTATTTTTATGTTTTCAAATGTATTCTGTTTCTCTAAAAGTTACAGTTCTAAATAATATGAAGAAAGCGATGACACAAATACCCATTATTCTGTTTTAGCAAAAGAAACAAATTCACTGTCACATGATATAACTGAAACAATATTTTTCATTGTGTTGTAGGTGTGATAGGAAATAAAGCCTTTACTGACATTCTGCTTGATTTGGTAACCTTGAACTTTGGAACAAACAACTTTCCTAGTAGCTGGATGCACCTCACTCAACCTGAAGTAAGCTTCCATTTTATCTGGTTTTCAGAGCTTTGAGACCTCTTATTTGATCAATAAGTCAATAGTTTTAAAATAACCAGTATTTGCACAGTATCTGACATTTAGTAGGCAATCAATAAAGCTTGAATGAACAAATGAATAAACTTGAACATAAGACATAGTATGTACATGCTCAGCATTTGAAGACTGAGTGAGAGATGATGCTAACAGTCAGTGAAACCTTAGAGAGACCATAAGACTCAGCCCATGAGTTTGTGTCTATTACTACCAGATGGAATGATCCTAACTAGTGCCAATAAATAATTCTGGCAGTTTTGCTTTTCATCACAATCTCTTGATTAAGAATGCATCAGTAAACAAAATGGGGAGACTATTTCTTTACAGGCACAGCCTCTTCTATAATCTTTATCTCTCTTCTGTTGAAAAGTCGCATGTATAAATTTGATGTAATCAAGAAACACAAATGTCAAGCAAAAAATTGAAACAGGTACTGTCTGGTGGGGACTCGTTGGTGGACCCTGAGGAACAAAAGCCAGAATTGGCTCTGTTTACTGATATAAAACCCTCCTTCCTTCAACTGAGTCTCTTTAAGAAACATGAGATGTACAGCTTTAAGACAGAGTCATACAAATATTCCAGTGGCATTTCCTGTTTTCTTCTAGTTACAGGAGTTAACATCTTTATTAACAGTAAACTCGGAGTTTGTGGACTGGCGGAAGTTCCTGTTAGTCATCTCTCTGCCTTGGCCTGTGCCCTCGGAGGAGGAGCTCCTGGAGACACTGCAGAGGTTCAGGGCTGTGGATGTGGAGCAGCTGGGCACCGTCACCTTCAAGCAGTATATGCAGGTTGCTACCAGCATGTGGTGGCAGTAGTAATACAGAGTACTTTTGACTTAAGCCACTCACTGTCGCATTGCCCTGTCGCAGGCCAGTGTTCTGCCCTTCAGCTGTCTGTGTGTAGGCACCCAGCACAAGCACTGGCAGAGTCCCGGGCAGAAGCCTGGCTTCTGCCCACAGAGAAGGGGTCTCACAAAGTCAGACCTGCTTAGAGAACTAAGCGCTCTGAAAGTAGTCACGTAGACTTCATTGCCCTTCTGTGAGCTCCAATACAGTGCTTCTTAACCATGGTGGCACATCAAAATCACCTGCCCAGCTTTTAATTAGCCCAATGCCCAATACCTGAAGCTCTGGGAGTAGCACAACAGTACTACACAGGGAAATCAATGAATACCAGGAAAGGGACAGGGTTTTTTATTTTTCATTTGGCTTGGTGACTGATGAGATTGTTTTTGACAAGTTGAGTTTGAAGTGAGTGTGAGTGAGAAATGCAGACAAAAAATGTCCAATCTGGTATGGCAGATGCAGAAGGGATTGCAAGTCACTTTCGTGTAGGCAGTTGGGGACTTTATGAATGGGTAAGATCCCCAAAGGGAGCATGAAAAGTGATGGTTAATCCAGTAACATGATACTTAGCTACTGGATTTAACAGCTAGGATATAACTAATGACATTTACCAAGCAATTTTGGTGGAGTACAGAATCTTGATTGCAGAGGACAGATGAAATGAAAAGATCTTGAGGAAGTGAAGATAAGAAGAGAAGTCAATTCATTTTTGAGAAATTTGAGCAAGGAAAGAGTGAGAATGAAATTACATAACTAAGAGGGGCCGGTTTTACTTATTTCGTGTTCACCCTGTTACTCCCTGTTCACATTGCTGGTAGACACAAAAGAGGGAAAAGTTTATAAAGGTGCTAATTTTTTTTAATATAATTTATTTTATTATCATTAATCTACAATTACATGTGCAATATTACGGTTATTAAACTACCCCTTCATCAGGTCCCCCCACCAACCCCATTACAGTCACTGTCCATCAGCATAATGAGATGCTATAGAATCACTACTTGTCTTCTCTGAGTTGTACTGCCCTCCCCGTGCCCCCCCAACATTACATCTGCTAATCGTAATGCCCCTTTTTCCCTCTTATCCCTCCCTTCCCGCCCATTGTCCCCAGTCCCTTTCCCTTTGGTAACTATTAGTCCGTTCTTGGTTTCTGTGAGTCTGCTGCTGTTGTGTTCCTTCAGTATTTTTTCTTTGTTCTTATACTCCACATATGAGTGAAATCATTTGATACTTATCTTTTTCGGCTTGGCTTATTTCACTGAGCATAATACCCTCTAGCTCCATCCATGTTGTTGCAAATGGTAGGATTTGTTTTCTTCTTATGGCTGAATAATATTCCATTGTGTATATGTACCACTTCTTCTTTATCCATTCATCTACTGATGGACACTTAGGTTGCTTCCATTTCTTGGCTATTGTAAATAGTGCTGCGATAAACATAGGGGTGTATATGTCTTTTTCAAACTGGGCTGCTGCAGTCTTAGGGTAAATTCCTAGGAGTGGAATTCCTGGGTCAAATGGTATTTCTATTTTGAGTTTTTTGAGGAACCTCCATACTGCTTTCCACAATGGTTGAACTAATTTGCAGTCCCACCAGCAGTGTAGGAGGGTTCCCTTTTCTCCACATCCTCGCCAACATTTGTTGTTGTTTGTGTTTTGGATGTTGGCCATCCTCACTGGTGTGAGGTGATATCTCATTGTGGTTTTAATCTGCATTTCTCTGATGATTAGCGATGTGGAGCATCTTTTCATGTGCCTGTTGGCCATCTGAATTTCTTCTTTGGAGAAGTGTCTATTCATGTCCTCTGCCCATTTCTTAATTGGATTATTTGCTTTCTGTTTGTTAAGGTGCATGAGTTCTTTATATATTTTGGATGTCAACCCTTTATCAGATACGTTTTTTATGAATATATTCTCCCATACTGTAGGATGTCTTTTTGTTCTACTGATGGTGTCCTTTGCTGTACAGAAGTTTTCAGCTTGATATAGTCCCACTTGTTCATTTTTACTTTTGTTACCCTTGCCCGGGGAGATATGTTCATGAAGAAGTTGCTCATGTTTATGTCCAAGAGATTTTTGCCTATGTTTTTTTCTAAGAGTTTTATGGTTTCATGACTTACATTCAGATCTTTGATCCATCTTGAGTTTACCTTTGTGTATGGGGCTAGACAGTAGTCCAGTTTCATTCTCTTACATGAAGCTGTCCAGTTTTTCCAACACCAGCTGCTAAAGAGGCTGTCGTCTCCCCATTGTATATCCAAGGCTCCTTTATCAAATGTTAGTTGACTGTATATGTTTGGGTTAATGTTTGGATTTTCTATTCTGTTCCACTGGTCTGTGGGTCTGTTTTTGTGCCAATACCAAATTGTCTTGATTACTGTGGCTTTGTAGTAGAGCTTGAAGTCAGGGAGCATAATTCCCCCTGTTTTATTCCTACTCAGGATTGATTTGGCTATTCAGGGTCTTTTGTGGGTCCATATGAATTTTAGAATTATTTGTTCCAGTTCATTGAAGAAAGCTGTTGGTAGTTTGATAGGGATTGCATTGAATCTGTAGATTGCTTTAGGTAGTATAGCCATTTTGACAATATTTATTCTTCCTAGTCAAGAGCATGGGATGAATTTCCATTTGTTAGTATCCTCTTTAATTTCTCTTAGGAGTGTCTTGTAGTTTTCAGAGTACAGGTCTTTCACTTCCTTCGTTAGGTTTATTCCTAGGTATTTTATTCTTTTTGATGCAATTGTGAATGGAATTGTTTTTCTGATTTCTCTTTCTGTTAGTTCATCATTAGTGTATAGGAAAGCAACAGATTTCTGTGTGTTAATTTTGTATCCTGCAACTTTGCTGAATTCAGATATTAGTTCTAGTAGTTTTGGAATGGTATCTTTAGGGTTTTTTATGTACAGTATCATGTCATCTGCAAATAGTGACAATTTGACTTCTTCTTTACCAATCTGGATGCCTTGTATGTCTTTGTTTTGTCTGATTGCTGTGGCTAGGACCTCCAGTACTATGTTGAATAACAGTGGAGAGAGTGGGCATCCCTGTCTTGTTCCCGATCTTAGATGAAAAGCTTTCAGCGTCTCGCCGTTAAGTATGATGTTAGCTGTGGGTTTGTCATATATAGCCTTTATGATGTTGAGGTACTTGCCGTCTATACCCATTTTGTTGAGAGTTTTAATCAGGAATGGATGCTGAATTTTGTCAAATGCTTTTTCAGCATCTATGGAGATGATCATGTGGTTTTTGTTCTTCTTTTTGTTGATGTGGTGGATGATGTTGATGGATTTTCGAATGTTGTACCATCCTTGCATCCCTGGGATGAATCCCACTTGATCATGGTGTATGATCCTCTTGATGTATTTTTGAATTCGGTTTGCTAATATTTTGTTGAGTATTTTTGCATCTACGTTCATCAGGGATATTGGTCTGTAATTTTCTTTTTTGGTGAGGTCTTTGCCCGGTTTTGGTATTAGAGTGATGCTGGCTTCATAGAATGAGTTTGGAAGTATTCCCTCCTCTTCTATTTTTTGGAAAACTTTAAGGAGAATCGGTGTTATTTCTTCTCTATATGTCTGGTAGAATTCAGAGGTGAATCCATCAGGCCCAGGGGTTTTGTTCTTGGGTAGTTTTTTGATTACCAATTCGATTTCGTCACTGGTGATTGGTCTGTTTAGTTTTTCTGTTTCTTGCTTGGTCAGTCTTGGAAGGTTGTATTTTTCTAAGAAGTTGTTCATTTCTTCTAGGTTTTCCAGCTTGTTAGCATATAGGTTCTCATAATATTCTCTTATGATTCTTTGTATTTCTGTGGGGGCCGTCGTGATTTTTCCTTTCTCGTTTCTGATTGTGTTTATGTGTGTAGATTCTCTTTTTCTCTTAATGAGTCTGGCTAGGGGTTTATTTTGTTTACTTTTTCAAAGAACCAGCTCTTGGTTTTATTGATTTTTTCTATTGTTTTATTCTTCTCAATTTTATTTATTTCTTCTCTAATCTTTATTATTTCCCTCCTTCTGGTGACTTTGGGCCTCATTTGTTCTTCTTTTTCCAATTTCAGTAATTGTGTCTTTAGACTATTCATTTGGGAATGTTCTTCCTTCTTTAAATAGGCCTGGATTGCAATATACTTTCCTCTTAGAACTGCCTTTGCTGCGTCCCCCAGAAGTTGTGGCTTTGTGTTGTTGTTGTCATTAGTCTCCATATATTCTTTGATTTCTGTTTTGATTTGGTCGTTAACCCATTGATTAATTAGGAGAGTGTTGTTAAGTCTCCATGTATTTGTGAGCCTTTTTGATTTCTTTCTAAAATTTATTTCTAGTTTTATACCTTGGTGATCTGAGAAGATGGTTGGTAGGATTTCAATATTTTTGAAATTACTGAGGTTCTTTTTGTGGCCTAGTATGTGGTCTATTCTGGAAAATGTTCCATGTGCACTTGAGAAGAATGTGTATCCTGTTGCTTTTGGGTGTAGAGTTCTGTAGATGTCTGTTAGGTCCATCTGTTCTAGTGTGTTGTTCAGTGCCTCTGTGTCTTTACTTATTTTCTGTCTGGTTGATCTGTCCTCTGGAGTGAGTGGTGTGTTGAAGTCTCCTAAGATGAATGCATTGCTGTCTATTTCCTCCTTTAATTCTGTTAGTATTTGTCTCACATATGCTGGCGCTCCTGTGTTGGGTGCATATATATTTATAATGGTTATATCTTCTTGTTGGACTGACCCCTTTATCATTATGTAATGTCCTTCTTTATCTTTTGCTACTTTCTTCGTTTTGAAGTCTATTTTGTCTGATACAAGTACTGCAACACCTGCTTTTTTCTCTTTGTTGTTTGCATGAAATATCTTTTTCCATCCCTTCACTTTTAGTCTGTGTATATCTTTGGAATTTGAGGTGAGTTTCTTGTAGGCAGCATATAGATGGGTCTTGCTTTTTTATCCATTCTGTTACTCTGTGTCTTTTGATTGGTGCATTCAGTCCATTTACATTTAGGGTGATTATCGATAGATATGTACTTATTGACATTGCTGGCTTTAGATTCGTGGTTACCAAAGGTTCAAGGGTTGCTTCTTTACTATCTAACAATCTAACTTAACTTTCTTGTTAAGTTATTGTAAACACAGTCTGATGTTTCTTTATTTCTCTCCCTTCTTATTCCTCCTCCTCCATTCTTTCTATAATAGGTGTTTTATTCTTTGCCTTTAGTTAGTATTTGGATGGTCTGCTTTCTTTGCTATGATTTTATTTTCTCTGGTGACATCTTTTTAGCCTTAGGTGTGCTTCCATCTAGAGCAGTCCATTTAAGATATCCTGTAGTGGTGGTTTATGAGAGGCAAACTCTCTCAACTTTGTTTGTCTGGAAATTGTTTAATCCCTCCATCATATTTAAAGGATAATCGTGCTGGATACAATATTCTTGGTTCGAGGCCCTTCTGTTTCATAACGTTAAATATATCATGCCATTCTCTTCTGGCCTGTAAGGTTCCTGTTGAGAAGTCTGATGATAGTCTGATGGGTTTTCCTTTGTAGGTGATCTTTTTTCTCTCTCTAGCTGCCTTTAATACCCTGTCTTTATCTTTGATCTTTGCCATCTTAATTATTATGTGTCTTGGTGTTGTCTTCCTTGGGTCCCTTGTGTTGGGAGATCTATGAGCTTCGGTGGACTGCGAGACTACTTCCTTCCCCAGCGAGGGAAAGTTTTCAGCAATTATTTCTTCAAAGACACTTTCTATCCCTTTTTCTCTCTCTTCTTCCTCTGGTACTCCTATAATGCGAATATTGTTCCGTTTGATTGGTCACACAGTTCTCTTAATATTCTTTCATTCCTAGAAATCCTTTTATCTCTCTCTGCCTCAGCTGCTCTGTACTCCTGTTCTCTGTTTTCTATTCCATTAACAGTCTCTCGCATCTCATCCATTCTGCTGTTAAGCCCGTCGATCGCTTGTCTGATTTCTGTATTGTCTTTCCTCAGTTCCCTCACTTCCTCCCTCAGCTCTTGCACATTTCTCTGTAGGTCCATCAGCATGGTTATGACTTTTATTCTGAATTCTTTTTCAGGAAGACTGTGCATTTCCATCCCTTCAGACTCCCTCTCTGGGGTTGTCTGGTTGATTTTGGTCTGAACCATATTCCTCTGTCTTTTCATGGCTATAGAATTGGTCACTGATAGTTGCCACGTATGTCAGCTGGGCTCTTTAAGACCGCTTCTTGGGGTGCCGAGTCCTCTCGGGTGTAGCTTCACGCTGTGCGCTTTCCTGTGTATTCTCATCTCTCTTTTAGGAATAGATGTATTTGCTGTGTTTTCGTAGATAAATAGAGTGTTGGGAGGAGATATCTGCCGCCCTGCTCACACTGCCATCTTCCCGGAAATTCCTGCACCCTTTACTGCACCCCCTCTCAGCATGAAGCAGCCATAGCAGTCATTGCGCCCTTTGCGTATCAGCAGCTCTATAAAGGTGCTAATTTTGAAATTGGTGATACTCTCTGGGTGTCTGTATCTCATATATATTTCGACTTTGAAAGAAGACATCCCCTTCCTGCTTCTCTTTTCATCTTCAATTAATGGATGGCCTGCTTTCAGATGCCCTGGGTTTCCCACACTCATACAGTTGAGCGAAAAGAAATAATACTTGAACTTCGAGAAGATTCCTCAAGACTGGTCAAGACAGATGCTTGGCTGATTGGATTCTGATATTTACTTTCCAAGTAGAGCTATTTATAAATTTTATTACTGTCCCAGACTTGTAACTTGTTAAGATGGTTTTGTTTAAAAGCAAAACAGTACATCAAAACTTACTTTGTTTTCATCATTGGTTGAAAAATTTTAAAAGTGGGCCCTCACGAAACTAATAATCTTCACTATTTACAATATGTGCCAATTAACACAGGATACCAATTTATATATCTTTTTGCATGAACATAGGATGAATAAAGGGTGTTTGCAATTTTTACCAAGGTGCTGAGTCAAAACCAGAAAGCATCTTTACCAAAGATGTGAATTTCTTAGAGAAAGTTGGCAACTACATTTAATAGAAATTCAGAAATACTGGTGTGAACACTGCTTGTGTTATGGCAGCAGTTGATTTCTGAGCTCTGCCCTCTCCCCATGCTCACCCAGTTCCCACTCCTCAGGAGCCCCAGGACAAGAAGGCCATTTGAAGAGACCCACTTGACCATCCTACATGACTTATAGATTTCCAGCACTCGCCAGCTCACCCCCAAAAAAGTTATCTTATGGGAAAAGTCAGAAACACTTCTTGGTCAAAATATTGTAGGATTTCTTGACAATGCCACATTAGAACAGTAGAATAGTATGAAATGGATTTCTTTGGGAGAAAAGGGCTCTCTACTCTGCTTTTTATTTAATTTTTTTACTTTTCTTTTCACTAATTGCAAGTTCACCACAACAGCCACTTAAGAGTGTGCTGATTACCCCAGCTTCTAAAATGGAGTAAGACGCAGGCTCTGCGAAGTCAGCTGGGCTGTAAACCTCGGCTAAGCAATGCAAACATAAAAGCGCATTTGCCCTTTGCTCCCCGCCCTGTTGCAGCTGTCACGTGTTCGCCTCTGTTGTGCGTGGATGTCTAGTCACACTCATGTAGAATTCTTTGATGTTGAGCTCTCTACTAATCTTCTATCAGTGAAAATGCATGTTAGTAAAAGCTTAATGAGTCAGATGTTCTAGAATCCAAATCCAGCAGCACTTACTCTCTAAGGGAAAGTAAAAGACCCACAATTGTTCGGCTGTATTTTAGCAAGAATACAAAGAACATTTCCCTCTTTACGGAGGACTCACCTAATGACCCAGTGAGGAAGGGTACGGTTGACTGAGCTCCGCTATATCAATTTGTACCCTACTTTACAGGTTCACGTTTGGCATTTCACATTGCTAAATTTTCATGGATGACTTTTTAAAAAGCATAAGTTGTTTTCCAGTCAGGCTATGTTTTTGCTTTCTAATGTGGCCCTCTTGTGTGTGAAACACTTTGAAACATTTTCCTAATTTATGAAATTATTGTGTGTTTTTAGAAAACAAATATGAATGGATCCTTGGCATTAAGAATCCAAGAAAATTCCCATGCTTTGAAGCAATGGATATGGGACTGAGAGTTGGTTGAGAAACTATGGGAAGAGTAGGGATCTGTTTCTTTTTTTTCCTTCTTTTTTACATATTTCTTCTTTACCATTGGTCTTTGGCAGTGTGGTTATTTTGTTCCCCAGTGTGGTTTTCTCCAAGTTTCTTCTGCTTGGGGTTCATTGATCTTCTTAAATCTGTGGGTTTGTAGTTTTTGTCCAATTTGGAAAATGTTCAAGATTATTTTTTCAAGTTCTTTTTCTGTACTCCCACCCCTTCTCAAAATTCAATCATGTGCTTATTGTTCCACAGGTCATTGGTTCATTCTTTCCAGTCTTTTTTCTCTCTCTTCTTTATTTTGTATTCATTTCTATTTACATATCTTCAAGTCCACCAATCATTTCCACTGCAGAGTTGAATCTTTTATTAATACTGTGCAGTGTATTCTCCACTTCAGATGTTATAATTTTTTATCTCTAGAAGTTGTGGGATTTTTTTCATCTTTCATTTCTTTCTTCATTTTGTGCCTGTTTTTCTCTACCTCCTTGAACAAGTGAAATATATTTAGAATAGCTCAGTGAATGTCCTTGTCTTTTCATTCTCTCATCTGTGTCATTTTTGTGTTTGTTACTTCTGACTAGGGGTCATATATTATGGCTTTTTTGCATACCTAGTAACTTTATATTGAATGCCAGATGTGAATTTTGTATTGTTGGGTGCCCAATTGTATATACCTTTAAATATTGTTGGGCATGCAGTGATGTTTTTGTAATCAACTTTATCTTTTCAAAGTTATGTTAAGATGTATAAGGGTGGGCCCAGAGCAACTTTTAGTGTAGGGCTAACCTGGCACCACTACATTGAGTTCTGCTCAATGTCCTGCATAAGGAGGTCCTTCCACTCTGCCTGGTGGCAACATGATCTATTCTCAGCCTTGTGTGAGTCTCAGGAACTGCTCAGCTTACCCCTTTCTTATTTTTCTTATTTTTTTAATCCCTCTTCTGGTCTTTTCCACAGGCACACATCCACAGACTGGCTCAGTCAAGCCTAGAGGAGATCCCTCCACAGACCTCTAGGGCTCACTCTGTCTCTCTCAGTGCATCTCTAGTATTCTGCCCTGAAAATCCTAGCCATCTTGGCCTCCCTCAATTCCAAAATCTGTCTTCTTAACTCAGCAAGACTACTAGGCTTTATTTAGATGCCTCTCCTGGCACTGCAGCCTGTAAACTCCCTCCAGGCTGGAATAATAGTAGGAGTCCACACATGCTTTCCTTATTTCAGTAATTACATCCTTCTGTTACATACAGTGTTGCCTGTTGTCTAATTTCTGAAAAGTCACATTTTATACATGTTTTATATATGTCCATTTTTGTTATTGTTTAAGGCAGGAGGGTGATTCTTAATTCTGTTGCTCCATCATGTCCCAAAGCATAAATCTTACCTATGTTCCTCATCTCTTTATTCTCCCACAGAGTGGAACTTACCCTCCACAAATTAGCCAATGGGCAAGGGTCTCCTCCTGGTCAGTGCAAAAGCACTTACAGTCAAAGCCTGAGCCCATGCTGGGCCTTAAGCTTCTTCCAAGTCTTCTTCCTCCCAGGTTTCCACAAGGCCAGCATCTTCCACACCAGCACTCTTTTGTTACAAATGAAAAGAAAACCCAGTCCTCACATTTGGGGGCTGCATCCCCTTACAAGCTACCCAATGCCATTTTAGCCTTCTCTGAAAGTACAGGTGATTCTTGGAAGGAAAGAAGGAGTAGAACACTGACCAGAATCAGGTTAGGCAAGCCAATGGCTCTTGGCAATGGGCAGTGCTGACAGGAGGTTATCACTCTGGAAGATGGTAAGGGAGCAAGACCTGGGACCAAAATGTTTATATATATGAAGTGCTTACCATGTATAAAAATTAAGCTTGGCAAGACACATCGTTTGAACCCAAGAAATTTATACCTGATGTTCAACAGCAGACATGAATGGCAAATGTGTGGTATAAACAGGTCAAATTGGAGGTGAGATCAAGGAGGGCCTCCCTGAGGCGGTGTGATCTGAATATGGTCTGGAAAGCTATGTAAGTTTACATGGGTAGACAGGAAGTCACTTCAGATAGGAGGAATGATGTGAGCAAAAGAATGAGAGTAGTAAATGGTTCTGAGCAAAGAATGATATGACAAGATTAAAGTTTTCAGAAAATTGATATGGTTGTGTGGTACAAGCTGAAACAAGTAAGAGAGAGACTGGAATGACAAATAGCTCTGTGCTTCCTGGAGTGATCTGTGCTGGGAGGTACTGAGGCTCACTACACCAAGGGGACAGCAGTAGGAATGGAAGGGAGAAATTGGTGAGAGACGCACTGCCCAATAGGAATCAAGGATTTGGTCACTTGTATCTGAGATGGGCAGATAAAGAGCGGTGTCATTAAAAATTAGGTCATTGAGCTCTTGAGTCAGTCGGTCACTCACTCAACCAAGATTTCCCCCCACCAACAATGTGCACCAGCACCATGCTGGACTCTGAGAACAGATGGCACATGCACAGGACATGTGGGATGAGAGCTAGTGTCATGGGTGCAGACCCCTCCAGGTACTGCCATGCAAGCCAAGTCCAGGACAGTGACCTCCAAGCTTCATCACACAGTCCAACATTTCAAATATAGCTAGTACTTCCAATTTGTTGGTTTTCATTTATAAATTATACATGTGTACTGCTGCACTAATACATTATACACATTATCCAATTTTTTGAAATACGAATTACAAAAGAATGAGGTCAGAAAACAAGTAGACAGAAGTTGACGTATTTTCTCCTGCATTCCCAGGGCTTCTGCTCCCTGTTTTGGAGATTATTGCTCTAGACACCTGAGCAAGATAGCGTCAATCTCAGTGGCTTTGGAGGAACAGTTACATCTCAGCATCTTAGTTTACTGATTTTCATTTTTATTTTGTGCATAGGCTGGTTTGTGGTTTACGGGAGATGAAAATATAAAGATTCCAGAAAATCCTCTTGAACCTCTGCGGTTCAACAGGCAGGAGCACCTTATAGAGGTAACTATGGAGATCTTTTAAAAATGTAGTACTATAACACTGATCAGTTTCTTTGTCTTTTCTTCCACTTATAATTTGTTTGAGACTTCACCCTCACCCCCCAGTTCCTTTGCTGTATCCCCAAAGTGCAGACTTTAATATTCACTAAGGCAGCAGCATAGAAAAGCTCTGGGGGAGGAGGCAGGGGCCAAAATCTTAGACAGAGTCCCACTGTTAACACCACGTGGTTTGGTATGGTTTTCATACCTCTCCAGGTTTCACTTTTCTCATCTGGCAAATAAGCTAAGATGATGCACAATACATTTGTCTCTAAACTTCCTTCCAGTTCTGAAAGCTTAGGATAAGAACTGCCATTTTACCAATATGATAGTCTCCCCTTATCTACAGGGATACAGTCCAGCACCCCCAGCGGATGCATGAAATTGCAGATAGTCCCAAACCCTATATATATACTATGTTTTTTCCTACACATACACACATAGGGTAAAGGTTGATTTATAAATTAGGCACAGTAAGACATTAAGGGTAATAACTAATAATAAGGTAGAATGTTTATAGCAATATACTGTAAGAAAAGTTATGTGAATGTGGTCTCTCTCTCTCTCTCAAAATATCTTATTGTGCTGTACTCACCCTTCTTGGCATGATATGCGGTAATAAAATGCCTATGTGATGAGACGAAGTGAGGTGAGTGACACAGGCCCTGTGATATAGCATTAGGCCGCTACTTACTGCTTCCTGACCCCACAGTTGACCACAGATAACTGAAACCAAGGAAAATGAAGCCACAGAATAAGAGGAGTCTAAGGTATATGTTTTCATCCATTTCTCTTTGATCTTGACTTTTACAGTATACCAGGGCTTTGCATAAGGATTGCCAATGACCCATCAGATGATTATCAGTAATATTATCAATTTTATTATTATTATTATTACTACCCTTTATCCCTGAGGCCACAAAAGAAAGCAGGACCTTAATATATGAAAACTACTCCAACTTCAGTGTAAATGTTTAAAATAGAAGAATATACTTAACACAGCCAAATTCAATAAGATATGAGAAAAGCTGAATGGTAGATTTAGACATCACAGCAAACTATGTATACTGATTGTTCAATTTCCAGCCAACCATTATTTCAAAACTGCAGTATACAAAATTGAACATGACTCCAGTTATAACCTTAAAGTGAGTAATTCCTTTAATTGGATGCATATTTTTTGAGCACCTCTGCTAGATACTAGCAGGAGAGCAGGTAAGAGAAATGGGGCAATGAAGAAGTTCAAGACATGAGGCTGGTAGCTGTAGGAACAGCTTTTTGTTTGGGTTGTTGGTTGTTTTCTAATGTGAAACTGGAGGACTGAGGTCAGTTCTGTAAAGCTTTTGGAAGGCCGTCTCTACGTGATTTAGTGAACAAATCTGCCAACATCGTAAACAGGGTCTTCATTACTTGGAAAGAAACCAACAGTCTGAATATGATGTCAAGTGAAAAGCACTTTCCAGCCAAAAGTTTTTAGAAATGTCAGTAGAAAAGCCCTTTAGTTGCTCCCCCAGTAGCTAAAGCCAGAAGGCCGACTATGCTGGTTAACCCTGCGGCTGCGAGGCAGGAGCAGGAAGGAAAGCCTTCCGGTGACTAGGAGGGGTGTGTCTCCCACCTGCTGGTACTCAAACTGCTGGAAAATCTCAGGGAGGCAAGGAACAAAGTTGGGGACAGAGGCAGGACTGTGAAGCCTGAGAAAAAAGTGCTCTTATGGGGCAACGGATGGCTGACAGGTGTGCCTGTGTGTGTGATAGCCAGAGGGCAGAAAGGAATGGTGCTCGCGACCCCTCCCTGCCTCAGAGACTGGTCGCTCAGCAATACATAGATCTCAGGGCTCTTAAGCTGGGAGTCAGAGCATGGCCTCCACTGCTTGCAATCTTTGAGGCCTTAATGGAGTTACCTAACCCTCTGTGCCTGGGTTTATTTTAGTCCCACTCTGGTGGGGTTGTGCAGAGTGAGTGACTGGTGCATAGTAAGCCCCATGTAAGTTCAAGAAATATGTGCAAAGCGAAAATGTAAAACAACAAAACAAGTTTACTTCTTTGGCTGTAATTAGAATAGGGGAGGCCAAATCGGAGGGAAATACCCCACAAGGACGGCATTGTGAGGGTCAGGAGCCCTGGGCTCTATCCCCACTTCTGGCATAACTCATTGTACAATCTTGAGCAGTTTCCTTCACTCCCAAGATCTCTGTATCCTCTTAAGAAGAGGACTTAAGCTACAATCTAGGATCCCACCTAGCTCCCTGCATGTCATCTATACTCTCTATGATCCAGGGCTCGCCTCTGAGCCATATCCAGCAAGGGTTCCTGGAGACAGGCCATTAATGCTGTCCCTGAACCTGGATGACGTCAGAGTTCCAGGACACGTGTGTGTGGCAATCACATTGTTGTCCCCTGACAGTAACAAAGTGCTTCCTCATGACTGACAAGGTTCAGCAGGTGATGTCCTAGCTTCCCAGCTTTCCACACCGCAACAAGAGCAACTGTTCCTTTATTTTAAAATCCTTAGGGATTTCCTGAGAAAAGATAATTGGATTTTGCCATATTCAAGTCCATAGGTGTTGTCTTAATCTCTTCTCCACAGCTTCTGTCCATGTGAAATCTGTTAATGTTCATTCTAGGCTCATGGTTTGAAGTACTAGTAGCTATTAGCTAACCAATCTCAAATGTCTATTTACACCCCAGACCTTTCTTCCAAACCTAAGACTCTTGCATGCACCTACCTGTCTGTTGACATCTCCATGTGAATATTATTCTAGTAGACGGTAAACTCACCCTGTCCAAAACTGGACACCTAATCTCCCATCCCTAACCACCCCACTGCTCCCATCTTCACCCAAAGTCCCCTCTCTCTCAGTCAGTGGCAACTCTGTCCTTACAGTTGCTCAGGCCCCCACCCTCAGAGTCATCCCCAGTCTTCTTATTTTTCCAAACCTCATACCTAATCCAGGGAATCCTGGTAATTCTATTTCAGAATACATCCAGGATCAGACCACTTCTTCGGAGCCCCATTGTTGTCACTGGAACAAGCCACAGTCAAATTCCCCTGGGTGACAGCCTCATGATAGGCCTCCCTGCTTCTCCTTTGTCTCAGCTCAGATCATAGGCAGATTGTGGCAGCCTCCACTCAAACCCTCCCTTGGTCTATGTTTTACTCAGAGGAAAAGGCAAAGTTCTTAAATAGCCAACCTGGCCTTGCACCTCCTGGTGCTTTTCCCTCTCTCCCTTCATCTCCTGGTATTTGGGCCCTGGCCCACTCTGCTTTAGCCACACTGGCTGACCCCTTATTCAGCAACCATGCACGGCATGCTCCCACCTGGAGACACTGGCCCAGCAGGGCCCTCTGCCTGCAGTGCTCTTTCCTCTCATGTCTAGCTGGCTAGTTTCCTGCCCTCCTCTAATATTTCTTCACATTTCACCTTTCCTTTTCTGCAATCTGTCCCCTTCTTCACCTCTCCTCATTTCTTTTCTTGACCTACTTTGTTTTCTGTGTTTCCATAATCACTATGTAATTTACTTAATTTTATTTATCCTCTATTGTCTGTCTTCCCCTTCTAGAAATTAAGCTCCTCAGGAGCCGGGAGCTTTATCTCTTTCTTAGTGAATGCATTTGCAGTACCTAGACCAGTCCAAGCCTAGCACATCATGGGTTTTCAATAAGTACTCATCAGTACCCATTTACTATCTCTTGGTTTCTGTTAGTCAGAAGCCCAGACATGGTTTAGATGGGTTCCCCGCTCAGGGCCCCAGAAGGCTGAAATCAAGGTGTCAGCTGTGGTTGCAATTTCATCCAAGATTGGTGCCAAGATTGGCTTCCAAGATGGGTCATTGGCAGGATTCAGATCCATGCAGTTGTAAGATTAAGATCTTCAGCTCCAAGAAGCTACCTTTTGTTCCCTGCCACATAGCCCTCTGCACAGCTTGACAGTTTGATTCTTCATGGCCAGCCAGAGAGTATGCCTCTGGCTTCAGATCTCTCCCTCAAGGCCTGGGTCCTTTATTAAAGGGCTCACCTGATTAGGTCAAGCCCAATGTCAGGCTCCTTTTTGATTAACTCAGAATCAACTGATTAAGAGCCTTAATTACATCTGCAGAATCCCTTTATCTTTGCTATATAAAGTGCCTCCTCATGGGAATGACTTTCCTATCACATTCACACAAGGGCAGGGTATTATACAAAATATGTATGCCAGCATATAGGGACCTCTGGAGCCTTATTAGAATTCTGCCTGCTACAATATTTTAAATGATCTTAGGAACATAGCAAGCCTTACCTTTTTTGAACATCCAGTACTTTAAAATCAAGCCTGTATAATTACAGACTCTGCATGTGAACTTGATTTTTACTCATCTCCCCTCAGTATGTACAACTCAGTTTCTTTGTCAATGGCAGCAATGTTGTGTTACACCTGCATAATATTTATAAGAGCAAATTCAATGAAAATAATACCAAGGTTCAACAGTTCTTCTGGAAGAAATGACAGATAAGCACCCAGGGACAATGTCATGGTCATCTATTAGCGTCAGGCTCCCTTCTACTCTTAGTCCTGCTGGCATCCCTCAAGTAACTCAAAGGTAAGAGGGAAGATGGAGAAAATACACGGTCCTGGAGAAACCCACCAGCTGGGTCATGACTCCTAAAACAATCAAAAGATGCCTTACTGTCAGATAGTGTTCTTCAGCATCCCAGCTGACCTGTGCCTGGCCCACAGCAGACACTCTGTAAATGTTGATAAAAGGGTGACTGAATGAATGAACTTGCATATCCCATTGACCCTAAGATGCTCTTCTGCTTTATAGCATAATAGATTTTATGCATTTTCCAATCAAAGTTGTTTTTATTTACATTTTCACTGGATTTGTCAAATATTAGAAATTTATTCTGTTATCCTCATGCATATCTAACTAAATTGTTCATAGTTGTGTGGATTACTGGTAATAGAGAATAATGTGGTATCTCTGAATCTAGGCACTTCCTTCTTAAAGCATAGACCAGAACCAGCAGCCGTTGAAATCTCCCAGGAGTTTGCTAAATGTGCAGAACCTTAGACAACTCCAGAACTATCTACTTAGTCAGAATCCGAATTTTAAGAATATTCTGCAGGTTATTAATGCACATGGTTGAGAAAAGCTGGTCAAGAAAGCCAATTGCATCTCCAAATAAAGGTTATATAAATGCTTATGTGCTAGAGGGATTCTTCATTGCCGTCCATCTACTGATTACCAGAGTATACCTGTGTTACTCTTGGTGAAATTCTTTTTGTGTGGCAGTTTTTCTTTAGGCTATTTGCTGACTATGAGAAGAATCCACCCCAGCTTGACTACATGCAGATGTTGCTGTATTTTGCTTGCCATCCAGACCCTGTGGAAGGGGTCTACAGGGCCCTTAGTGTGGCCATTGGGACTCATGTATTCCAGCCAATTGGAACTCATACTCTTATTGCAAAAAAGGTAACTGCATTCCAGAAATGGACTAGCATTGGGGTTTGGAGGGTGATGCCTGGAGAGCCTACATTTCTAACAACAGAGGCTCTGTTTTTCCCATCTCTGTATTTTCCTGGGTATCCAACACATGCTAGGTCTTCAATAAAGCCTTATAAGGCCTTATTAAAAACAATAATTATAAGAATAATGCAATTATTAGACTAAGAACTAGGGAGCCACGATCCACAAAATGCTCTTGTAGTTAAATCAAAATTTACTCAAAGTTTCTTGGCAGAATCAAAGTTTGTTCTGTGAAAGACAGCCTTCATTTGGCATTGAAGTGCTGAGCCTAATCAATGAAAAAGAAACACTAACCCGACCTGTTTGTCCTAGTGTGTGGGGCTTCTGGGGGGAGCGAGTTCAGGCCTTGGACACATCCCACGTACATGTGACTCTTGCTAGTGTTTCAGGTCACAGCCCGATCACCTGGCATTTTGTAGCTCCCGAATCCAAGGACAAGAAAGCTTGATAGCTAATAAAACCTTATATCCTCTTTATCCTTCTAAAGGGTTGGCATTCTCGGGCATTTTGGAGTGGAAAAGCCTGAGAACAGGTTTCTAAGTGATGTACTTATTAGGTGCCCATTTGCATGACTTTTTAGTCTTCCCCTGATCTTTTGGGGACAGAGCTGTGGCCCTCGTGATGGAATGCTTTTCTTTCTATCTTCCTTTGTAAACACAGAGCAGAGAGGGATGTTGCCCACGGCAAACTCCTCAGATGTCCTAGCCACACTTCTTTTTCTTTCATACATGTTTGTCAAAATAGAGTATCCTGGATCCTCTGGAAAAAAAAAAAAAAAGCAAGCTCCTACAAGAGCTTTCACATCCAGAAAGAAATAGATTCTCTTAGATGCAACCCTAAATTTTGGCCCTGAGCAGATGGACCGGAGATGTCCTCCCCCTTCCATCGGGGCCAGAGTGAAGCCAGACAGATCCCTAGCAAGCTGAAAACTTGGGCCTCTTCAACTCAACGTGCTGTAGACGCTGCTTCAGTACTTACACAGCGACAGAAAGTTCAGCAAGGACTGTTTATTTCAGTCAAGAATGCTGTCCTCTTAGACAGTACAAGGCCAGTTTAAATTTTCGCAGATAAATAAGGAATTAGATATGGTATGCTTCCCCTGGGCAAGTAGCAAATGCATCCCCCTATACACTGGGCCTCCTTAAGTGAACTCAGGCCTGGATCATAGTCTGCCATGAGGTCTCAATTAAATGTGTCCTCCAGGAGACCTTCCCTGACCTCAAACAATGTCAGATACTCCCCCACCCAGCTGCTACATGTTCCTGTAACATGTCGTGCATCTCCCTTCATAATACCCCTCTCAGGGTCCACTTCCTTTCTAGATTCTAAACATCTTGTGTGTAGGGAGGGGCCATCTGTCTTATTCCCTATCCCTGAGCCTGGATTACTGGAATAGAGCTCATGAAATTAAATATTTGAGTGGATTGACTAATTAATTAATTAATTACCTTTGTAAATCATGCCCTTGGCATGGCCCCATGATCTGCAAGTCATACAGCAGAAGACAAATTTGCTTGCTTGAAGTGACTCCATCTAATTGCCCCCATCCACACAGGAAAGAATGAGAAATAATGTGCCAAACCTGGAAGGAGTACAGAATAAAGGAAAGACTAACATGGGAGTCTCACCAATCAGCAGAGATGTTTATGCCCTCTTCTTCCCCACGTCCCTATTTTTGCTCTTGCTTTTCCCTCCACCTGGTCCTTCATCCCCTCATGAAGGGTCGGAGGTCTTCCCAGTATCCAAGACCTATTTCAACTGCCAGATCACTCATGAAGCCTTTCCTGACACCCAGGAGCAACACTGAGCTCTCTCCTAAGGGCCCATTTTATGTTCAGACATTTTCTAGGAGGGCTGAGTGCCATTGCATGCATACATGCATTTATTCAACGAATATTTATCCAGCCTCTATGTGTGCTGGGAACCACCTTTGACCTGGGGATAAGATAAGTAAAATATAGGCCACATTAAATGGTAATAAATGCTGCAGGAAAAAAAGAGTGTAGGGAAACATATAGGCATTGTGGTGTGGGTGCATTGTTAAATTTAGGGGTCACAAAAGGTCTTTCTGTGAAGAGGCATGTAAGCAGAAGCCTGGAAAAGGCAAGGGAGAGAGCCTTTCAGATCTCCTGGGGAGGAGCATTTTAAGTGAAGATAGCAGTGAATGCAAAAGCCTCAAGTGGGGTCGAGCCTGGTGTATTCCAAGAAGCAGTAGGTCAGCCTCTGTCATTGGAGAGGGGTGAGCTGGAGGAGAGTAGTAAGTGAGAAAGGAAGGAGTGGGCTCTGAGGGCCAACCATAGGGACCTTGGCTTTGAGTCTGCCAAGAGATGAGATGAGAAGTCACTGGAGCCAGGCCAACTGACTTAAAATGGATGGGGATCTCTCTGCTGCTGTGCAGAGAATACACTGTGGAGGGGAGGGTGGCAGAGGAAGAAAGTAAGGAGACCTAATAATTCAGGTAGGGGTTTGTTTAGCTATTGAGTCCTATGGCTGTTATTTCCACCCTGACTTGGGGACAGCATTTACTCATTTTTATGTTCCCCCAAGCAGCTGCCACATAGCAAGTGTTCAATGAATGCTTGTGAACATGGTGGTAAGGAAGGGAGGGAGAGAGAGGGAAGAATGGAATCCAGCTTTTCCCAAGTACAGAGGAGGAGAGTAGATGTTCCAGGAAAAGGCAATAGCAGAATCCAGGAGGCTGTGATGAGCAGAAAGACCAGGAAAAAGGAAGCAGGTGCTAGAATTGTTGCTATAGCAATAGACAACTGCCTGGGTGGATAGCAGCCAGGACAGCTAGCACAGGAAGGCGCCTTATCCCTTTTGTCCCTAAACCACTCCTCACTGTAACCTAGTGGCCCCACCTAGGAAGGAGCTCCCTTTCTCTCAAGAACTCTTCTCAAGTCCAAGGACACAGCACAGGAGCTGACCCATGACCTCTGCCCAACAGAGGTGAAACCAGGGTGAGTGGCAGGGGACAGAGCACATGTCTGTCATACACTGCCTGGCTTGCAGTAAACTCTGGGGTTTTTGAAATGCAGCATCCACCCACTTCCCTCATTCTTGCCCCTTCTCCTTACAATCCTGCCTCTAATTATGCTGCTCCATTTCTGTGGCCTTTCCAACTGTGTCCTCGTTTCCGGGGCAACCTCGTCCCAGGAAGCCAGGATGAGCCTGCTCAGAAAAAACACCTCTGACAGATCCAGAGCTCCTCTCAAGACATGTACTCAGATCTCTGCTTTTGCATCCCACACAAACAACTGGAAATCTCCCTATTATGTCATTGTTCTTTATCCTGTTTCTGTGACTCATGTTGTTTTATTCAATGTGGCTCAGATTGTCTATTTACACAGCTTCTTGGGTAATTTAAAAGAAACTCAAAAGCAAAGTATTCATGAGTATGCACTAGCCCTAGGGAAGCCTTAAATAAGGTGACATTTTGGAAAATGATTTATTCTGGCCTGTGTGGTATGGAGTTATGATGTTAGAATTCAGTAAATTGGGAGCTTGAATCTCCCATTTTGAAAGCCTCGTTAAAGCATCTTGATAGAGCGTTTGAGGCCCTGGGGTTCGAAACACATAAATTTTCATTCCATTCTGTTCCTTAACACTTTGCTCATATTTGTCCCAAGGACTGACCTGTTCTGCCTCCAAGATGTGGGCCTGTGATTGAATGAGAGAAATGCACAGTCAGGCACCCTTCCAGGGACACATTTGTTGGGAGTCCATGAGCCTCTGAGAGTTAACTGACTGTGACATAGTGTTTGCAAGAGCTAGTCTGTCCCACTGCTTAGCTGGTAATGTGACTCACACAGAGTTTTTATGTCACTAATAATTGCTCATCCAGAAGCACTGGCTTTGCTCCAAACTGGCACCCGTGGTTTTGTTCATACACCCACATCCACAATCACAGCCTTACAGAGATGTCTGGGTGAGAGTGACTTCTTGCACACCCCGCAGTCCCACCAGGATGCTGGGCTGGGTCCTTGGGCCCCACCTCAACTTCACTCCCACTGAACCACTAAGTCTATTCTGTCCCAACCCCCGAGAGAGCAAAAATAGCAAACTTTTTGAAAGCATCCTTTGACATTAATAAGTTAAGGATTTTTCAATAAAATTTTAAATGTTTAAGTGTTACCTTTGGCTAAAATTGAAAATTCATTTATCCCATGATAATTATATTTGGGCCTTTGAAAAACTAGTCCTCCTGTAATTGTGTAAATAGTGTAGAGAGACCAGGTCCCTTTTCTGTTTCACCTGGTCATCTAACCCAACCAGTCATCTGCTCCCCACAGATCACCTTTATCTTGTCCACACAGCACGCATGCTGCACTCTGAATAGAAATTCATTCATCCTCCACTCACTCAGCAAGATGTTTCACAGCTTGGCCATGTTCATTTCTTTATACTAAATGTTCTGTTGCCCTGGGAAATCATTGACAGGTAGCCAACGTGATGACCCCCAAGTTTTCTGGGTGGAAACCAAAAGGCCAGTTTTGCATTTCTGCCATGTAGCATTTCAATTGTTTAAAATGGAGAAGAACCTGGATAGGTAGGTAGGTAGGTAGGTAGGCAGGCAGGTAGATAGATAGATAGATAGATAGGCAGGCAGAGAGATAGATTTACCCTTAATTCCAAAAACCTTCACTTGATACAACATTCTCTCTCCTTCTCTCAGATAGATTGAATTCCCCATTTACCAAAGAATATAGAAACCCAACCCACACAGAGCTAGAGCAAATGCAGTCTGTCTTCATTACACTGCCCACAGCCCCTACAAATCCCTTACATGCACTTACTACTCCTAGAAGCTTAATTCTGTGCTGCATCACAATTCTTTTATACAGGGGACTTAAAAGACTATTTGGAAAAAATTTGCACTGATTTGAATATTTACAGACATTGGCATTCACCTCTTATTTTAAGCCCAAATTAGCCTTTTTTCCTTCCTTGGGATGAAGGAGAATCAACACTCAGGTGTTCTCTGACCTAAGGCCGGTCAACATTCTGAAAACACCCATTTTTCTATAGCAAATCCTCGAATACTGATTGCCTCATCATCAGAAACACACACACATATGCACACTTACTACAGTAAATATAATAAATGTCAATCTGTGAAGGATTTGGAAAGTAAAAAACAAAATGAAAAAGAAATCACCTGTTCTACTACCCAGAGGTAACCATTGTTAACTCCTTAATGTATCTCTTTCTTTTTTTCACTAATAATTAGAGATACATTTAAAAAAATGAGGATCCTAGTGTATTTAACTTTGTTCTATTTTCTCTATGTACTTAATCTATGCATTTTTCTCCTGTCACTAGATACTCTTCTAAATGATAATTCTCAGGCCAGTATAGTTCTGCACAGAAATCCAGCATGATTTGTATCACAGTTCTCCCATTTGGGGAACCACAGGTTTTCTGTTTGCTGTAACACTGAGTGACCATCCATATACAAAATTCTTTGTGCACATGAATATTTCTTTAAAATCAACTCCTAGATCTATAATTACTGGGTCAAAGGATAGGAATTTTTTTCAGGTGTTTGATACGTAAGAAATTGCTTCAGAAACAATGTACTCTTTACCATATTCAAAATGCCAGGGCCTGAGTTCATGGCCCTTGGCTAAGTTCAAAGAGAAGCAATAAGAATTTCAACCTAACTTTCCATGTACAAGTTGTTTTCTATTTTGTCTTCTGAATATTTAGTAGGATTTAACCTCCAGTATCCAAATAAATGTTTATGAAGCTCCTAGAACCTATGAAGCTTGAGAGGTTAATTTGCCACAACCTCTCAACTGCAGTCAATTTCCAGAACAAATCCTGTTAACAACCTGCATTCATGTGCACAATTACATGCTACGCTAATTCATTCCAGTATCTGTGTATTAAAGACTATGTACCTGACCATGCAGTAAGCTGAAGCATGTAGGGAGATGAACAAGATACCCCACACTGAGGCTTCAGTAAACTACCAGCAGAACTTGTCTTGGATTTTTGTCATGATTTCTAGTGGTGCATTTAGCATATTCTCTTCTAGACTCTGTTTAGCTAGTTTGTGGTACACACTATCATTCCATTGCATAAAAAGTGTGTGACAAAACTGATGTTTTTAAAATGTCTCTATTACTGGAGAGACCTGACCTCATGGTCTTTTCATTTAATTGTGCAGACTTCCTCCTTTACTGATATGAGTCCAATTGAGGAATATCCAGAACTTCAGGAAAATTTTATGAGTGAAGAAAGGGAATTAAGAGAGGAAAGGGAGGAAAAAGAAGAAATCCCAGAAAATGCAAACACTGAAAAGATTTCCATGGAAACACTATTCAAAGTGTTCCGAGGAGGAAAGGAAGCACAGGACACCAACCGATTCACCAGCCACCTAAAGACAGAGAACATTTACTCAGAGGTTGGTTAGATTATTTTGTAAAAGGGGTAATCTGCATATAAGAAAAGTTGCCTTCAATTTTTAATGTATTTTCAAGGAATTGCTGTCAAAATGTATCATTGTATAAATTCTGGCTAATTGCTTTATTAAATGTATTTTCTAACATCTGCAGGATTGTAAGTTAATTAACTTCATTTTTCTCTTCTTTAAAGAGCTTCATAAAAGTATTTCAGGAACTAGGTGCCAAGAATCTGGAGCCAACCGAACTTGCTGTTCTTTTGAAGCATCCTTTTATTCAAGACCTGATTTCAAGTTATTCAGACTATAAAGTTCCTGTGAGTATTACCTAAAGGTGTCTTAATTCGGTTGAGCTCAGATTCAGGGCATGGTAGCACATCTCCACTGCAGACTAGCAGAGAGGGGTAAGAAGTCAGACTTGCCAGAACAGGGTCAAGGAAAGCTAAACCAGTAATAGCTTCAGGTCAGAAAGGCCAACACACAGTTCCCAAAGGGCAGCAAGGTCAGGCACAATAGAAATAATTATCAGGACTCGGGTGGTACCGTCAGCACTGGGGATGGTACCGTCAGCACCGGGATGGTACCGTCAGCACCGGGGATGGGTACCGTCAGCATTGGGATGGTACCGTCAGCACTGGGGATGGTACCGTCAGCACCGGGGATGGGTACCGTCAGCATTGGGATGGTACCGTCAGCACTGGGGATGGTACCGTCAGCACCGGGGATGGTACCGTCAGCATTGGGATGGTACCGTCAGCACCGGGGATGGTACCATCAGCACCAAAATGGGTACCGTCAGCACTGGGGATGGTACCGTCAGCATTGGGATGGTACCGTCAGCACCGGGGATGGTACCATCAGCACCAAAATGGGTACCGTCAGCACTGGGGATGGTACCGTCAGCATTGGGATGGTACCGTCAGCACTGGGGATGGTACCATCAGCACCAAAATGGGTACCGTCAGCATTGGGGATGGTACTGTCTGCACCGGAATGGGCACTGCTAGCACTGGGGATGGTACCATCAGCACCAAAATGGGTACCGTCAGCATTGGGATGGTACCGTCAGCACTGGGGATGGTACCATCAGCACCAAAATGGGTACCATCAGCACTGGGGATGGTACCATCAGCACCAAAATGGGTACCGTCAGCATTGGGGATGGTACCATCAGCACTGGGGATGGTACCATCAGCACCAAAATGGGTACCGTCAGCATTGGGGATGGTACTGTCTGCACCGGAATGGGCACTGCTAGCACTGGGGATGGTACCGTCAGCATGGGATGGTACCGTCAGCACTGGGGATGGTACTGTCAGCACCAAAATGGGTACCGTCAGCATTGGGGATGGTACTGTCTGCACCGGAATGGGCACTGCTAGCACTGGGGATGGTACCGTCAGCACTGGGGATGGTACCGTCAGCATGGGATGGTACCGTCAGCACTGGGGATGGTACTGTCAGCACCAAAATGGGTACCGTCAGCATTGGGGATGGTACTGTCTGCACCGGAATGGGCACTGCTAGCACTGGGGATGGTACCGTCAGCATGGGATGGTACCGCCAGCATTGGGATGGTACCGTCAGCACCGGGGATGGTACCGTCAGCACCGGGGATGGTACCGTCAGCACCGGGATGGGTACCGTCAGCATTGGGATGGTACCGTCAGCACTGGGGATGGTACCATCAGCACCAAAATGGGTACCGTCAGCACTGGGGATGGTACCGTCAGCATTGGGATGGTACCGTCAGCACTGGGGATGGTACCGTCAGCACCAAAATGGGTACCGTCAGCATTGGGGATGGTACTGTCCGCACCGGAATGGGCACTGCTAGCACTGGGGATGGTACCGTCAGCATGGGATGGTACCATCAGCATTGGGATGGTACCGTCAGCACTGGGGATGGTACCGTCAGCATTGGGATGGTACCGTCAGCACTGGGGATGGTACCGTCAGCACTGGGGATGGTACCATCAGCACCAAAATGGGTACCGTCAGCACTGGGGATGGTACCGTCAGCATTGGGATGGTACCGTCAGCACTGGGGATGGTACCATCAGCACCAAAATGGGTACCGTCAGCATTGGGGATGGTACTGTCTGCACCGGAATGGGCACTGCTAGCACTGGGGATGGTACCATCAGCACCAAAATGGGTACCGTCAGCATTGGGATGGTACCGTCAGCACTGGGGATGGTACCATCAGCACCAAAATGGGTACCATCAGCACTGGGGATGGTACCATCAGCACCAAAATGGGTACCGTCAGCATTGGGGATGGTACCATCAGCACTGGGGATGGTACCATCAGCACCAAAATGGGTACCGTCAGCATTGGGGATGGTACTGTCTGCACCGGAATGGGCACTGCTAGCACTGGGGATGGTACCGTCAGCATGGGATGGTACCGTCAGCATTGGGATGGTACCGTCAGCACTGGGGATGGTACCGTCAGCACTGGGGATGGTACCATCAGCACCAAAATGGGTACCGTCAGCATTGGGGATGGTACCATCAGCACTGGGGATGGTACCATCAGCACCAAAATGGTTACCGTCAGCATTGGGGATGGTACCATCAGCACTGGGAATGGTACCATCAGCACCAAAATGGGTACCGTCAGCATTGGGGATGGTACTGTCTGCACCGGAATGGGCACTGCTAGCACTGGGGATGGTACCGTCAGCATGGGATGGTACCGTCAGCATTGGGATGGTACCATCAGCACTGGGGATGGTACCGTCAGCACTGGGGATGGTACCATCAGCACCAAAATGGTTACCGTCAGCATTGGGGATGGTACCATCAGCACTGGGGATGGTACCATCAGCACCAAAATGGGTACCGTCAGCATTGGGGATGGTACTGTCTGCACCGGAATGGGCACTGCTAGCACTGGGGATGGTACCATCAGCACTGGGGATGGTACCGTCAGCATTGGGATGGTACCGTCAGCACTGGGGATGGTACCGTCAGCACTGGGGATGGTACTGTCAGCACCAAAATGGGTACCGTCAGCATTGGGGATGGTACTGTCTGCACCGGAATGGGCACTGCTAGCACTGGGGTTGGTACCGTCAGCATTGGGGATGGTACCATCAGCACTGGGGATGGTACCATCAGCACCAAAATGGGTACCGTCAGCATTGGGGATGGTACTGTCTGCACCGGAATGGGCACTGCTAGCACTGGGGATGGTACCGTCAGCATGGGATGGTACCGTCAGCATTGGGATGGTACCGTCAGCACTGGGGATGGTACCGTCAGCATTGGGATGGTACCGTCAGCACTGGGGATGGTACCATCAGCACCAAAATGGGTACCGTCAGCATTGGGGATGGTACTGTCTGCACCGGAATGGGCACTGCTAGCACTGGGGATGGTACCGTCAGCATGGGATGGTACCGTCAGCATTGGGATGGTACCATCAGCACTGGGGATGGTACCGTCAGCACTGGGGATGGTACCATCAGCACCAAAATGGGTACCGTCAGCATTGGGGATGGTACTGTCTGCACCGGAATGGGCACTGCTAGCACTGGGGATGGTACCGTCAGCATGGGATGGTACCGTCAGCATTGGGATGGTACCGTCAGCACTGGGGATGGTACCGTCAGCATTGGGATGGTACCGTCAGCACTGGGGATGGTACCATCAGCACCAAAATGGGTACCGTCAGCATTGGGGATGGTACTGTCTGCACCGGAATGGGCACTGCTAGCACTGGGGATGGTACCGTCAGCATGGGATGGTACCGTCAGCATTGGGATGGTACCGTCAGCACTGGGGATGGTACCGTCAGCACCAAAATGGGTACCGTCAGCATTGGGGATGGTACTGTCCGCACCGGAATGGGCACTGCTAGCACTGGGGATGGTACCGTCAGCATGGGATGGTACCATCAGCATTGGGATGGTACCGTCAGCACTGGGGATGGTACTGTCAGCACCAGGATGGGTACCGTCAGCACTAGGGATAGGAATGGTACCGTCAGCACTGTGGGATGTACAGTAAGAATACTGTTGATGTTACTCTGAGATCTATGGAGCAGCCCCATCAGGACTATGGGGCTACCTTGTATCTTCAACAGAAGGCTGGAGGTAGATGATGGTTAAAGCTGGGTGGGTAGCAGTATTGCTGTTCTGGATCATTCTAGCCACCTAATGGCTCTAGCTTGTAATTGAAGAGTATAGAGAATAGAATCCTCCCTTGCCAAAGGGAACTAAGGAGACAATGATCCCCAGCTAAGTGCTAACATAGTTCATTGTCCTCTAGTCATGGTCACATAGTCTAGGTAGTACAGACAGTGACAATACACACAGAAAATTTGGTGTCAGTTACATCAGGGAAACTGTGCAAGATGGGAAAAGTGAGGACAAAACCCACAGAAACTGGGCCAACCCAGCTAAAGAAAGGAAGAAAGAAAGGTGAAACTACACCTGCGAGCCCACACAGTTCCCAAGCCAACCCCACCCGCAGGTCTCCAGCAGCAAGGACAACGGCAGGCGGAGGCCGAGCCCCTCAGGGTGTGCAGAGTTGCTATAACCCTCTCACACATCAGTTCAGCAGCATCAAGTCCCCCCGTTTGGCTTCTGCACGTTTTCTGGACTACAGTGGGTTTGCTGAGCACTTTCACTTTGATAAAATGAAAGTGGTCTAAGGTGTATTTCTCCTGATTTCTCAGTGATAAACTCTGATGCCCATAAATGAAACTATCTAGACTGAAATATATTTGTGCCTAAATTTATTTGTTCTGAATTTCTGATCCTGTTTTTAATATAACTTAAAAATGACTGAAATTGGTCATGACTTGTAACAAGCTGGCAGCAGACACTACGCTCGCCCGGCAGTGAAGCATGACGGTAGCAGGAAGGACAAAGGCTCTGGAATCAAGAGCGTCACGAGACTGAAGCTCAGGTCTGGCGCTCCCTAGGTACCTGACCTTAACTTCTCTCAATCCTGACTTTCTCATCTGTCAAATGGGGGTAACAGCCGTTCCTATTCAAAGGGTTGTGGTGAGGGTTAACTGAGATCCTGCACATAAAGCACTTGGCATGGTACCTGACAAGCACATGACCAGTTCTACAGAACTGATGGCGGTTATGATGACTCTTCAATACCAAGTTCTTAACTGAGGCTGGTAGTAGAAGGTTCATGGGAGACAGAAAAGTGAATCCCAAACTCAGGTGCTGATCTCAAGCAAATCCTACTTCTACTTCTGTTTGCAAGGGATTTTTACATTCAGGAACTATATGAGAATGATAGAAAGTAAACCACCCAAGCACAAAGTTAGAGGAATTCAAAAGGGCCTCTTTTGTTCTAGAAACTGAGTCTTCAAAGATGGGCAGGGTGGAGGGAGAGGAGAGGCCTGCAAGGATTTTGTTTTTGGAATGGAGAGAGGGCAGTGTCCCAGGTGAAAGGCGAGGCCTGGGCAAAGGCATGGAAACAGGACTGTATGGAGGAGTGGAGCCCAGAGGTTGAAGAGCAGTCTATGAAGGGCTTAGAGTGACCCCATCCAGTGAGGAAGATCAGGCCAGATTGTGAAGAATCTAGATGTCACACAGGAATTTGGGTTCCATTTGAAAAGCAATGGTATATGGATAGGCTTCTGGGCAGAGGCCCGATGTGAAATTAATTTCTTCATTCCTAAGTGTTTCCTTGCCTCCTAACCATGTCATATTATGTCTCTACATTTAACAAAGCTCTTTTTAAAAGTTATTTGTATCTCTTTATTTAAATAGTCTCCCAAGTTTTATAAACATGGTAGACTATTATTCCAAGTTGTTGTACTTGTACATTCCACAAACATTTGTTGTTTGCATTGAAACCAATGTGTTGCATGTCCCTTTTCAGTATCTTAGGTTTCATGTTTTCATTCACTAGGCTGAGGAGGGCATGAGTCAGTGTGACACTAGAAGTAGTGGGGCCAGCACCCCTCAGGCCCAGACAAGGGGTGGAGAGAGGAAAATGAGTCAGTGTCAAGTGCAGGACTGGGAGTCACCAGCCCTGCAGATCTGACCCACTTTTGTCTTCATTTCAGCAAATGCCATTCTATATAAGGTAGGTTCCCAAAGCCCATCACTTCCGACTGCATTCCATCCTACATGTCTGTCCCATGTTTCATGGAACAGTCCTCTTATTTTGAACCAGTAAAATGATTTTCAAAATCCCTTGCAGTTATGTATAATAGGATTTATCATACATTATCAAGAACACACAGGAACATAAAATGATGCCACAGTAGTCTTCTCCCCTAGTGGGATAACTCCCTACAAAGTCAGGATAATTTGGGAACATCCAGAATAATGAAATATGATTAACTTGCAGACAAGATTCTATTCAGCATTTTCCAGAGAAAAGAGAAGAGCCAACCGATGCCGGCCTTTGAGAATCAGGCCCCTGAAGAGGTGTTCTGACTCCCAAGGAAAATGGGAGTCCATGGGGCTTTTTTAAATTTCTGCTTTTCCCTCATTCTGGAAGGAGTTCCATCAGCTTACAGTGCACCTCAGCTGAAATGCCACTGGTATTTTGAACAGCGTGGTTCCTCTTTGTGCAGGACTGTCTCCAGTGTGGCAGGATGCCTAACATCCTGGGCCGCTACCCACTATATTCCTGGAGCACCATGACATTGACCCCCAAGCCTGCCTCTGCACATTCCCCAAATCTTCCCAGTTGCACAGGACCCTTCTGGCTGAGAGCCACCTGGGTGGAGGGTTTCTGACCTCCAGTGAACAAGTCTCGCATAGCAGGATGGCCTGACACTCCAACTGCAAGAGGGGGACTCAATCTGTCTGCCAGGCAGTCAGTCTGTCCATTGGTAGTTGGTTTGTTCTTTGTTGCCAGAGTGCCTCTGCTGAATCCGCTTCTTCCGCTCTTGCTCTCCTCGTCCCTCACCCCCTCTCCTCTCCTCCACGAGGCGCCACGGAGGAACCAGAGAGGACCATGGACAACCGTATCGGGGACTCTCATATGACTGTGAGTCAAGGAGAGCCAAACCTAGGACCCAAAAAGCCTACATTCTGATGTTCTAAAACAAAAGAGGGTTTGTTTGTTTGTTTCCAGTAAGGGGGTCTATTCTCAAAACAGAAAAAAAAAAGAAAGAAAGGCAGGGGGGTGGGGAATCTCTGAAAACTCAGTCACCATTACAACTCATCCTGTCATCATTTTTTGCTCCAGGTATCCATGTACAAGTAAATACATCACATTTTAAAATGAACTTTAACCACAGTGATGTTATTTGAAGATCTTTCTAGATAAGTAGAGCAAAAGCTAGAATGTGGTTTTTCAGGTTAAAATGTTGTTTGCTGTTATAAACAGTGGGAAGTGAAGATTGTTGCTTGACAGTTCTATGTTTATAAGGTTCATGTTTGGAAGCAGAAACATTATAAAATACATATTTGAAAACAACCGAGTATGTATAATTATTTTATGTGTTTCATTTTTGCTCCTGTTTGGAGGTGTCCTGGCTTTGTGGCCAGGGGAGCAGGCTCGGGAGCCACAGTGAATGGGTTCACACCAAATGGGTACAAACGTGACCTTGGGCAAGTGACCTTACGGTGCCTTACTCTCCCCATCTGTAAAGTAGGCCTATCATACATACACACAGGGTTCCTGTATGAATGAACTAATTTACATACCAAGCACTAGTTCAGTGCTTGGCAGATAGAAAGCACTCAATACATGCTAGACATTATGATTACTGCTATCACTATTGCTGGTTTGTTAGTAGTTGCAATGCAAGGAAAAATTTCTGAGCCATGTGAAAGTACATATGGACAAACATAAAAGCTGGCATTTCATCCCCTGAATTCAGTGTCTGCTCTTGGTAAACAAAGTTGGCTTTCCCTGGTCCCAAGCCATGATGATGAAGAGTCTAAAATGGAGTCCCAGGAAACTCCATGTGCCAGTTCCTATGTGGAAGATCCATATTTTGTGTTAGATTTTATAGTTATTTTATTAAAGTCACTTAGTTAACTTCTACTTACATAGAGCTTATACAAAGAGGTTATTTTCAATTAATGTTCCTAAATTACTAAGAAAATGCTTTGGTTAAATGTTAACAAGATCAATGAGAATACTGTAACTGAGTTGTTAGTAAATTCAGCTAATTTCCTATGACAAATGTATCTACAAATGTAAGTGAACACATGATTCTCTATGCCAACCTCATAAATGTAGTTTCTTATAATGAGCACATGCTGAATAAGTGTAAGTTTCTTTTAGCAAACCTATAAATTGAGCACATATCCTTAAATTAAGGTTTCCATTCAATAAGAGGTAACAATAAATCTTTTAGTTTTAAAATCAGAATGTCACAGGAGAATGTCTTATAAATGAATGAGCCAGGGTCCGATTATATGAGGACAAAATGCCTATAAATACACATGTGAGTTGCAGGGAATTTCATCTCACTTTGGCTTCAGAATATCTAACTTTAAAATATGCTTTAACTTCCCTTACCTTTACAACAAAATATTATGGCTGTTTCAGTGCTTTGCATTTTCAAAGTACCCATGTCAAGCATTTCCTGACTCTCTGAGGCTTTTCTCTGTTAATTGTACTGAAAATTATGCCCCTTGATTTCAGCTATAAACCTAACGAGGGCTGGCTTAACTATCTGGAGCTTATCATTTTCCCCATACTATGGAGTCTCAAATAATCACATGTCAGTTCATTCCTTAATCCCCAAGTTAACATCCAATAGTCAGCATTAGTTCTTATAAATATACTATTCAAAAGAGACATGTTATTAAGAATTGTGGAAGGTAGGCCCAGAAAGGTCAATGGTGAGCAGCTGTTCTTTTTCACTCAGTTTGCTCAAGATTGACCTTTGGCTGTAGGAGATCTGTATTTTCAAAGAACAGGGTCCACCAAGAAAATGATTCACTATGATTCCTGACAGTGATGGATATAAGGAATGTGCATGTCACTCAGCAGAAGTCAACTCAGATAGCAAACTCATGTTTATGAGTAAAATGACTCAGTCAAATGGAAACCTTTAGAGCCTAGCTCTGAAGAAAAGAAACTTACATTCTTAAAACACTTCCCTAAATGTGTGGGAAGAAAATGGAACTGCATAAATATAATTCTATGCATTTCCCATGTGTTAACACCCCTTCAACATTGTGTGAGTAGTTTTAATTTACTTGTAAAATAACTGAGATTTAAAGTGTAAGATAACTGAGATTTAAAGTGTAAGACGTCTGGGTACTTTTAGTGGACAAAAAACAGATCCTTCTATCCCTGATATTAAAAAAAAACACTTGGAGAAATGAAACCATTCCCTCTGCCAAATAATCCACTGTTCTAAAATTCTACAAATCTACAGACATGATTAATTTGGCATTTTCCATGAATAGAAGGTGAATACTGTTTTTTATTCATTAATAGGGAAATAATCTTTTCGATTACCCATTATGTGCCAAACTCTGTGTAACTGTTTTTACAAATTATGACAACTCCATTATTAGATGAGGAAACAGGCTCCTAGATCTTTCATAGTTTTCTAAGGGTACAAATAGTAAGATGCAGGGCAGGATTCAAACTAATAGAGAACAATACTCTCAAAGGAGAAAAAACTAAAAACAACTTACTATTTAATCACTGCCATATATTAGATCATCATTAATCCTAAATCATTCATTAATGTTTGCAACTTCTTTTTGAATCTCTTCTCTTAGGATATTAAAATAATTCTCCAAAGGACTGAGCATGTACAAGGAAGTGATGGAGAGAGATCTCCTTCAAGACTTACAGAGGAAAAGAAATGAAGACAAGAATATGATTTTAATAACATGGCAATTAACCTTCCAAACATAAAATATAAACATGTTGTTTGTCATATTTGTTATTTAAACATAGAAATGGCCCCTACAAGGTTATGATGGGCCCTGGAAAGGGGGCCTTCCTTAACTCAGAGGATATTCTGTAATAAACCTTAAATTTCAGGGCAAATATCCCAAGGAAGGAGTGCATTTTGAAGGGATTCTGAAAATAGAAGGCACCAGAACAGTACGTTCAAAAATAAACGCACACATGAGTCCTGAACAATCCCTCTGAGAAGTATCTCCATTAGGCGGATGTAGTGAAAATTGCCCCAGAGTTCCACATCAGGGCAGTACTGCCAGGTATATTTTGTAATTCTTGCTCTACATGCAGTGAAATTCCAAGGTTCATCCCACTAACCGAGGAGAAGGCTGCATTGTCAGTTGCTAATACAGTCATGCTCCTGGCATCTCTTCATAACTCTTTTTTAATTGAACATGTTTCCTGTATCAGTAGATGTACAACTGTATCTTTTTACCTGTATAAGGTAGCAACAAATTCAGTGATATGTACCTGAAATAAGCGTTGTTGTTTTAAAGTGAGTAATAACATACTCTCAGTGGCTGGGCTTCTATGAAGCCCCCTCTGGGTCTCCTCCCTGGATGCTCTTTCTGAGGATCTCTTGGGGGATCTTCCTCTTCTACTCTAAATGTTGGAGGGCCCAGCACACAGCCCTCTGGCCATGTTCAATCCCTGGATGACTCATAGATTTCCATGACTTTATGGATTTTATAGAGGCTAATGGTGAAATTTCTATTCCCTTCTTCCCCTGAAATCCAAACTTCTCTCTTACTGTTCACTTAATTACCACATGGATGGCTAATGGTCATTGAAAACTCAACTTGTCCAAGCCAGAAGAGGGAACTTTTCATAATGCAAGTCAGTCATGTCATCCTTTGCACCAACCCTCATTAGCGTCCCATCTCATGCAAAGTCTAGTCTGTCCTCAACTTGATCTTGTCCTTTGCTGCTTCTCTGATCTCATGTCGTGCTATTCTCCCCCTTACCCACTTTGTTTAAGTGAAAAATCCACCTTGTTGGTCTTGGAATACACCAGACACAATCCTGCCTCAGGGCCTTTGCCCTTGCTTTTTCTGACCTGGAATGATTTTTTTTCCCAAATATATGCATGGCTGGTCCTCTGACTTCCTTCAGGTGTCTTTTTAAATGGCTCTTTGTCAGTAAAGCTTTCCCTCAACACATAATACAAAACAGAAATAATCTGCCGCCCCTACACATCTCACCCCCACTTTCTTTTTCCATTGCACTTGTCAACATCTGATAAATTGTATGTTTACTCTTTTGTTTGTCACTCCACTAGATTGTAAATTCCATGAAGTCAGGAATTTTGAGTATTTTCTTTATTACTTTTCTCCAAAACCAAGACTAAAATCACAGCCAGCTCTAAGTTATGTTGATATATTTGTGCAAAAGGCATGGAAATACCACATTTACATTGATCACTAAAACAATGAATGATGCCAAGACAATTACTATTGTTAGTGGGAATTATATTCTGTCTCCAGAGAATGACACATCCCTACATTTGCTTCTCACGGGCTTCTTTCCCAGAACCCTTGTCTTCAAGGTGACGGACGACCCAGCAGCACGCTTGGGAGATGGAGAAGAAACTGACAAAGATTGCAAAATTTCAGCTTAGCTGACTCACATGTAATGCTAGTTTTTACTGGATAATTCTAGTTAATCTAGGGAAGGGAGCAGAGGAATATCTGAAAATGGAGTACAAATAAGTAAAATATCATGACAAGGGCACAGGCTGTACCCTAAGCCACGTTTCATTCAAGACTGAACAAGACAAGGAGACATTACATCGCAGCAGAAAAAAGTAAAAGCAGAACCAACAGCATTCCTTGCTATATAATAATGTTCTTGCACAATGTGGTTAAATAAGGAAATTGCAGGCTCTCCCTCCTGAGGCCCATTGACTCATCTAAATAGTAGGCCAGCAACCACCCCACAAAAGGTCTCCCTGGTGGGTCTTCGCCACTGCATCATAGTCTCTTAATCATCATGAGGATTGGATAGATGTGGTGACTGGCATGACCCAGAGATGTAAAAGGAGATTTTCCACTGCAGTTCCTAGAACAGGCAAGGAATGGAACTCAGTGAAACCAGGGGTTGCACGGGATTCTCCCAGAGAAAGGGAGAGTGTACTAGATGCTCATCTCCCTGAGGGCCTTTCAAGTCTTACAATTCTAAGGAATGTCCAGCCACCTTCAAATCATTCTGACGCTGCTTCTGCACTAAATACTATCACATCTTCCAGCTACTGCTTTTGTGAAATGGATCTGAAGTGCTTATCCTTTTTGCTCTTCTCTGTTTACCAGTGTGGCATTTTAGAGGTTTATTCCTGGTATCTTCATGATATCCTTGGGAACAAGGTAAACAAATATGGACTGAATGCAAAGATAAGTGACTTTAGCAAACACAAAAGTTTTATCATATGAATTATTCATTAAGTCTTTTCCTCGGTGGACTGTTTGCTATCAGAAATACTGACCACATCTGTCTTACCCACCTCTCATACAAAACATCAACAAAGAAATTCAAAGACGGATATGGAATCCAGGTAGATTGTAACCAAGGTTGACACAATGTTGAAATAAATTTTAATTAGACTATGTTTAATAAGAGAAAGAGGATCCAAAAACAAGGTTAAGATATTAATAATAGAAAACAGTAAACAGTAGTAGCCGTTTGAGGGTTCCCTATGAGTCAGGCACTGTGCAGAGAGCTTTATAGGCACTATCTCATTTGGTTCTCACAACTCAGTGGAGCAGATACTTGTAAGATTGTCATTTACATATAATGAAAATGACATTCAGAGATTACATAATTGGTCCAAACTCACACAGTTGGTAAATAATAGGCAGACTAGGAACCCAATATTAACCCCCAAAGCTTTCCTCTACACAATTCACTCAACTTGGGTACAAAAATCCGATTGCACAAACAAAGGGCAGGTGTTTACAAATAAAAACAAAGGGTTTTGTTCAAAGTAAATTGAATCAAATTTGCTGTGTAATGTGGCTCCTAAAAAATCCAATGACCTCAGAGGATCGGTAGGTTGTAAAGAAGATGCTGATGTTCCTCTGATCTGTGATCACCAGGCCTCAACTGCCATTGCTGCCTGCAGTTCACGGCCAACACTTTAATATATGCACACTTGACAAATGCAGAAAAACTGAGATATATATTCAGAAGTGAGGTAACTCAAAAACTCTCAGCCTTAGCCTTGAGTACAGAAGCTCGCAACTTAAGGGACAAAGGAGCCATCTCTAGCCATTTGAAAAACTGTCCAGATGAATTATCTTTCCTGTGGTTCCCAGGGATGAGCCAACACCAGCAGTAAACGTTGCATCTGGGCAGATTTTAGCTGGCCCCAAGAAACCACAGGCTCCCTGTTGCCAGAAGGAGGGTACCAGGTGGCAGGGAACTTGGCAGCCACGACAGGAGCCCAGAACTTTACCCTACTGTCCTGCTCCTACTGCCATTCTCTCTCTACTGAATCAACTTCTAAGCTCTGCTTCCCTACCATCCATCTCCCCAAAGAACCCTTTCAACGTAGGCTTCTTCATAGGTGCATCTCACATTTCTTTACAGTGCTTTGACTAGGCTTACGTGGAGCCCATAACCATACTCCAGTCACTGAGCTTTTATCCTGTCCAGGCCAGGTTCCCTAGGGGAGGACTACAATGAGAGCAGAGAGGATACAGACGTTAATGGGGCATTTGGCTGAATGACTTTATGGTCCCATCCATCTCTGAGATTCCCTGGGAACAGGTCCCCCTCCTAATTTCCCGTCTGTGTTAATGTCAGCACCTGTGGTTCTCCTGGTCTCCCATACTCAAGTCTTGAGCAGAGTCCTTGTGTCCTCATTGTCTCCTTCTGCCTCCAGGGATTCTACCATGTTCTCTGATACAGGCTTAGCAGGGAGTCCTTTGTTACAAGAAGAGTCACCAGAGATTCTTTTCACCTAGAACACACAAGTCTATGAGCTCATTCACTCTCAGATTCTTAGCATAAGGACAGAGTGAAATTTTGTTTTTAAGTTTGTGTCAAAACAAACCAGGAAAGAGATGCCACTAGAGTCTTGTGGCTGCAGTTTAAAGCCCCAAAAGGGCCACACTGGGCTCAAAGCAGCGCCTTGAGCACTGGGGCTCCAGGCCAACACTGTTCTTTGCTCTCTTCATACTAACCGCAGGGAGTCAGTGACGCTAAGCACTGTCTGAAACAGCCTCACCTTGCTGGGCCCCCACAAACCAGGCTGCGACCACAGCATCCTTCTCGCACACGGCAGGCTTCTCCACACAGCCCAACGGAGGACGGCTTTACTCTTCTCCCACCAGTTTCACTGCTTGAGCCCATGGCATGGTAAAGTCCCTGTAAATTAACCAGAGCCTTTGGCACCCTGCTTCCTGCAAAAAGTGTGTTCAGGAAAAGTGGCCTAGATTGTAAGACATCACTTAGCTTTGTCATCCTACAGGAGACCTTTCCAAGTTCTTTCTGAACTACCCATCCTAAAGTTCACCCATGGTGCCATGGCATTGTTGGGAAGGTTTCTTTAAAATGCTAAGGTGCCACTTGTAAAACTATGTTGCTATTATTTCTTTCAGAGAGTGACTTCCTCCAAGCTGAAAACCATGTTTCTAAAGATTTCATTTTTCTAAAAGAGGTAACAAACAGGTAGTAAAAATATTTCTTGGGTATTTGACATGTGCCAGCCAGTGTTCTAAGTACTTTCTAAGAATTAACGCATTTAATTCTCTCCTTCAGGCAACCATATAAGGTAAGTCCATTACTATCCTCATCACACAATGAAAGGAGCCAAAGAAACTCTGCTACTCATAGTCAAATAGCTAGTAAGTAGTACTAGTAACCGCTAGTAAGAGGCTAGGATGCCTGCCTGGGAGTCTTTGCCCGTGACCCTTCCACCAGCTGCTTCTCTATCACCTGAGAGTCGGGTAGAGGTGTCACAAGGTATAGCCACACGTGTCAAGCCCCAGTAGCTCCCCTCAGAAAAGGACTGGTCTCATCAACCCTCTGCCCTTTGAGCAGTACCTCCCTACTGACAGCTCTATGCCATTAGGGGCCTTGACTTATGAAATCAGACTCAGTTCACCCCTATACCTGACTTTCTTGTGGCCATGTGGCTTGCCTTATCTGTGTTCCTAATTTCTCTGTCCTTCCTCCCCATTTGGGACCTCCGTGTCTGATCACACTATCCCTTTCCTTGACCCTTGATCTGACTGCACTTGGTGCAGGAAGGGTCTAACCCCTCTGTCCTGACAACACTTAAGACCAGGGGCCGTGGGACAGGTGACCTCCTAGAATCACTTTGCAAGCTACTCTCTCAACTGCAGGGGGATCACAACAAATCAGGTTTCTTCTGTCAGCCTAGTAGCTTAATTTAATGACCAGATGGAGGAGCATGTGCTTTCACTGAACTCATCCAGTTTCCTCGACTGCATGGTGATGGGACAATTGGCAAGAAAGAGCAGGGAGCAAACACAGATGCTGCAGGGACTTGGCAGGTCCTAAAAATGGATTGGCAGTCTCTCCTTAGTTTTTCCACAGTTAAAGGAGAGCACAGGCTAGGTTTCATTTCCCTCTTAATACTACTAGGAGGAACCGGGGCACAGAGACTGCGGCCAGCAGCAGGTAGCCTTCATCCTCAGGGCTAGGAAGGCCCCAGGCATGCTGCGGACTGTCACACGGACTGGCTGCTGCCAGATGGTACCTGGAAACACTGCGGAAGCCAGAAACTCTGATCCGTATGCAAAACCTCTTCAGTTGTAAATATTGATAGCTCATTCAAATATTGTGTGGGCTAACTCTGTGTAAGTCAAATGATTATATTCATGGGCCTTTGTGTGGCCCGTGGCCTATCAGTTTTCCACTGTCAGGTTTCCCAAAGGGGGTCCATCCAAGCAAGTGAGAAGGGCTGGTGGTGGTGGGTGGCAAGAGTTGAAGCTGCCAAACCCAGCAGCATTCACAGTCTAAGTCATGACCCCAGGCCACTGCCAGCTCATAGAGCCCCTTTGGGTGTCTCTCCAAAGGGCCCCCTCTGTGAGACATGCCTTCCCCCAGACCGTAAAGCACCACAGCTGGATGCAACAGACCAGCTAATAGAGTTCAGCCCCCACTCTCCCCTCAACTGCTTGCACTTTTGCAGTGTACAGACCACCTAACCACATGCAACAGCATTGATGTGGCCCCACCCAGCATATCTGGACATTCAAACCATGAACTATGTGGATGAAAAAAATAAAACAATCTGAAGGAAGGCAACCAGGGTTCTCCAGCTGCCACTCTGTAATTCCAGGGCTGCAAGCATCTGACTCTCCATGAGGCTAGGACCAAGTAAAACGCTAGACCAAGATCATAGGTACAACCCTCTCTACAGCCTGTTTTACTGCCTGCATCTCCCATCCATACCTGATGTGAAACGGTAAAAGAGAGATATTGTACATATGCACGGGACAAGGCTGAACCTTGAAGAAACCTGGAAATGACAAACTGGGACATGTCCAAGAATAAGCACACGAGCACATGGTCTGGTGATGCACACGGGCCCACGTGTTCCTGGGCTTCAGGAGGTTGTCGGCAACACATGATTTACCTTACTCTCAATTTTATCTGCAAGGCTAAACTGAAATGAAAAAGCCAGCACAGCTTCCTGTAGCCACCCCTCCCCGGGTCCTGGACAAGGCAAGGCCACTGAGCGGCTGATCATTAACAGCTCATGCATCAGCTGTGATCGAACCGTTGTCCTGGAAACCACAGCTGGTGGATCTGTTCTCAAACTGGCTGCAGACTCACTTTATAAGGCATTCCGTTCTTTTGCAAAAATTCTCTGAGACAGAAGAGCATGCTCAGATGTATCCCCTTTGCCCTCCCTGTCACCCTGTCCCTTTTCCTTGCCACTGTGACATCCCCTTTGAACTCTTTGGGAAAATAAAATAATACTTTATGAAAATAAAATGTATCTTTTAAAAACCTTGCTACTGTTACTAGGGGTACTCTGAATGAAGTGCCACCCCTGTTCTCCTCCTATCTGCCAGTTCCCGCCCCATCCCCACGGCCACCCACCAACACCAGGCACCCTCACAGCTGAGCTGCACATGGGCAGCAGTTCTGAGGAATCCCGAAACCTCAGGGTGGAGAGGGATCTCCTCCCCGACCTCCCAGTGAGGCCGTGCATGCTGCTCTTCCCCGCACGGGATGGAGCTGATCTCCATTTCCATGATAGACCGAGAAGTGGCTGAAGATGAAGTGGGACTGGCCTTGTCATGGAGCCGGTGGCTGAAGAGCTGGCTGGCCCTCTGTCCCTGAAAGCTCCTCCAGAGCTGAGTAGATAGTATCTGCTTAGACATGGGACCCTCATTTAGGTACTAGGTGTTACCTTACTTAGGTACTAGAGAACTCCAAAAAATAAACCATTATTTCTCATGGACCTAGAGTTCCTGCTGGCAGTATAGCAGGACTCCCAACATAAACTTAATCTGGGACTCAGAAGCCCATATGCAGAAGATAAAATCCTGAGACAAAATGTGCCTTGAGCACAGAAGGAGCTAGAGCAGTTAGAGTCAGCAATCATGTCAGGGCCACAGTGTGTTTTCTGTTACTTGGATTTGTATTCTGCCAAAGGCCTCTCACACCCATGGTCTCAGGAGAAAGGGGACTATGAGTAAAGGCTAAAAGGGCTGTTTTGATAAAACCCTTGGGCTTGGGGCCTCTAAAAGAGAATGACACCAAGGGAAGATATAGTTCTTCCTTCCCACTGGGAAGAATGCAAGGCGGCTTCAGTGCCCTCCACCTCACACCCCCGCTGGGACTCCAGGGTCCCAGGTGCAACTGGAGGCAGGTGCCCACTGGAGAAAGAAGATACTCTGCTGAAGAAAACCATCCCTGACAGGAGCAGTAAGTGATGCCCAGCAGAAGGGGGCAAAGTCAGTGAAAAGTAAACAATGACTGACTCATGGGTGGCCAGCCTCATCTGCTTGTGGGCACGTGTAAGAGCCAACCCCACCTTCTCAGAGGCTCCCCAAAATACTTCTTCCCAGAGATTTCCCAAAATACTTGGGCAACATTTCTCAGGAGGCTGGTGGTCCTAAGGGAGTGGGTGAGTTCAAGGGCCATAGATGTCTGAATTACTGTTCTTAATGTAAAGCCATTTAAACCCTTACCATAGTGACACTTGGAGAAACTACATTTAAAAGATCTATATATTTTAGCCTTCAGAGACTGTTTAAAACTTCCATATATTTTCAACTTAGTTGCATGAGATGTTTTCTAAGAATAAGTTGTATTCACAGTAGATCGTTGAGGCTAAGGGGATTCTTGTTCTCGGAGGATTTCCAAGAACCAGAGGGTGATGCGGGCGCTCCATTCCCAACCCGAGAGGCAGCGCTGCCTGCCTGCTCCAGCACCGCCCCCCATCTCGGCGTCGGCAGATGCCATGGCAGCTCTGGAACTGAGAGGTTCCATATGCCTGGCAGCTCTCTGATTATCAAGAAACCCGAAAATTCTCATAGTCCAAGAAGTTCTGTCAGCTGCAACACTTTTAACACAGCTTTGTGGTGTTGGGAAATCATACATTATTCCAAATTTAACACTGGGATGGTGATCACATTTCAAAATATGGAGAGGCTGCAGAGAAAATTCGAAGGTTCCCTATGCCACTAAGTCTGTCTGTCCTGTCAAGAGCTCCTTTGTCAGATAAACCTATGACATCATTAGATTTTGTATTCTCAAAAAGCAAGCTGTGTGACTTGGAGAATTTCCCTTTCCCACCATGCTTCTTACACTAACGTGACAAAGTTGGCAGTAATGTGTGGGGAGTACATGGGGAGCCACAGGGCTGCTATCTCCCTGGAGATTTGAGGGTGGAAAGTAATTGTTATATTTGCAAGAATCTTAAATTAAAATAAAATAGGTAATGTGTACATGGAAAAGTTCAAAGGTTACATGAAAATAAAATATAGTGAAATGCAAGTTTCCACCTTGGTCCTGTCTGCCAGGCCCACAGAGCTCCACCTAAGAACCAAATACTATTATTAATTTCTTAGTTAACCGTCCAGAGAAGCTATTTGAAAAATATACCTCCTCCCAATTGAACACAGTTTGCAAATGATTTAAAACAGTGATTTTCAAATGGTAAAATATGTATGAATCATCCAAAGATTTTATTAATATACAGATTCTGTTTCAGTAAATCTTGAGAGGAGCTTAGATTCTGTACCTCTAACCAGCTCCCAGGTAATGCCAAGGCTTCTGGTCTGTGCACCACAGATTGAGTGGCAAGTGCTGAAAACATTATATTTACTCTAATGTGATTTAATATGGCAGGAGTGTGAACTACTACATGCTTTTTGGAATGCAATCTTATAACATTTATTAAAATTTAAAATACTTGAAATCTGCAACCCAGCAATCCCATTCTTGAGGATCTAACCTAGAGGAAAGCATCATTTACATATATTCTCATTAATAAGGTATGATTGAGTCAATTGTGGTATACCCATACCATGGGACCCTGTATAGTCAATTTAAAAAAGAGAGAGAAAGACTTGAGATGCAGCTAGTTGATTTAGAGAAATGTCCATAATTTACTGCTGTGTAAGCCAGATTCAGTCACGTATACATTAAATGATCCTCTTTTTGCAAAATAAAAGATGAAAATGCATATTCCTGGGTGTACTTATAATATGTGTAATATATATAGACCGATATGTGTGTATATATATGTGTGCGTGGTGTGTGTAGACATATACGTGTGTATATGCTGTATATGATTCTATGACCATATAGAAAAATATGAGAAGATACACACTAAGTAATTAATCTTGATTTAGGGGGGACGAGGTGATTATGGGTGAAAAGGGCAAATAAAAAAGAAAATGAGAGGAAAATTGTGTTAAAATAGTGTTATAAAATTGTGTTATGATGTTGTCATATTCATGTAAAATTATATATATATGTGTAAGTATGTTTATGCATAAAGAAATTGGAAAAACCTTATTTTTATATTAAACAAATACCAACATATGGTATCAAAAACAAACAACATATACATTTTTAAGATAAAACATGAGACTTCAAGTTCTCAGAACATGGTCTTCCTCTCTTAGCTTTTTAAAATGACTTTCGTATGAAGGTCTGAGCACCCTTGCTGAGCTCGTTGGTGCCTACATGCTACCTCCTCGTTTGGTTGTTTTCAGCAAAAAGATTGTAAAAATTGATCTCTGTCATGGTCAGGGAGGACATGAGTCCCAAAATCAAATTGCTCATAAGAGAAGCTCCATAACTGTGATTAAATCCCATTGAAGTCTTCCTTGAAAGGTATCACTGATTTCTCCTCATGCACCTCAGAAACTGCCACCTATCTATAACAACACTCTTTTCAAAGTTTATTTTTTCCCTGAAGAAATAAACACCTAATTAGCAGTATCTAGCCCACATCATGGTGCAGAATGTGGGGCAGATTACCAGAGTATGTGAGACACACATAATTTGAAGTCTTTTTATCTGCCAAGTTAACAAACATTATTTTTTCCTCCCCACCACTTACCCACATCTGAGTGCAATCAGACAGACACCTAAAATACACATACGGCAGATAAGCCAGAAAAAAATACAGCAACACTTGCATTTTGTTTTGAAGACTTTCAGATAATATCAAAGATTGTTTCCAAGCCGCAGTCCTGGTTTTATAGTCCAGGGCAATGCTTTAACCATTTCAGAAATGGAGCACAGTACAAGTTTCTCCCTTTTTCTCTTTGTAACATAGTTTTTAATTTGACTTCAATCACAAAGTTATTATCTAAACAACTGTGTAATTGAATACGCTCAATTACTATTACCCAAAATGTTTATTTTTATGGGAATTTGAAAAGTACTGAGACATTTAGACATCCAGACAACCCATATGTCTGCCCTCTGCTTCATTTTCTGAGAACGTACCTTCCTAAAGGTAAGTCCTCACCATGGATTAGGACAAAGATAGACTTCCTTGTCTCATTTTCTTGTCACCTGCATTAATTTCCTCACAACAGTGTTGAGTTTATTATTGTCATTTATGGCTTGTTAAGACAAATCTGCAAAAAGTTGGTGTTCTAAGGGCTTCAGATGCCTACCAGGTGAGTGCTAAGTCTTCCTGGGAAAATACCTTTTGTGTCCTTCTTACCTCCATCTGTAGGAACCAAATGCCATCCACCAAGTAGGCAAGAAGTCCCCAAGCCTATGTGAATAAGATGATGGGGGGGCATCACCAAGGCAACTGGGAAAACCGTAGCCTCTTATCCATCACAGTTTCCCCTGCCAGCCAGATTTGAGCTGCCACCAGGTGGGAAGTGTCCAGGTCCCACCCTTCCCCAACAAGGCATTAGCCTCGATGGCTTAAGAAGGCACCAGGGAGAAAGTCCCACCCTGCCTCCTCCACATTCACCTTAAGACTATTAAAATCAATTGGAAATTCAGGGTTCCAGATCTGTTGCTGGTTCCGGGAAATGCAGCCATACAGTATTGAACGAGGTACAGAGTGATCCATGGGTTGGGAGAGACAGCCCGCGATGAGACTTAAGACTTAGCGCACATAAGGCACTTGCAACTTGAGTGCCCTTGACTCACGACTTCACAGCACAGCACATGCTAATTTGTATGATTTAATAGAGAACACTTTCTGAATTATGGACAGGAATAAGCAACGTAATATTCCCCAAGCAGTATAATTTTATTGTTTACAGATATCAAAGACATACAGTTACAGGAACAGGACATGACAAAAGTGCTTCCTGACCAAGGGACATTTTTCATAAGATGGACTTTTTTCCCACAAATTAATATCTCTGAAATTAGAAGGAATCTTCCAATTAATGTCATCTAGATTTGGTGAATTGCAGTAAATAAGAATTATATCAAATTCACATTATCAGTGTTGCTGGTTTTAAAGCAATTGTGAGTACCTGTGAAAGGAGTCATTCTCTTCATTATACCCTCTCAGGTTTTTGTTTGTTTGCTTAACCATGTATTGACCTAGGAAGTGTTTTACTGAACAGTGCCTAATTAAACACCCCTCTAGGTTACCTAATTTACCACATTTCTGAAGTATTTTGTGCAACAGTAATGGTATTTTGCTTTAAAGACAATTTTTACTATTACTGTTTTTGTCTAACTCTATCTTGGTTTGAAGCCTGACTGGCTAGTCTTGTCATTCTACCCAATTTCATTACATGGATTGCAACTCGTATTTCATCACTTTGGAAAGAGGGCTGTGTAACCCTAATTTTTTCCTCTTTGTTTTCAAATGTTGCATAGATTTTTATTGTGAAAGCTGAACTCATTCTTACACAAGTAGAACTGTGCTTAGCAAGACACTGACCTGACCTACTTTGATAGGAATGTGTTGCACAACTGCAAATCATTTACCAACACTGGTTGACCTATTTCCAATTATATAAGCCTTCTCCGAAACACTTACTGAGAGGGAGCATGAATTAAAATCATTATGGAATTACCTCTTCAATCAGGCAAAAGCAAAATGACAGAAAATGCTACTACAAAATCCTATTCTACTCTGCTCTTCAGACAGTGACATCTTTTTCCTATTTGTTCTCCTTGAGTATTCTTAATGATTCATTAAAAACCATCCTTAAGAACCAAACTGCTCCTTTAGTCAACTCTTACCTCCTTTTAAATGACCAGTTTAATTCATCTTGCCAGAATGATGACTCATATCTGAATGAAAATTTTAACCTCTGAACTGTTTTCAGGACTTGATCAAATTATCTGGTAAGGTTTTTTGTTTGGAGTATCATTTAAAACATTTCCTGGATATCACATTTTGTTGCACATAATATTCTCTGCTTAGAATACTTAGAAATACAACTCAAAATGGCACTCGACTAAGCCTTTGGAGGACCTAGAATTTGTAAGTTCTAGAATTACTCAGACAAACCATCCATCCATTCATTTTTCTATTATATAATTGCAAAAGTGCTAATTACATGAATTTTGGGTGTTCCCTTTTTGGGGAAAATGTTTTTAACACCTATAAACCGCAAGCAGAGTGTCAGATTAAACAAAGCTCTTTGTTCCCGCAAATGTTCAAGAACAATTTGTATCCGTAAGCAGAAATTGTTATCGACACCATTCTGACCCAAAGTGCTGACTTCGACCCTATGTTGACTAACAGCTTAAAACAGGTTTATAGAAATAAATGGCTTAGGATGAACTGGGCTTCAGAAACCAAGCAGAAGAGGAGTGTGGGGAATCCTTTTCATTTCAATTCAAAATTGGCTCAGATTCGTATTGTGTTTCTATTGCCTGGAATACAAGATCAAATCCTTCCCATTTAAACTCAGTCTCACAGCGCACCACTATTTCAGAGATGCTGAAACAAAATCAACTACTGATATATTAAAAGCCAGTGTGTTAAGACAGAACTGTTGTTCAAACCATGTAAACAGGAAAACCTAATCTCTCTGAAGTTTCCTACCTGAACACCTTTTTTTTGTTGCTCAGTAAGCATGTTGGTAAACCACTAGGAAACATCAAGATTCTGCCTTCAGTGGTTAAGATAACAAAGATGGGAATAGTTGTAGTGAGCCAAAACTGAGCCAACTGTGCGTTACCTGCAACAAAAAGAGGGAAGGGACCAAAGATGAAGAAAGATTGGCAAGAAATATGTTTAAGACTATGGCTGGCTTTCACTGGGAATTGAAATTCATTTCATCAAGGTCATATTGATCCAAGTTGATTAATTAATTTAAACTACTTTTTTAAACTTGAAGTCATATTTGAAAATTCTAAATGAGAATCTACCTTGTCCCTGAAACACCTGAAAGATTCTTCTTGTTTGTTTCACTGAAAGAACATCAACATATGTATTTGCCCTCATGGAAGGTACAGGAGTATTTTTCAGATAACAGCAAATATGGTAGGGCTCTCAAGAGACTCAGTGCTGACAGACATTTGCCGGCATCCCAAACCCCACTCTGTGATCTTAAACCAAGCAAGAGCAGAAGAACTTGGAGAGACATCAGAGAACCAGATAGCTATGATGCAGCAGTGAAAAAGGAACAGATCTAAGATCTTCATATAATTTATTAATGTTTTCCATGTATGTGAAGTCTCTTCTGAAAACTCATGAGTAGCAATTCTTGATGTTTACTGATCTCAACAGAAGAAAATGGGCCTGGCTTTCTGAGCTTCCTTTATTCAGCAAACTTTTACGAGGAATTAAACTAGAAGACCTCTAATGACGTGCCATATGGCTACGATTGCATGACTCCTACTTCACAGCAAATGCTACAAATATTCACTTATGCGTTCATCCTCTCGATCCTTATTGAGTGCTAACCACATACCAGCTACCATGATGGTGGTATCGAAATGGACAAGAATCGAGCCTCCTTTCAGGAACTCTCCACTCAATGAAATCACTAATACGCAGGTCATTACTCCCCATCACCATGAGCACCCAGAAGCCTATGAGACTGCAGCAGAGCGACAGCTGAAGTGTGTACATGTCCAGTAAAGGAGAACCAGCCCGCACTGGAGTAAAAGCAGCTTATAGAGTCTCTGTCTCTAGGGTAGGATTGAGGAGTTTTCTCTGACTGAGTGGCTTTTGGGAGTCTTTTCTAGGCCCAAACTAACTCTGAGAGTTTGGCTTCTTCCAAGGTCTATCCCTAAATTGTGTTCTTTGAGGCAGATTAGTACAGTAGCTAAGAGGATGGGTTTGGAATCATTCAGACCTTCATCTTAAAATAACAATGTGATCCTGGAGAGGTTATTTAATATCTCAGAGTTTCAGCTGTGTACTAAATAAGGTTGTTGTCATGATTAAATGAGATAAAAGAAGGTGCTTAGATGTGTTAGCAATGAGGGTGGCGCTTGTGGGGGCGGTGATGGTGTTGAGGGAGAGCCGCCGGCACATCCATTTACGCACTTGGTTCCTTAGGAGCTGGTGCTAAGTCTTGCCCTTTCTTCATTACAATGCAGACCTTCAGGGGATTGCTTCTTTTGCTGGTAGCTTTCCTCCTGGAGCTGTCTTTCTCTGAACGGCTTGGGGTTCTTTCCATTCACCCAGAACTTTCAGACTTCTATTTTGATAAAAGTTTCATGATTCTCTCCCACCCTCAGCTGTGGTCTTACCATTTCTAATTATCTCCTGGCGTTCATAATGGATTCTCACTTTGTGTCACAGTCATTCGCTCAGTTGCTTCGTAAACAAACATTTCTTGTAAGTTTAAAACATCTGCCTAGAAAGATGAGGGAAAGGGTTCATGGCACTGGTTTCTTTTTTAGTGTTAATCAGAGAAAGACTGAAAGTGGTGCTTTATGACTAAACTGTTACAGAAATGCAGCTTTTCAAGCTGATGAAAGTCTTTGTGTAGAGTCTTCCATGGCTGTGTTGCTGGGCATCTGTGTGTGGGGAGGTCTGTCTCTGCCCACTACGTGAAGCACTAGGAGAAGTCTCAACCTGGATGGAGGAGGTTTCTTGACCGAATGAGAAAGAATTCTCAAGCAGTTCAGAGGAATGGAGGTAAGGAAAGAATGCATTAAAGCAGGAGATGCAGGGAATGGCAGCTGCCTTACAGGCAGCTGAGAGCAAGGAAGTACGGAGGGAAGAAGGGAAGTTCACTGAACTCCTTCTCAGCCTAGGGCACATTCCCTTGCCAGCTCCTGAAGCCAGGGTCACCTGGCCACCTGTGTCCGCTTGGATCTGCATGGCATGGGGACTACCCCCTACCACCCCAGGATCTGGGGGAGCCATGGAGCTTGGGATGGAGTGAGATTATGTCTGAGAACTTCTCAAAGAAAGATTTTCAAGCAGGCTACCAAGAGCAGCTCACACAGCTGCAGTTCAGTCTGGGTCACCCAGGCGATGGGAACTTGCAGACCCAAATCTGAGCTCTCAGAAGCCCCTCCCTACTTATCAGCAGTAAAGCAGAAACAGAGTGAAGACTTGGAAATGAAATAGCAAAGAGACAACAATGACGCTTACCACTGGAAGAACGCAGAGACAAGACACAGTAAGTTGAGCAGTGAGAAGGCTTTACTTAAAAATACACACTTAAAGGGGACTGTAGGCAACCTCAGAGAAGAAGTGCACCCAAGGGCTTAGGATTCTGTCTCTCAAGGCTTTCAAAAATGAGGCAAAAGAGGGGGCGGGGAGGGTTGTTGCACGTGCGCTTGACTGTGGCCTCACGATGTCTCCTCTAGTGAACGACACTACGACACTACGTCCTCATCCACAGCCAGGCCTCCAGATAAGTCTGTCAGATAAACACAAGGGATTTATTGATCCTGTTCCTCTCCCAGATAGTGGTTACCCTCAAGCACTGGGAACATAGCAGTTAATACTGCTGGCCTTGTCTTAAGATAAGCTGTTGACTAATCACCAAAAAATATGTTAAGAATCTTCTCAAGTCTCCGCCTTTTAAAATGGAATCTTGGCCTTAAGATGGAGTCCTTCCTGTTCTTATATCTCAACATTTTTAGGAAAATTAATCATGATGATTGTCTCATGTCTCTGCCTTACCTCAGTTAGCCTTAAATACATACTTCCAACATTCTTTTTTTTTTTTGCTATTATTAATATACAATTACATGAGCAACATTATGGATACTAGACTCCCCCTATTATCAAGTCCCCACCACATAACCCATTGCAGTCACTGTCCATCAGCATAGAAGGATGTTACAGAATCACTACTTGTCTTCTCTGTGTAATACTGCCTTCCCCTATCCCCCTGTCCCACCACCACCCCCGCTACATTATGTGTGCTAATTGTAATAGCCCTTTTTCCCCCTTATCCCTCCCTTCCCACCCATCTTCCTCAGTCCCTTTCCCTTTGGTAACTGTAAGTCCATTCTTGGGTTCTGTGAGTCTGCTGCTGTTTTGTTCCTTCAGTTTTTTCTTTGTTCTTATACTCCACGGATGAGTAAAATCATTTGGTGCTTGTCTTTCTCCACCTGGCTTATTTCACTGAGCATAATACCCTCTAGCTCCATCCATGTTGTTGCAAATGGTAGAATTTGTTTTCTTCTTATGGCTGAATAATATTCCATTGTGTATATGAACCACTTCTTCTTTATCCATTCATCTACTGATGGACACTTAGGTTGCTTCCAATTCTTGGCTATTGTAAATAGTGCCGCGATAAACATAGGGGTGCATATATCTTTTTCAAACTGGGCTGCTGCATTCTTAGGGGAAATTCCTAGGAGTGGGATTCCTGGGTCAAATGGTATTTTTATTTTGAGTTTTTTGAGTAACCTCCAAACTGCTTTCCACAATGGTTGAACTAATTTACATTCCCACCAGCAGTGTAGGAGGGTTCCCCTTTCTCCACATCCTTGCCAACATTTGTTGTTGTTTGTCTTTTGGATGGTGGCCATCTTAACTGGTGTGAGATGATATCTCATTGTGGTTTTAATTTGCATTTCTCTGATGACTAGTGATATGGAGCATTTTTCATGTGCCTATTGGCCATATGAATTTCTTCTTTGGAGAAGTGTCTGTTTAGCTCCTCTGCCCATTTTTTAATTGGCTTATTTGCTTTTTGTTTGTTGAGGTGCGTGAGTTCTTTATGTAATTTGGATGTCAACCCCTTATTGGATATGTAATTTATGAATATATTCTCCCATACTGTAGGATATATTTTTGTTCTACTGATGGTATCCCTTGCTGTACAGAAGCTTTTTAGTTTGATATAGTCCCATTCGTTCACTTTTGTTTCCCTTGCTTGGGGAGACATGTTCATGAAGAAGTTGCTCATGTTTATGTCAAAGAGATTTTTGCCTATGTTTTTTTCTAAGAGTTTTATGGTTTCATGACTTACATTCAGGTCTTTGATCCATTTTGAGTTTACTTTTGTGTATGGGGTTAGACAGTAATCCAGTTTCATTCTCTTACATGTAGCTGTCCAGTTTTGCCAACACCAGCTATTAAAGAGGCTGTCATTTCCCCATTGTATATCCATGGCTCCTTTATCGTATATTAATTGACCATATATGCTTGGTTTTATATCTGGGCTCTCTATTCTGTTCCACTGGTCTGTGGGTCTGTTCTTGTGCCAGTACCAAATTGTCTTGATTACTGTAGTTTTGTAGTAGAGCTTGACGTCAGGGAGCATAATCCACCCAGCTTTATTCTTCCTTCTCAGGATTGTTTTGGCTATTCAGGGTCTTTTGTGGTTCTATATGAATTTTAGAACTATTTGCTCTAGTTCATTGAAGAATGCTGTTGATATTTTTATTGGGATTGCATTGAATCTGTAGATTGCTTTAGGTAGGATGGCCATTTTGATAATATTAATTCTTCCTAGCCAAGAGCACGGGATGAATTTCCATTTATTAGTGTCCTCTTTAATTTCCCTTAAGAGTGTCTTGTAGTTTTCAGGGTATAGGTCTTTCACTTCCTTGGTTACGTTTATTCCTAGGTATTTTATTCTTTTTGATGCAATTGTGAATGTAATTGTTTTCCTGATTTCTCTTTCTGCTAGTTCATCATTAGTGTATAGGAATGCAACAGATTTCTGTGTATTAATTTTGTATCCTGCAATTTTGCTGAATGCAGATATTAGATCTAAAAGTTTTGGAGTGGATTCTTTAGGGTTTTTTTTATGTACAATATCATGTCATCTGCAAACAAGGACAGTTTGAGTTCTTCCTTGCCAATCTGGATGCCTTTTATTTCCTTGTGTTGTCTGATTGCCGTGGCTAGGACCTCCAGTACTATGTTGAATAAAAGTGGGGCGAGTGGACATCCTTGTCTTGTTCCCGATCTTAGATGAAAAGCTTTCAACTTCTTGCTGTTAAGTATGATGTTGGCCGTGGGTTTGTCATATATGGCCTTTATTATGTTGAGGTACTTGCCCTCTATACCCATTTTCAACATTCTTTTTTATTATCTTGACTAAATTTTAAAATTTCCTTATCCAAGGGATGAAATTTAAAATTTCCCAAATAATAACTTGAAACATACCAAAATACACTTTTGGATCCCATTTCTCAGTTCATTTGCAAATGTAAAACAGAGATGAATTATCTTGATGACCAAAACAGAGAAAAAGTTCAGAGCAACAGTGAACCAAAATCAAATTTGCAACACAACAGGGAAAAAAAACCCTGTATCTATGTACTGGACAACTGACAATAAGAAACTTTTTTTTTTTTTTTGCCAAGTGAGGGGCAAATAAAAACTCACATAAAGAAGGATAAATGTAGGGAATATTTGTCCACTGTAAAGTGTTGCAGTAAAGGCAGACTATAGTGAAGACTGCTTACCTTATACCTCCTTCCATCAGTAAGGTGAGTTTTTTAAATCATTCCAAAGAATGAGCTGTTTTGGTCCTTCTTCCCTGGCTGCCACTCTCCTCCACCTCGTAGGAGCAGGTTAATTTGGGCGCTGATGCTCAAGTGCTGTTTCTGTGTAGCACAGAACAAGGTGCAGAGAGGGGAAAGGCTCAGTGCATTATGTGACTGACCTCCAAAGATTAATTCACCTGGTTTTATGTTGAATTGCCTGACTTTGGGGATGAAACAGAATGAACCCAGGTTTGCATGGAATCAGGAAGCCAAGTAGCAGAGTAACTTTTGGTGCAGAAGACAACAAAGAAAGCAGAACTGAAGGCCCAGCTAACAATTATAGTTACCATTTGCTGAATACCTGTTATATATCAGGTTCCTTTTTCTTTTTTATATGCTATTTTTTATTTATGTATATTTATATATAAATACTTTATGTAAAATTTTGTTATTATATTGTACTCATAATTATAAAAGTAATCTTATATATTTTTATCTAAATGCTAAATACTTTAAGGCTCAGAGCTTTGCAAAGGCATTATTATATGTATTAAAAAAATTAGAAAACAGAGACAGAGGAGTGGCTTGCACAGCCAGTTGCTTCTCTCTGATGTGATCCTGTAAGCCTTGTAAGCACAGTTAGCCTTTTTGAGGTTGTATTTTTTATTTTAATTGCCTTATCCTTCCATGTTGAATGCAGATGGTTTTTTAAATCTTTGCATATCCTTGAGATCTGGTCCCTAATTGTTGCTCAATGAAATTTTTTTAAAGTAGGAATGAATAGGGGAATATTATAATTAAAGAATTTTGTCTAGAAAAGAGTTTCTTTCTCCAGTTTATTCAGTTATTTATTTCTTGATATGGATATTCTAGTTGTATAATTTTGAGTAGGAGGGCTAATCCTTCTAAGTTCTAGACACTTAATCTGTAAAATCAGAATAGTACCATTTAAAACAGTTGTACAGAGGCATGAATAAAATAGTAAATGCCTGAACAAAGTGAGCAACAACAAAATCCGTTACTGTGGAAGATCTCCTGTCAGAAGTGGGAACTGGTCAGCTAATGGAAAATAATAGAATAAAAAGTAGAATTATTAAAAAGCATAGCCTAAACATTTTTAACTTAAATTCATATGTACTACCAATATCTTGATATAAGTCTAAGGGCATTTTCTGAGTACAGATCCTCTTATTGGAATTTGATGTTTTCCATGTACACACATAGACCTTAGCCAACAATTTCCAGTTTCTGTTTCTTTTAAATGGGCCAATAAACTACTGATACTTGTGAAGTTGAGTGAAGAGTGCATTTAGATGTTTATGATTTTTTCTTACCAATCATTAACAATTTTCTCATGCCTAATTTGATTGTAATATTTCAATGCAATGAATGAATCAGCTTCATTTTTCCAATCATTCAAATGTTTCATCATAGAATAATTTTTATATTATCTTGGTAGTTCATCAGTCCATGTAGTATTGAAACTGTGATTATGGTAACAACTACATCTGGCAAAAACAAACCTGCAGACAAATCCAGCTTATCTTTGGTCAGAACAGTGTGCCTTGGGTGGGTAGTGTGCCATAAGCATCCGTGTGTGTGTTTATAGAGGAAACAGAGAACATTGGTTTATCTGAAGGGTCAGTTATGGGAAGATCAGATAAGAAGGCTTCTGCTATACAAGGTTGTTATTATCTTTTCTCTCTCAACATACAGCCAACAACAGAATATATTAGGCAGCATAGTCAAAAGAAGAGGGGACAGCTGATTTTACCTTCTTGGATCAGTTTGATAGATTTACTGATACTGTAGGGCACATGGAAAGGAAGGCAGACGGGAAGATACAGGCAGTGCCAAAGCTTTGGTCAAAGAAGAAAGTCCAAAGAGTTGAGGATGAATAAGTAGCAGAAGTAGGCTTTGTTTTTTAGGACTTTAAACTGTCACTTCTTGAGTTTTCACCACCCCTATCTGTTTCTTCTTTATTTACTATTAATAACAAAATGGCAGGAAAATTCAAATGATCATAGATTATCTTCTGATTTCTTTATTTAATCTATTCACATTTATCCTGTAACTACAGAAATGATTTTAGAGATCATCGAGTTCCATGTTTTTCAGGCAAAAACTCTTAAAAGTAAACTTTTCAAAGTGAAGTTGTAAAAGGAGTTGCAATATATTAAAAAATTTACAAGGCCAATTATAGAGGAAGCAGGTAGGACCATTGCCATCTTCTTCCAGTGTTCCCTGAGGACCTCTCCAGAGGTCTGGAGCTCTATGAAAGACCTTAAATACCTTACATAATCTGCTCCTGCCATGAAGCCTGTTTAAAACTAGTCACATTAAGCATACACACACACACACACACACACACACACACACACACACACACACACAAACACACCCTGTAAAGGCACTGATAAGCAATATAAATTTTACTGAAGATCTCTTAGGAATTTAGAGCACAGCTATAAAATGTACAGCACACTGTAACATAGCGCAAGACTCTCAGTTTCCCAAAAGTCCATACAGCAGGTGTCAATATGTCAATATGTCATTATGTCATATGGCAGTTGTCACATCCGCTAAGCGTCACTCTCTCCTCTTAGCCCCTCACCCTCGCTACTCTGCCTACTCAAGCTCTCTGCATCCATGGCAACATTTCCTCCACATATACACACCAACCATTTCTTTCCTTAATGAAACCAAGCAAGTCACCTGCCTAACAATACTAAAACCTGGTTTTTAGCCACAAGGGACCACCATGCCCATGGAGAGCCAGCCACCCCTCATTCAGCCACATACTAATCTTGTCCAATCTCTCAGACCCAAATAAAATACCCCACTGTCCTATTAGTCAGATATGCTTCCCACCACATTTGCAGCTGCCATGAAACAAAATGCGTTACAAAGAGCAGAGATCTCTGTCCCTGTGCACATCTCTGAGCTTATTACTTAATAGGAAATCAAAGATTTTTGATCAACCTCACCAAAATCTCACATATAATTACTTAAATTACATCATCTGAACTCTGAGTCATCTCTTCCTGGATTGGTGCTGTGATTCTAGCTAGTCAAACCAGAATACAAAAGTATGACTCTTTTGTTAGTAAAACTTTCTCCCACATATACCAAAAAGGACTTTTAAGGGACATTATCACTAAAGTGCCTTCCCTCCTTTCCATGATTCTCTAAAAAATATATACCTATGATAAATTAGAAAAACATTTTTAAAAATCAATAAAAAAATTACACAAACCTCTGACAAGAATGACTGAGAAAAAAGAGAATTCAAATAACTAAAATCAGGAATGAAAGAGGAGGCATCACTATTGATCTGACAATAATAAAAGTGATTATAGGGAATATATAAACAAATGTAGGCCAATAAATTAGATAACCTAGATGATAGAAAATTTTCTAGAAAGACACAAAGCACCATAACTGACTCAAGAAGAAATAGAATGTCTGAATGACCCAAACAAGTAGAGATTGAATTAGTAATTTTAAAACTTCCCACAATAAAAAACCCAGACATAGATGGCTTCACTGATAAATTCTACTAAGCCTTTAATGATGATTCAATGCTAATTTTTCATAATCTTCCAAAAAATAGAAAAGGATAGAAGATTTCCCAATTTATTCTATGATGCTGTATTACCCTAAGCCAAAACCAAAAAAAGACATCACAACAAAAGTATGGATCAACATCCTTCATCGAATATAGATGCAAAAATCCTCATCAAAATAGTAGCAAACTTGAATTCAGTGACATAATAAGGCCATGACCAAGAAATGGAAGGTTGGTTTAATAAATGAAAATTAATAAAAGTATTAGACCCTTATTAGTAGAATAAAAGACAAAATACATGTAATCACTTCAGTAAGTGCAGAAAAAACATTTGATAAAATGCAACACCCTTTCATGATTAAAATACTCAAAAAAGCAGGGGTAGGGGGCAATTTCTCAGCTTGATAAATGGCGTCTAAGAAAAACCTATAGCTAATAACATGTTTAATGAAGAAAGGCTGAATGCTTTCCACCCACAATCAGGAACAAGACAAGGAAGTCCACTCTCATCAGTTTTACTCAGCATTGCATGAGAGACTCTAACTAAGGCAATTAATGAAGTAAAATAAAAGTATTCCAGATTAGAAAGGAATAAAACAGTCTCTAGTCACAAGTGACATGGTTGTGTATAGGAAACCCTAAGAAATCCACAAGAAAAAATTATTAGAACTAATAAATGCATTCAGAAAGATTACAGGATGTTAAGATCAATATTCTAAAAGAAAATATATTTTTATACATTAGCAATTAACAATATGTAAATGAAATTAAGAATACAAGTCCATTCACAAGAACACCAAAGAGATTTAAATACTTTGGAATAAATGTACCAAAAAAAGAGTGTAAGACTTGTACACTGAAAACCACAAAATGTTGAAAGAAATTAGTGAAAACCATAAAAAATGGAAAAATACTCTGTATTAATGGTTAGAAGACAATATAATTAAGATGTCAATACTCCCCAAATTGACCTTCAGAGTCTATGAAATTCTATCAAATTCCAGCTGCCTTATTTACAGAAATTGGCAAGCTGATCCTAAAATTCATATTAAAAATACAAGGTACCAAAGTAATCTGGACATAAAGAACAAAGTTGGAGGACTCACACTTCCTGATTTCAAAAGTTATTACAAAGCTATAGTAATAAAGACAGTGTATTACTGGCAAAATGATGGATATATAGAATTAAAGAGAATAGAAAGCCTAAAAAATAGCTTTATATTATGGTTAATTGGTTTTAGACAAGAGTGCCAAGACACATGAAAAGAGGAAGAATAGTCTTTTCAACTACTAGCCTTTCCAAACACTGGATATTTACATGTAAAAGAACAAAGTTCTTTATTTAATATATGGTATTCTTCTCCCTAGAGAAATGGTGAGGAGGACTTTGGGACTGCTGGTGGACTCTGAGTCTCCAGCAATAAGACTTTTCAGGAACAGAACCAAAGGCTTCCACCAGCCTGGCCAGGAGTTGGTGTGGGGGTAGTGAGAAAGTAATGGAAGTTGCCTAGCCAGGGATGGGTCAAAGGGAGAAAGAGTATACAGTTGATGCCCAGTGGTGAAGAACACTTAGTTGTTCTCCAACCAAGCTGTGGGATTTGTAGCATGCTGTCAAGGTTAGTGTGGGTAAAACTGCAATATTTCCAGAATCTCTGGCCTGGCTTTAGTGCTTCTCCATATGAATAGGTATTTCCAAGAGATGGAAAAAAGTAGTCCATCTCCATATCAATAGGTAATTACATGGGTGAGTGAGGGCTTATCTGGAATAGAGAGGTTGGATGGAGATATTCTTCTGCAGTTGGACTGAGAGAGATGCAGAATGACTACTTATAAGAAATAATGGGTTTCTCCCACTTTATTTCTCCCTTTGACTGATTTCAGTTTGCCCTGGATTTTCCCCTGGAGTTACATCTGGCAGTAATCAGCAGGACCTCTGAACTCGAAATCTGTCTAAATGGGTGTGACCCTTGGGCAGGCTGCCTTTAGGGTTGGTGAGGATGTCCCAGTGGCTGCAGAGGTAGAGGGTGCAGCTTCACTTGGGAGCCCCCTATCTGTGGGGCTTCTAATTGGGGAGCCCTTAGTGGGGAATTGGTCTAGGGTATAGCACCTCCTAGAGGGGTGAGGCCTTCCCCAGAATTGAGGAAGGATAGAGACACTGGAAGCGGCAGAATAGCCCTACGTAAGATAGAAGACTGCTTAGAGACCCTCAGTGGCTGTGTAGCAACTGGGATTGTAGGATCTCTTTTCCCCAAGATAGTGGAAAATGTTATCGAGGAGAAAGAAAGACTTCAGCAGAAGAGAGACACCCTTTGACATTCTGGGACAAGCTGGGCAATGACCTACAGGATGCCCTTAAGAAAAAGAGACAGTTATTGAGAAGACGGGTCATGCTCCTAGAAGATATGTTAGTAGCAAGGGAGAAGGCAGCCATAGAATCCATGCTGCAGGAGGCCATGGGGGAGGGGGAGGAAAGAGTGGTGCCTTCAGCCCCAGAGATGGTAGAGGAGATGTCAAGAAAGGATGAGGGGCTGTGGCCAAGGGCAGATCTGTTTCTGAGGCCACCACCTGAGGCACCAGCATCTCCTGTACTAAAGGCCCACCCACTTGTAATTAAGAAAGTAAAAACGGAACAACCAGCGGGGTCCTCAGGGGGAGTAGCTGCCCCCTCCCCAGGTAGTGGAGCATGCTATGCTCCGCCTCTATGCCCAGGATGTGCTGGTGGACATGAGTGTCCAGTATTGGCAGAAGCCATTGGAACCTCTGCCTACATGACCTCTGTGTCTCTGGGATGTGGGGGTGGAAAACATTGTTATGTCAGGTTCTTAACTGGGTAGACTGACTTCCCTGACGACTCACCCTTCCCTCTAGCAACGGTTGCAAAGTGCCATCACACATTAGGGAATCAGGCACTTCTGGATTGGCTGACAGCAGCCATTAGGACAGTTTGGCTTAATGAGGGTGATTTACCATTCTAACCCACTAGCTGGAAAAAGTATACAGAGCTCCAGCAGGTGTTATGGGAACAGGGCATGAAATATATCATGTATAATATGGACCCCTAGGGCCCCAATGAGCAGTTGTTCACCATAGGAATGAGAAATCTGGTGCTCCATACAGCACCCCCATCTCTCTCTTTTTTTTAATTATTTTTTTAAATAATTTATTTTGGTATCATTAATCTACAATTACATGTGCAATATTATGGTTATTAAACTACCCCCTTCAGGTCCCCCCCAACAACCCCATTACAGTCACTGTCCATCAACATAGTGAGATGCTACAGAATCACTACTTGTCTTCTCTGAGTTGTACAGCCCTATCCATTACCCCCCAACATTACGTCTGCTAATCATAATTCCCCTTTTTCCCTCTTATCCCTCCCTTCCCACCCATCTTCCCCAGTCCCTTTCCCTTTTGTAACTATTAGTCCGTTCTTGGGTTCTGTGAATCTGCTGCTGTTTTGTTCCTTCAGTTTTTTTTCTTTGTTCTTGTACTCCACATATGAGTGAAATCATTTGATACTTGTCTTTTTCGGCTTGGCTTATTTCACTGAGCATAATACCCTCTAGCTCCATCCATGTTGTTGCAAATGGTAGGATTTGTTTTCTTCTTATGGCTGAATAATATTCCATTGTGTATATGTACCACTTCTTCTTTATCCATTCATCTACTGATGGACACTTAGGTTGCTTCCATTTCTAGGCTATTGTAAATTGTGCTGTGATAAACATAGGGGTGCATATGTCTTTTTCAAACTGCACTGCTGCATTCTTAGGGTAAATTCCTAGGAGTGGGATTCCTGGGTCAAATGGTATTTCTATTTTGAGTGTTTTGAGGAACCTCCATACTGCTTTCCACAATGGTTGAATTATTTGCATTCCCACCAGCAGTGTAGGAGGGTTCCCTTTTCTCCACATCCTCGCCAACATTTGTTGTCGTTTGTGTTTTGGATGTTGGCCATTCTCACTGGTGTGAGGTGATATCTCATTGCGATTTTAATCTGCATTTCTCTGATGATTAGCGATGTGGAGCATCTTTTCATGTGCCTGTTGGCCATCTGAATTTCTTCTTTAGAGAAGTGTCTATTCATGTCCTCTGCCCATTTCTTAATTGGATTATTTGCTTTTTGTTTGTTAAGGTGTGTGAGTTCTTTATATATTTTAGATGTCAACCCCTTATCAGATACATCATTTATGAATATATTCTTCCATACTGTAGGATGTCTTTTTGTTCTACTGATGGTGTCCTTTGCTGTACAGAAGCTTTTCAGCTTGATATGGTCCCACTTGTTCATTTTTGCTTTTGTTTCCCTTGCTCGGGGAGATATGTTCATAAAGAAGTCACCCATGTTTATGTCACCTATGTTTTTTTCTAAGAGTTTTATGGTTTCATGACTTACATTCAGGTCTTTGATCCATTTTGAGTTTACCTTTGGGTATGGGGCTAGACAGTAGTCCAGTTTTATTCTCTTACATGTAGCTGTCCAGTTTTTCCAACACCAGCTGCTGAAGAGGCTGTCATTTCCCCATTGTATATCCAAGGCTCCTTTATCAAATATTAATTGACTGTATATGTTTGGGTTAATGTTTGGATTTTCTCCCCCCCATCTCTCTTTGGGTCTCTAGTGACTATTTTTGCGCCAGAAAATAGGGAAACCCATAAGAGAGGCTACTCATACTTTATGGGGGAGGTTAAAATAATAAGAGCATGGAAGGAAGTACGAACTATGACTGAAAGGAGAGATGCAAAAGGCCCTGTGAAGTTCTTGAGAACCCAGATGTGTGTTGATTTGATAAAGCCAGGGTAGTAAAAGATAAACCTGATGGGCAGCCCAATAGGATCTATGGCACCAACTAAAACCAGAGCAGCAGTTCCAGCTGCTGAGGTCCAGGATATGGAAGCCGAAGGCAAATCCCCATGTCTGGCTGTGTCCCTGGGCCTTCACCCCCACAGGACAATGATTGGGCATTGCAGTTCAATTGAGGGGAGGGTCAAGGCTCCACCTTGGGGGACGCATTGGGGACCAGAGGCCACATGTTCAATTAGCAATTCATTGGTCCCCCCTAAATGTACAATGTGTCCTGGCACTTGTGGACACAGGAGCTGAATGTTCTCTGATTCATGGCAACCCTGAGCGTTTTCCCAGTACCCCTGCTATGATAGATGGCTATGGGGGTAAGGGAATTAGAGTGAAGAAAACCCAAATCCCACTGGGTATAAGGCATTTATCCCTAATGGAGTATACTCTGTACATTTATCCCATCCCAGAATATATTTTGGGGGTAGATATCCTGCAGGGTCTGTGGTTATAGTCTACTACATGTGGAGGTACATGTGGTAAAGGCAGTTCTGAGGGGACATGCTAAGTACCCACCTGTAGCTATTCCTGTACCTCAGTGAGTGACAAACACTAAGCAGTATAAATTGCCTGGGGGGCACAAGGAAATTGGAGAAACTCTACAGGAGTTGGAGAAAGTGAGCATCATAAAACCCACTCATCATCCTTTTAATTCCCCAGTGTGGCCAGTGAAAAAGCCAGACAGCTCCTGCCATATGACTGTGGACTACAGGGAATTGAATAAAGTCACACACCCTTTGCATGCCGCTGTTCCCTCTATAGAAGCCCTTATAGACACCCTCAGTCATGACCTAGGGTTGTATCATTATGTTGTGGACCTTGTTAGTCCTTTCTTCTCTATTTACATAGCACAGGAAAGTCAGGAATAGTTTGCCTTCACATGGGAAGGCCAGCAGTGGACATTCACAGTCCTTCCACAGGGATACATCCACAGTCCCACCATTTGTCATGGACTTGAAGCTCAGGACTTGGCCACAGGGAAGAAATAGTAAATGGTGCAGTTGTATCATTACATTGATGATATTATGCTCACATCTGATTCTCTTGCAGATTTAGAAGGGACAGTTCCTAGATGCTACAATATCTGCAAGAGAAAGGATGGGCCGTGAACAGCACCAAGGTTCACAGAGCTGGTTTGTCAGTTAAGTTCCTGGGGGTTGTCTGGTCAGGTAAAACTAATGTTATTCCTGAAGCAGTCATAGACAAGGTCCAGGCTTTCCCTACCCTTACCACTGTGGTGGTATTACAAGAGTTTTGGGGTCTTTTGGGCTACTGGAGAGTGTTTATCCTGCCCTTGGTGCAAATTCTGAAACCCTTATACTTGTTGGTATGAAAGAGCATCAGGTGGGACTGGGATGAGACATGTGCAGCTGCTCTTACTGCTGCTAAGTTAGCAGTTGAGGCCATGCAGGCCTTGAGTGTAATGGACTCCTCAAGGCCCTGTGAGCTAGATGTTCATGTAACTGAAGATGGTTATGGATGGGGTCTTTGGCAGTAGCTTGAACAGACACGCCAACCTATTGGATTGTGGTCACAACTATGGAAAGGAGCAGAGGTCCAGTGCACCCTGATAGAGAAGCAACTGGCTGCTGTGTACCACAGCATGGGGTATGTGTGAGACTGGACCCAGAGGCCATGGAGTGTCATGGCACAGACACCTACACTGGCCAAATGGGGTGCATATTTACAATGCTGTAGCTCCCTCTCTACAAGCCCCTTAAGTGGAGAACTCCAAGCCTTATTTAGGCCTGTGACATATACCAGTGGAAAACAGGAAGAACTTGTTTTTGAGCCATTGGTAGCCAAGAGTCCTTATCAGGAGGTAAAAGCCCTATATCTGAAGATGTTTGGTATACAGATGGCTCCAGTCATTAGCAGCTCCTGAAGTGGAGGGCTGTGGCTTTCCATCCTAAGACTGAGACAATATGAATGGAGGATCAGGAGGAGAAGAGCATTCGATGGACTGAATTGCAGGCAATATGGCTCATGATCACCCAGGAGCCCTCCCCTATAGTTGTCTGCACTGAGAGTTGAGCCATCTATATGTGGCTACTGATATGGTACCATGCCAACTGGATGGTTGGTCACTGGCCCCTCTGGGGGCAAGAGTTCTGGCAAGACCTATGGGCCTATGGTCAGACTAAGACTGTTACTATATATCATGTGACTGGCCATTTGCCTTTGGCATCCCCAGGGAATGATGAAGCAGACACATTGGCCCACATGCATTGGCTAGAAGGAAAGCCTGCCTCTAATGTAGCACAATGGTTATATTAGCATTTGATGCACGTGGGGCAAAAGGCAATGTGGTCTGTAGCCCGTCGGTGGGGCTTGATGTTGACCTTTGAAGAAGTCAGCAGAGCCCAGAAAGTGCTTTGTGTGTTCTAAGAGGGACTTATACCGAGTCCTGCAGCAACATGGGACAATAGTAAAAGGGCTGAGACCCCTTGTCAGGTGGCAGATGACTATATAGGGCCTCTGCCCATATGAGAAGGATATCAGTATGCCATGACTTGTGTGGACACATCTACTAGACTGTTAGTTGCTTTTCCTGCACATCATGTAGATCAGTAAATAACAAAAAGGGGCCTAGAACATCTCTTTGCAGCCTACAGCTGGCCACAGGTGATTGAGACCATCAAGGCACCCACTTTACAGGACATGTATTACAAGAATGGGTACAGCAATTAGGAAAAAAGTAGAAGTTTCATGTACCATATAACCATACCAGAGCAGGCATGATAGACAGGTACAATGGTTTGTTGAAATCTGGCCTGAAGTCAGATACCAATAGTGTACAGGTCTAGTCAATTCTTTTATGGACAATGCTATGGTGTTTGAATGAGAAGCCCCGAAAAGGAGCCTTGAGCCCTGTGGATATGCTAACACACATTGCTGCCTCTCCTATACAGCTGTATCTGCAAACCAAAGAGGAGTTATTTTAGCCAGGATGTGGCCAGCAGAGCAACATCCTGCTGCCAGCCCCAACTGCATTAAACCCTGGAGACACTGTTAAGTGGACATGGCCTTGGAAATTTTGACACATGGACCAGTGATGGCTGGCCCTTCTGGCACCTTGGGGTAAAGGCCTGGAAGCTGGCCTCCTGTGTGTTCCTGCAGTAACAGCAGAGCAGCCCCAAAGATCACAGTAATGTACCCAAAACATCTGGGAGGTAAGAACATCTTACATGGAAGTTTTGTTTTATCTTTATGGCCAGTGCATGTACCTCCCATATCCCTATATATTGACCCATTTGTAATTCCCACAGCGAGGGGGGTGAAAATCTGGTATATTAGATCAGGACAAGATCCCATTCCTGCCACTATCCTATCACAGGACCACTCTCTTGCATGCATCCTATCTGATGGACAAGATTTGCCTATGCCGGTGTCATTAAAACATGTATCTTATTGTCCTTAAGGTTATTTTCTTCTACAGTCCCTGTGGCCTGGACCCGCTCCCTGGCTGCAGGTGCTGCGTGATGATTGCTCTGAACTCCCTGCCTGTTCAGCTGCTGACTGCCTGTGGAATGGGTGAGCTATGGACTTCATCTGTATAGGACTTCGAACCTAGTTGAATCCTCCGGCTTGAGGGTTAATGTGATTTTGTATTATTGCTCCAGTTTTCTCACCCTGGGACCATTGTGGAAGATGGGGAACAAGTAGATTGTGAGGTGAGATTTCTGGAGGGGTGGGCTGTGGATAAAATTGTAACATTTCCAGAATCTCTTGCCTGGCTTTAGTGTCTCTCCATATCAATAGGTGTTTCCAAAGAGTGGAGAGACGTAATCCATCTCTGTATCAATAGGTAATTATGGGGGCAAGGGAGGGCTTATCTGGACCAGAGAAGTTGGGTGGGCCTCTTCTGCAGCTTGGTCAAGAGAGACATGGGATGACTGTTTGTAAGAAATAAACTGGGTTCTCCCACTTTATTTCTCCCTTTGACTGATTTCAGTTTTAAAGACATTTTGCCCCAGGATTTTCTCCCCAGAGTTACAGATAGGCAAGGAGGGAGCAGAAGCACTAGTGTTCAGTGCCAATGGTAAAGGCTGAAACTACAGCTCCGCGTGCTGGAGGAGCTGGTAGAGCTTCAGCAGAGAGAGAAAGCGGTGGTTCTCCAGGTGCCTGTGTCCAGAGTCTCCAGGGGGCTCCGCAGCCCCACCCTAGCAGACACTGAAGCAGCAGGTCTAGGCTAAGACAATCCAATGGGGACCGTCACTCCTTTTCAGACTACATTTTCTTTTCTCCCTGTAGCTAACCTGGCCACAGTGACTGCTTTTTAGCCACTAGGATACAAGCAAAAGGGATATACGCAACTTTCAGATCATATCGTTAGAAAGAAAACTTTTTTCTCTTCACTTTCTTATATCTAATTCCCAAGGGCTGGAATGCGATTGTGGTGTTGGTAAGGCAACTCCAAATTTATAGACAAGAGCCACATCCTAGGAAATGAAAGAGTGGCCTGGGCTCCAAAATGAATGAACTCATGGAGCAGCCTAGCTGCCAAGGATGGTCTACCAGGAGAAAGCAATACATGTGCATCTCTGTTAGAGCCACTGTGTTTCTGGGTCTCCTTGTTTCAGCAACATGGCCCAACTAATATGTACAAAAACAACAGAAAACTCCCATACTAAATCCCCAAATCTCCTGAGACTGAAAAGGACAAGCGTAAAGGTCTACATGTAGATAAGCAAAAACAGGTAGGATTTTTCTGTGTCCTTGGAAAGTTTCTGGAAGTGACAAAAATGTGTCTTAAAAACTTAGCCCAGGTCATGAAGTCTGGCAACTGACTGACCCCTTGCTCCTTTTCTTTAAGAACACCTGCTGATTCTCTGTGGAATTCCTTGAACAGTATCACTTAGGGACACTTTTAATGTTGACTTTACATATCTGCTTAGGAAATTATAGGGCACCCTATAATTATATTAAACAATGTGTTTTGTTCCTGGGGACTCAATTTACACAGAGGTGCTGGGTTCTGAAAGAGCAGGGGAAGTCTATGAAGTAGAATCGAGGGCTCTTGCTAATTCTCCCAGTTGTTTGGGCTCAGATGCAGGTGTGGCCATCAGCTCTGCAGTCCCCCAGGAAGGGTTCTGCTGGAGGACAGGAGCTCACCCTGAGGCAAGGGAATCTGTGCAGAATCATAGGCCAGGGCCCCAGATGCGATGGTGTCACCTCATCCAGACATTTCTCAAACAAGCTATGGGGTGCTGATGCTAGAGTTGTGAGCTGGAGCCTGCTGTGAACGGTCTGCTGGAAAAGGCCTGAGAGGGAATCTATGAATTGCAGAAGGACCCACACCCTGCTCCAGCAGCTCACAGAGGTGCCAGATCTGCAGCTATTACCAGAAGGCAGGCCACTCTTCCCAAGGATCAATACTTGTTCCTGTTTTTATCAAAATCTGTATATGTGCCATCAAAACTTGCCTTCCGGCAGAAATCTCTTCAGCAATGGGTAAAGAGTTGGCCCTCAAAGGTTCCATTTTTGTTGCAGCCAAAGACGGAGACTAAAATCTTGTCAAGGAGAGACAGCTATGACATTTCAAACTCTGCCCAAAAAGAACTCAAATGACAGCCAGGCAAGGGTCTGAAGACATGGGGCAAGGGGGAAAGGGAAATGAAAGAAGAGCCACAACAAGGAAAACATTGTGCTCCTGGAAATGAAACTTCACTATGCTGGGACTCCCCCTCAGAGCCCTAGGGACTGACTCAGCACACGCTGATAAAATGCTCAAGACAATACGTTTAGGACTCGAGCAAGGTTAGGGTTCCCTGCAGCCATCCGCACCTACCTGACATCCTCGGGTGTTTTTATTTCTCTGTTCCTATAGCTCATGGGGTCCCCAGGCACTCCATTGACCTGGACTGGATGTCTTTTTCCAGCAGAAGGCAGGTGACCAAGATTATTTTTCCACCTGACAGAAAAATCTAACTGTTAATTAAGGAAAATAAGTGACAGTAGGAGGGGCAGTTAATATAAATTTCATGGAATGTGTCTTGGGACTTTTAGAGTATTTTTCCAACTCAAATTTTCCATTTTTCTTTCATCAGACTTTGTCCAGAATATCCCTATAATGACATATCCTGCCTATTATCCCTAGTGTTGCTGCTGGCATCGTTATTTATTTTGTGATCCAATATTCAATCACAAGGTGACAGAGTTTTAAACTTTCTCATTTAGGACAAATCACTAAATGGTTAAGGGCTGTTTTATAAGCTTCACAGAAAAACTGACTCAAAGAAATATTTTGGTCTTGAAAAAGCTTGTTTCCCAAGGGGGGCTAAAAGAGATGATGCAGTGGTATCCACTAAATTTATAATCTCGGCAAGGATGGAAATGAAAATCCCATAGTGAAAATTACTAATAAGATGTTCAGCCTGTATTTGTCCAGGAAAAAGTTTATCCTTACTGACTGGAAAAAAAGAGAAAACATGGAACTTCCTGGGGGAATTTTATCAGGTAAACAAACAATAAACTATCAAATAAAGAGAACACACAGTCCTCCAACTGTAACACTCCAGAATCTCAAACATAGCTCAAAGATCAGGTCTCTGAGTTTTAAAACTCAACCAATTATACGTGAAGGATACGTAACTTATTACAGCATGAAGATGGAAGAAAATCATCTTTATGTGCTTTGTCTGTTTAACAAATGGGCTGAACGATCACAAAGAAAGGAGAGCAGTGACCAACTGATACTGGAAGTGTTACGAGGTCACTGTGTTCAGCTTGTCTACGAAAACAATAAAATGCCTTCCTTCTTTTATAGTTCACCACATCACAGGAGCTCCCAAAACTAAAGGAAAACAGCATATAAAAGTGGGAAAGAAAAGGAAATGATGGGAGAAGCAAAGAGGAGGGTGAGTGTCCAATCAGGCTGCTTTGTCCACAGTTTGATGCTAGGTCCTGATTTCACAGTGGAAGGCTCAGGTGCCCTGGAGTCTTCCCTGATGTGTTTTCTTACCCTCCACTTCTCTCACAGACAGCCATGACACAGCAACAGAGTTAAGTGTCTCTCATTTGGGATATACATGGAGCTGGCTGCTTCTACCTCAGCTTCTCTAAGTTTCAAAGGACTAACGAGACTTGGGTAAAGAAAGCAGAGAAAGTACCATTGTCCCCCCAGCAGTTTCTAGAAGGACTAGTGAGGCTCTCCTTTCTTTGAGCTCCCCGTGCTTTAACCAGGTTTCTCTCTGAGGTCCTTTGGCATCTCCTACCCCACCCAGAAAGAGTAAGCGCACCAGTGGAAATCCCCTGAGCAAACTAGCACATGCTGTACCAAAATATTGTGTCTTGGCTTTGTTCTTTTACCTCTTCACAACTAAAGGAAAGAGATACAATCACAATGATAGTCCACTTAAATGATAAACAAGAGAATTTAAAGAGACATGAGCCAATTACTCACCCATCAAGTGACAGTCTATGAGCACTTCATGAGCTCTGTGCTGGAGGGTAGATATAATTTGTGATTTCTCTTGGAACACGTTCTCAGTTCATTGGAATTTATAATCACAGTTTTCTTGAAAGGCTATTCAGCTCAATGCACAAAACATACCAATTTTTGTGAATCGGGCTTATGATTTTCTAACCAAGATTTCAAGACAAGATTAGAATCAAGGACACAAATCACTACTGCACAAAGTTTGTCACTCTTTATTCGGTTTGAAATGGCAAAAGGAGGCCTCAGCAGATGGAGGAGAGAGCTTATGTCCTGTTCAGTTGGTTTCTTGCTCTTCCCTTGAGCTTGTAGTTCACAGAGTGACATTATAAACAGGGGCCAGACTCTGTCACTGGATTTGCCTCACACTGAAGAGGGGTTTCCAGAGACTGGTACACATACCCCACCTTCCTTTTTTTTGTTTTCTGAGAGTGTCACCACAACTGTAATAACAAGACAAGCTAACTCATGCAGCTCTCAAAGATTCTGTTTTATACACTGAGGGATGTAGTTCATGTTTTCTATTTACTTCAACTTATCATCTGTCAACTCAGCCATTTTTACAGACCTATAGGATCAATTCTGTAACAGTGAATCAAAAAGAAGTTCATAACTCACTGTCTACTTAACATCTCTGTATCCATCACCTTATAATTTCAGTTTTATGGCTTTTTTCCAAAAGAGAGTAGCTACAAGTCAGGAGAGGTTTGTTTTAATGCTTGAATCCATGTGAAATTATTCAGGAGAAGGCTGAGCAGAAGCATGTCTTTCAGGAGGCACTGTCTATCTGATGATGACAGAATTTCTATCAACTTGTGCCTTTGAACATTTGTAATGACTTAAAGGAAAAAAATCCAATTACCAAGAAGTCAGCCAGGCTTAACAGCTATCACTACTTTAACCATAAGGCCACATTGGGAACAATTGTGATTGGAAGACAGGTTTAGGGAGAGTCTGAATTATCTGCCATTGTCTCAGGCTGCTGCTCTGTATATGTAGGTATCAGTGTGGCTTGCACGTTCCTGAAAAATTGTGCAGTGATCAGATTTTCACAAATACAATCCTATTTTAAATACACTGAGAAAATAACTATTTTACCTATTAAACAAGGAGTTAGCAGACTTTTTGATAAAGGGTCAGATAGCAAATATTTTGGATGTTGTGTTTCATACAGTTTCTATCCGAGCTACTGAACTCTGCTGTTGTAGCACAAAAGCAGCTATGTTTCAATACAACTTTATCTACAAAAGCAGTGATGGGCCAAACTTGGCCCCTTGGCCATAACTCATCAATTCCTAAATTGAACAAACAATTCTTGAATGCCTGCTATGATGGATGAGTATAAGTAGGTACTAGAGATACACAGAGAACAAAATCACTGTTCTTGTGAAACTCTCTAGTATGTAGGTTTAGAGATTAGAGGTCAACTATTTAAAATAAAACTGCAATAAATTACTTCACTACTTCATAAAATACTTCATAAATTACTTTATTCTTTTTAAGGAAAAGGAATTTCTCCTTAAGCCAAGCTAATTCCAAACAATCAATTGGTTGACTTTGCAAGTTTATAAACTTTTATCTTGGATTCTTTTAAAATGAACCCTAACTACATTCTAGTCTAACATAGTTTGAGCCTAGATTTGGATCCACTACCTTATCTGCAATAAGTACAGCTGAGTTTGGGTCTGACAGGAATACCAAATTGCACATGCTCTGTCTCACCATTTCCTCTACCTCTGCTTACAGCAGCAATGCTTTTATAAAGTGTAGCCCTGGGGAGAGGAGTTTTCCCAGCCAGGGGCAAATAAACCAGTGAAACCAGTGAAGCCGAAATCAGTCAAGGGAAAAACTAAATGGGAGAAACCCTTTATTTGATGATAAGAGGTCTGGCTCCATTGGTCTGTAATAGGCGCCAGACCAATTACACAACAGAGGGGAGAAGAGAATAGCTTCTCTCCACTCCTGGACCCTGGGGCTCCTGGAGGAAATACCTACTCATATGTTAATGGACTAAAGCCAGGCGGGGAATTTTGGAACTACTTCAATTTTACCCCACACTCAGACTTCCTGTTTCTGGCACTTGCCTTCATTTTGCTGTGTTTATACTTCCCCCTGTCTGTGGTTAAGTAAGTATAAAGCCCTAACACTGTAGATTGAAGTCTCTCTTGCTCACTCACTCCTGCTCTTGCTGTTTCATTCATTCCTACGCACAGGCTTACACACCTCCTCTCTCCTCTCCTTCTTGCTTCTCTTGCTTTCAGAATGATAATTCTGGGTACAACCTTTGGAATGGTTTTCTATTTACTTCAAGCCGTTTCTGGAGAAAGTGGCTATGCACAGAATGGTGAGTCATTTCTAATTTTTCTTTAGGATTTCAGCTTATCTCTAGTTTATGATTCAGGTTGCTCATATACCTAATAGATCTGAGCCATAGGCTGGGTTGGAATGGAGTTTGAGAACTTACCACATGTTCATTTTATGTTCTAACCACCAGGACGGGGGCCTGGGGACAATACTGTGTGTGGGTTATAATGTTTTAGAATTGTCAAGAAAGAATGCATTTGAGTCTCTAGACATGTATCTTAAATGTTGGTTGATGCCTCTGTTCTTACAAAAAAGAATACCTATATAGACACATAGGTTATGCCTATTGGAAAATCTCCGATATAATTTTACCTTATTAAGTACTTTTACATAGATTTGTTTTGTTTGACTTTTTAGGAGTTTCCAAAAGAGTGACTTTCATGATAAAATAATGTCCAGAAACAACAGCTCTGTCTGCACTTACCATTTTGCTTTATCCCCAGCACTGAAAAGATTGTCTAGAACATAGTGGATATTCAATAAATATTTGAAAATGTCTTCAAAATATTTTAGTTTGGTAGATTCATGTGAAATGTTTAGTGAATAACTGAGATTCATCTGAGTTGTCTCATTGAAATATATTTAATGTTTATATATTAACAAATTTATCATCATATAATTCTCTCTGGGGTCTTTAAAATACTTAGAACCTAGAAGCAATGCTGCCTACTTAGTAAATACATTGTAATTACACCAAAAATTTAGACACTTGTGAAATTGCACCATCAGGAGTCATCCAGAAGCACAAATCATGCATTTGTTCTTGAAAATTCAATTCCTTCACTTTAAGAGTTAAGAAGTGTTTTTCTATCAAAGATACCAAGCACATCAGCCTAATGACTCAGCTTAGATATTATAAGTCATGTGATTACTAAGGATGGAAATCCCTAGAATATTCTTATTAAGGGAATTTTCAGAGGGTTGACATTTTTCACACTATGACAATGTATGACTTACTTGGTGACGATGATAATTCCAAGGTAAATGTTGCCTTGGGTTTGCACAAAAAGATGCTTGGCAGTTGCAATTCCCACTCTTCCGACAACCAGATGCAATGGTATATTTTTTCCCTATGTATATATATAACAATAACAATATTATACACAGTAGTAATAGTAGTAAAACTTCATTCAGGTACCTGGACCTGAATATAATGTGTGTAAGTATGTGTGGGAAGAGGTCTTCCCACACATACTTACACCAAGCAATTCTCAAACACCAGCAGGGTGTTGAAGAACCCAACTCAGTTCTGATGCTGTCTGCCCAGAGACAGCACCAGGTTCCCAGGTTAAGGGCTCCATCCTACAAGACTGCCCTCCACCCCCTATTTAGATGCCAGTCACAAGCCCCAGGCAGTTACCTGTGCTTCTGACCTACGGGCTACAGATTGGAGGTTCCCAAGACCTCCCCCTTAGGTTTGATTAATTTGCTAAAGCAGCTCACAGAACACAGGAAAACATTTACGTTTACCAGTTGAATAAAGGATACAAGTTAACAGCCAGATGAAGAGAGACATAGGGCAAGGTCCCAAATAAAGGAGTTTCTATCCTCGTGGAGCTTGGGGCCTGGCTCGGTGGCAATGTGGAGGTTTTCTGGTTTCCCAAGCACAGAAGCTCTCCCCACCTGAGAAGTAGGATTCAACTGAGAAGAGCAGGCAGAGCAGAGCATGGAGAGAACAAAAAGCTCTTCTCAGGGGTTTTTGTGAGGGCTTAATTACATAGTCATGATTGACTAAATTATTGACCATTGGCTGATTCAGCCTCTAGCCCCTACCCTTGGGTGAGGTACAAAAGTCTCTCATTGACATGACAAGACACCCATTTCACCTTTAAGACTCTGCAGTATTTTCAGGAACTGTGGATGAAGACCAAATATACCTGGGAAATATATATTTGGTCATCTGAATGACCAAATATGTATTTCTTATGATTCATTCATTATATCACAGCAAGTCATATACCTTACTCCTTGGAATGTAATATATTCCATGTCTCCCTGTTGACCTTACTAATTTTTAAAAAAAATAAGAATTCTAATTGAAAGCTGAGTTTTCACTTCAACTTTTTAAAGTTCAACTTTTTTTTTAGTATCTGTAACCACCCATCCACATGATCACATCAAAAAATTTCTGGTTTGGGGTATAAAATAATAGCCACTTTTTGTTGAAAGATAAATTAGTCTCTGATAGCCACAAGGATGATCAAGGAAGAAAGGGATAATTTTTTAAAATCCAAACCATTTACATTTTTAATCAACTAATTCCTTTCAGTAGGAAGACTTTTAAACCACACTGCTTTGTCTATAATACATAATCCAAAAAAATTAAATTTTTATGGAAAAATATTTCTCAATGAACATTTAAAGAATGATAGGTTAACTCACTGTTCAAAAGCTCTGTGTAATTTCAAAACCAGAGTAATAACACCTTTGACATAGAATTGTTTTTCAAAGGAGCCCCAAAGCTTTCATGTGTATTCTTAGAATTCTTATTCTACCTTTTCATTACTTGTTTCTCAAAAAATGAGAAAAGTCATAGCTGTAATAAGATATAAATAAGATATGTCTTATTATAGCTATAAATAAGCTAAAAGTGTTATGGAGTGCTCAGTGTGTTGTAAGATAAGTCTTCACATATATTTGTTCAACAATTCCTCATAACATGTCATTATGAACATGATTCATACATAACATTAATTAACACTGAGGTTTAGAGAAATGGAGTAACCTAGCAGAGGAACACAGGTACAAAGTGGAACAGCCAGGATCCAGACCCACACCTGTCCAGCTCTGATGCTGGAAGCCTTCACCATTCCATACATTACCTTTGCCTACAAATTTTTCAACTTAGATCATAACATTGTCTTTGTAAAATGCCATGAAGTTTTGCAAATTTCAGAGGGGAATTTTTCTTGGTTACAAAGCAATTTTCTCTGGTAACACTGTAGAGCTATAGAACTATAGAGCCAATGAGCTGCTGCTCAAAACATAGCCACTTTAATTGTAGGACCATGTAACTCCGGGAGGAAAAGTCCCAGGGCAAAATACCTTTGAAACTGAAATCAGTCAAAGGGAGAAATACAGTGGGAGAAATCCATTTATTGCTTACAAGCATCTGTCCACTTCTGCTCTCCCATGTCTTTTTGTGACATGGCTACAGAAGGAGGGACCCCGCCCAACCTCTCCAGTCTGGATATGCCCTCATTCACCCATGTAATTACCTACTGATATGGAGATGGACTACTCTATCCACCCCTTGGGAACACCAATTGATATGGAGATGCACTAAAGCCAGGCGAGAGATTCTGGAAATATTACAGTTTTACCACAGACCAGTTCTTTGTATATGTATGAAAATATACAGCAAACTCATATTGCCAGACTGGATTGCTACGAGTGGTGGGAGTGCTTTGCTCTGCGGATGTCCAGCATCTTCTGTCTCTGCTTTCTCTGGGTTACTTGGTATGTTGAAGAATTTCAGAGGCAAAGCTGATTCACAGATGTCTGAATCTAGATAAGTAATATAGGTTCAGTTGTGTAGAATTAGTGGAAGGTCCAAAGAAGAAAAAACAACAAAACAGCATGAGGACCGCCATGTAAGGCTAAAACCAACCCAGAACCATTCCATTGAGAAAGGTGCCAGCTCTTAGTGGATGCTATCAAAATCTATAAGATTAGGAATGAACATGCTTTGAAATCTGAGCCCTAAATGGTGGATTGCACCTCACTACTTTAAACTGTCATCAGGAAGGGGGCCATACCCTACTGAAATTACAGAACAAGTCTTTGCTAGTGGAAGAATTGAAAGCCTAATGGATTCTAGGAATGGTCAGAAAGAGCAGTGCTCACAGCTTTTACGTAGATGTGGCTTTTTGAGATTTGTTACTTTGACTGAACCAAGCTATTTCTCAGCTGGTTGATCCACTCAACACAGGCTTTACTAACTTTTCCACAGGCCTACTTAATTATTTAAGTAAAGAGGGTGCTGTTTGTATATGCCATGACCTTCAGAACATTCAAATGGGGTTTGGTTTAGTATATTCTGAATCCTATTTAAAGTCCTAGAAGCATTTAATTTCTACTATTGATGGGCCAAAGTAACTTCTAATATCGATGGACTTGGAAGCAGTCATAGGCTCACACTCAACCACACTAGCTTTGGTTGGTCAAAGCTAAAAAAGTAAAATAAGAATTCAAAGATGGGCTTTGGTTACCCTGGAGTTTCTCAGGTCCCAGGTGGAGTATATTAGCTGACATATTTTTCTCTATTAAATATTGTGAAATATACTTAGAAAATGTCTATTTAATCTTAGGGGACTCAACCCAGCTTAAGAAAGCAAATACTATCTCTGACAGATTATACTTTCCAAAAGTGGTTGCAAAAAAATTCTGGTTCCCCACATATTTCCAGACTTTTGCTAATATGTCTAAGATACAGTATCTGCAAAAAAGGAGCTATAGGCACAGAAGACTCCGTTAGCTTCGTGGGAAAGTCCACTAGGTCTGAGGCTTCCCAGATCTAGTTTCTAATTATGCTTGCCTCAGTTAGTAGCTTAAGACAAGTTGCTTAAATAAATCTTCACACAATGGAAATAATCAGTGGTACTTTTAGTTGGGGTGCCTATGTAAGCAAGGGAAAGCTATCCCTTAAAAAGTGAACTTCGGACTGTAAGATAGCTGTCATCTTCCCTCATTCAAAAATAATACCTAGGAAGAAGATCAGTGATGGAGTCAAAGGCTAGATCAAGTAGCATAAAATAAAGAGATAAAGTGTCTCTTATTTGAAATGTGCAAACTAATAGAAGTTCCTGTTTAAATAAAGGAAAGAAGATGTTTGGTTCATTCTAGATCTCTAATGCACTAACCCAATGGCAAAAATATATCAAAATATTTGCAGATTATTTATTAATTATCATGATTTTTTTTCTATAAGAAAAATCTGTGCTCATTAGGTTAATTTTTTGAAAACATATTTCTTGTCTTTGCCCTGGGGTTTTCCTACTTTAAATAAACTATAATCACACCTTCCTGTCCATCACAAAAGGCCGCCATTTCCTTAATGTCACTTCAGATTTCAGAAAGATGCACTTCTTTGCTTCATTAACAGCTGCAGGTTTTTCCTCCCCAGAAGGCTTTGAAGATGCGGAATTGGACTACTCATTCTCGTGCTACAGTCAGTTGGAGGTGGACGGCCACTCCGAGCATTTGCTGATCTGTGCTTTTGATGACCCGGACATTAACAGCACCAATCTGGAATTTGAAATATGGTGAGGAGTGGCGCCTTTGACGAGTGCTTAGAAATCCTCAGTCTCTCTTTTCAGGTGCTCCTCAGCAATAGCTGCAAAGGAAGGAGTGGGAGGCCTAATTGCCAAATATTAAAATCAAATGAATTCCCAAAACTTCCTGAAACTCCTTAGCCTTCACCAAAAGACTCAAGCAAAGATATTCTCACAGGTTCACCTTTCAGATCCTGGTGCTATAGCTGAATGTTGGTATGGATCTTGGAGATGTCACATCTCTCCTAACTTCAGAACACAATTTAAATCCTGGTTCTCGGTCACACCTCCCCCAAAATTTATTTGCCCAACATGAGTCAACCTAGTGTCTTCAAGTTGCCTTCTGGAGCACAGTTGCCCTGTTTCTAGCATTTGAACCTAGAGCAAGCTGTGTAACTCATCTGTGCCTCAGTTTCTTTACCCTTTAAATGAGATATGCTAGCCATAGAGAGGTTTTGATGATTAATTTAATACTTCCGTATTTTAATTAGAAGACACATCCAGTATGTAATAAGTAATGAAAAAGAGGTATTGGAATTTTTCAACCTATGATTATAGACCTAACTTCCACTCTTCTGCCACAGTCTGACTTCAGATGATGCTCTCAGTATCATTTTTCCAAAAATCCCCAGGAATAAGTTGGCACTTGGTTTCACGAGGCTCCAGAGAGAAGTCAAAACAAAAGGGAAAGTCTCTGTCTGGTTTGAAAGTTTGGTAAAATGCTCAGAGAGCTTTATCTTCTCCCTCTTCCATAAATCATCTCTTGTTGCTGAGTGTTACTATCTCCAGTGACTTGGAAGAAATACTCTAACATGAAATTCTTACTTGTGGCTATCTCCAAATTTATATCAGATGACCTAATTTTAGTTAGTTTCCTAGTAAGGAACATGAGTCAAGACCCAGCACTAGTAAAAAAGGGTTTCTTAAATTCCATTGACACTCAACCAATACCCCACAATATATAATCTAGACAAACCCTGGGTTCCATGTCTTATATTAATTTACAAGAACTTCCTGCATCTGTTTGTGAAGGGCTTCCTGCTGTAGCTATTGGATAAATGTGGCCTTGGACTTGAGTTCTACTGTGTCAGTTCACTTCTATAACACGCTTTCCAGGAATGTAGTATGTTGAGAGAAGAGGGCCTACAATGTCTGGAGTCTATGGGACAACTGGACTACACCAAAACAGCCAAACCACTCATTCCGATGATGCCCTCATTTTATGGGCAAAACCCTCTCCAACACAGAGGTTTGACTTTGGGTTCTCCACCCAGCTATGGGGTGGACTGCAGTGTTAAGTGGTTTCCTGGGGAAGCACAGACCTTTCCACTTTCACTCACACCACTTCCTTGACCACTTGAACAAATATAATCAATCACTTCCTTCAACAAGTCTCTTGATTTTTCTTGTCATATTTTAATCTTTCTATAGCCTCCATTTGGGTTTTCCAATTAGATTTAGATATTTCAGTTGGATAGGGATTGTTTTAAGACATGTTTTCAGAGTGAAACGTTAAGTAAGAACTCTTTAGTAGGTTTAAAGCACTTCTGGAGAAAAGTTAAAGCTATCTAGACCTTGAGGGAGATTCATGCAATGGTTAGGTTCAGAGTAGGCAATGTATCTCAAATTAAAGCCTTTTAAACAGAGTGTCATTACTTGCTGGTTAGATTGGGTTTCTTTTACACAATGAAACTAGCTTTATTGGACCTCTTATTTTCTGTTAATATAAATTTGTGAAGAAGGATTGGAAATCACTGAAAAATCAGACTGGGTAATATGGTCCTATACAGCACTGTACATTCTGCTGAAGTCATTACACAAGTATGATTATTAATAGAAACCAGATGCTCTTTCCCAGAGGGCTTACGGGGGCATTTTCCTAGATGAATTTACACCTGCCTGATTTGGCCACCAGAATCCCAAGCTTAGAAACCTGGTTACTTTAGTGTTCAATGAGCAGATTCATCTCTCAGAGATGGACTTGATTAGCCAAAATCACAGAGTTTTATTATCAACACACCAATAGACTACTTCACATGGACAGATACAGCTATCATAGAGACCCAAACATTCATAGTGGGCTTAGGATTCTATAGGAGTTGGTGTTTGCAGGAAGGAAGGACAGAGAGGGCCTGTATGTTGCATGTCAATATAAATCCCTCTTACTGGGGGACCTGGAAGTTTTTAATTCACCAGAATTCTATCCAGCCACAGGTACCTGCCTGGAGTTACAAAGCAGAGGCCCTGGAAACAGGCACCTAGATTGGAATCCCAATAGCAATACTTAAGGAGCTCTGACGAAGGAGTTTTTGAAGATCTATGATTATAACAGCTGCCTTGAATCAAGGTAGAAGGATTAGTGTCTGGCAGAAGGTCAGTGCCTGTCAACGGTACTTAATTATCTCAGTGTAGTCTGATTTTCATTAAAAATGTGATCAAAAGGGTGTTCAGTAAATATAGAAGCAAAACAAAGGAAATTTATTTGTTGATTTTAAGACTATAGAGTTTTTGGTTCAGATCACAAAGTGGTTAATTTTTATAAATTTTTTTATCAACATTTAAAAATCTAGGTATCTCTTTAAAAATCAGATTTGATAACATGGGCCCTTATAGCACAAAGTAGCTGAATTCTGTCCTATAGTAGGGGGATTAAGTCTCAATCCCAAAGTTAGACCCACTTTTCTGATTTTTATTACCTTTGTAGACCACTTGAATTTGTGACCCTGCCTTTGAGGTATTTGTTTAATTTTCATACCTCTCAGAAGGCAATCGTATTTTCTTTATTTCCACATTCTTTGGGGGTACCACAGTCAGTCCCGTGTACCACCTACAGATACCACTTCAAATTTGTCATTTTTGGTTTTCATCAATTACTACCAATGTCCCAAATCTATCAAAGCTACTCATATTCTAGACTTAACTAGCAATATCTGTCAAGTGTTGTCACTCTAGTCCTTTCTACAATAAACCATACCAATTTTAAAATTGTTCAATACTTTTGAGATAGACTCTATCTTCCAGAGCCAAATGAGAAATAAAAGTAATAGTTTGTGTTTAATATTTCTACGTAAATATCTTTTTACACCAACAAGAGAAAATGTATTTATCACACTAAATCATACAAGATTACAGGAGGTTTAGGAGGGTGGAGATGAGGTAAAGAATCAGATGTGATGGTCCCCAGCACTCTCTCTCTCTTTTCAAAACAAAGGGATTTGTGAGAGTGGCTTAGGGTTGGTGTCCCCTGGAAAGGTCTTACAGGGCCAAATCTGTTGGCCTATTGTCCTACTTTGCGTCAAAAGTTCATAAAGTCTCAGAAGTAAAGCCAACAAATCACTGAAGGGGTAATTAGTAAAAGTTTATTGTGCACACACCAAAAAGACAATCTGCAAGCCAGGAGCACTGGAACAAGAGCGTGGAATGAGGCTTAGGAGTGTCATGATATAAAACAGATTATATGGGGTGAAGAGAGTGACTGTTTATTCTTTATGGTGCTTGGCTTCAATATTTTAATTTGCTAAATGGAAAGGAATTGCTTAGTAGTTACCTCATATCAATTTGGGGAAATTCCGCAGTTTCACTTTTGATTTTCAGGGCATAAGCAAGAAGTGACCCTGTTAGGATAATCTCACTTGCCTTGCACAGTGAACTAAAATAAGATTTGCTTGTGTTGACTACCTGGTTTTGTTAGCTCAGGGAGTTTTCAGTAGTGGTCTCTGTGTTTGATTTTAACATTGGATGCTTGCTGTTCTTTATTCTCCACCCCCAAAATACTCTACAATAGCTCTGCCCAACAGAAATACAGTGTGATCCACAAATGTGAGCCATATATGTAATTTTCACTTTTCTAGTAGCCACATTCTTAAAAAGAAAACAAATAGGTGAAATTAATTTTAGTAACAGATTTTACTTAACCTAATGTATCCAAAACATTATCATGTCAACTACAATCAATATGAACAAAAATACTGAGACATTTTACATCCTTTTTTTGCATTCTAAATCTTCAAAATCTGGTGTACATTTCACAATTAGAGTACATCTCAATTCAGACTAGCCATATTTTTTATAGTTAGCTCTCAGAAGGCAATCTTATTTCTTTTATTTCCATATTATTTGGGGTACCGCAGTCACCCCCAAGTGTTCAGTAACTACATGTGGGGTACTGTCTACTGTGTTGAACAATGTAGTTCTTCCTAGAACATTTCTAACCCTAGAGGTACATAGTTAGTAACCTGGTATATTCTAATTTAATTAAGTGAATTGAAATGAATGGGATCGAACTGAGTTGAACTACTAATTTGGGATGACACTGAATTTCCTCATTTCACCTGAAGCCAGGGTCAGTAGCATGAAGCAAGACTATCCTAGGCCACAGATTTACCTTGGTCTCCTGGCATGGCTTTCCTTCTATATAGGGCAGCTGCTGGAGTTCAGAGCCCTTAAAAGGATGCCCAGGCTCACAAGACAGCCATGCGGTGATCCTTTATCATTTGCTGCTCATTAATCTTATTTCCCAAAAAGTGGAAATGAACTGAGAATACCATTTTAGATTCTTCCTAAACTTTTAATGGTACCAAGAACTTGATACAGGTTAAAGATTTATAATTGAATATTCTATACATTATTTATTTACAAATATATTCTCAACTCAATGATTGAACTAAAAGCCATTATCCTTCTAATTTCTCTACCTCGTATGTTTACCTAAAATTCAGAAATGGGATCCCACCCCAGATCTCCTCCTCTATCTTATTCATCAAATCATAACAATGTTGCCATCTTCAGAACTTTCCATCTGACACTCCTCCCATGTTTGTTCCCTAATATCCATCTGTCTTACTTTAAAAATTTGCTCTACTCCAAGTGGGAAAACCCATCTCACCCAACAAGGGACACACCCTCTAGAAACTCCACACACACACACACACACACACACACACACACACACACACACAGAGCCAGAAGAACTGAATATCCTAAAAGACAGCAGTTAACAAAAAGCTGTTTGGGAGCAAGAGAGGTCAACTTTAAGGAATGTCCCACAAATAACAAATATATTTAGCCAATTAATAACTTTAAAATTTCTTCACCAATCTCTGTTTTTGTGACCTCAGGAGCTTAGCCAGTCACTTAAAGACCACAGCAGCCCAAAGCTGAGAGATTCTGCTCCCAAAGTTGAGGTATTCCTCTGTGGCATTCCTAAATTCCACATATTTTAACCCTGTTCCCATCTAACCTCAAGCCATACAGACACATTCTTTCTGTTCGGACTCCAGAAATAATCATAGAAAGGTCTACACACATCAATTCACCAAAGAAAACCAACACACATTCTGGGTTTGTAGGTAGTAAAGAACCTTTGTAGAATATACTCCTTATGACTTTAAAAAAAATATCTCAATGAGAAGAATTCCGTTCATGTAAGCAAACTTATACAGCGGCATTTTTTCCTGCTGCAATCCCCACTTCCAATGTGACCCAATTATACCTCTTTGGGACCACTTGGCTGAGTTTAAAGAGCATGTAGGAAAAATAAACTGGTAACCATAGCTATCACAGTAAAGGGAAATTAAATTAAAGTTTAAGGAAGGAAGAACATGAGCAATTTTACTTTTATTCTGCATTATTTAATTATTTTTACAATGATAATACATACTTTGTATTACTTCTTTGATTTTTATGTGGTTCATTAATTTGTTTACATTCTTTTAAAATGACAGTTTATTTTGGATCTTAAGTGAGTTTTGAGGTGCATAATTTGACATGTAGCTGTTGCCCCAGTCAAGACATGGAGCATTGCTTTCACCCAAGAAGGTGGAATTTCTCTCACCTGGGGCACCAGGTGCCCTTCCAGTCACTCCTCACCCCTGAGGAGCAATTACAGTTCCAAATTCTATCACTCTTGGCTTTTGCCAGTTTCTGATAGGTCTTATAAATGAAATGACAGCCCCGCTTACTCTTACTTATTTCTAACATTTGCCTTTGATATAGTATCTCATGATTTTTATTTACATTTCTCAGTTAATAAAGAATGTTGACTGACCATCTTTGCATGTACTTTTTGGACATTTGTGTATCTTCTTTGGGCAAGTATCTGTTAAAGCCTTTTGTCTTTTTCATTGAGTTCTTTGTCCTTTTTTATCAATGTCCTTTTATTATCAATTATCTTTATATGTTCTGGATAGAATTCTCTTGTCAGATACATGTATTATAACTATTTTTTGCCAGACTCTAACCTGTCATTCATTTTCTTAATGATTTATTTTAATAAGGAGGAGGTTTTCATTTTGATGAAGTCCGATATGTCTTTTTTTTCTTTTTTACTTTTAGTGTTTTTTGGGTCAGTACTATCTTTGTCTACTCCCAAAGTCAGGAAGATAATTTCCTATATTGTCCTCCAAATATTTTATAGTTTTAGCCTGTATATTTAGGTCTATAATTGACAGTTAATTAATTTCACATGATATTGAGGTTCATATTTTCCATACATTTGTTCAGTTTTACCAGGATAATTTTCTGAAAAGATTTCCTATTTCTTATTGAATTGATTGGGTGCTTGTATTTAAAATAAATTAACCTTATATGTATGCGTCTATTTCTGCGTTTTCTACTTTCCATTTGATCAATTCATCCCTTTATGCCAGTGCTAAATTGTCCTGATTACCATAACATATCAAAGTAAGTTTGAAATCAAGTGTTCTGAATCCTCATATTTGTCCTACTTTTTCAATGTTGTTCTGGCTGTTCTAAGTTTCATTTTTCCATGTAAATTTTAGAATCAGCTTGTCAATATTCTAAAACTCCTGCTGAGATTTTGATTAATATTATATATACCAATTTGGGGGAAATTTCCATCTTTCCTCTACTGAATTTGCTAATCTATGAATGTAGCTCTCCATTTATTTAGCTCTCCTTTAATACTCTGACGTATGTTTCGTAATTTCCATTGTGAAGGCCTTGGACATCTATTATTAATTTTATCTCTAAGCATTTTATGTATTTATTGCTATCATAAGTGGAGCTGTTATTTTTAAAATTTATTTTCTAATTGCTTGATACTAGCTTATAGAAATATAATTGACTTTTGTATAATGGCCTTGACAAATTCACTTTATTAGTTCCTGTAATTGCACTGGAGAATCTTTATAATTTTCCATGTGAACAAATATGTTATCTGCAAATGAAATCTTTTTAATTCCTTTCTCAATGGTGACTTCTGTTTCTGTTGCCTTATCCACTGGGTGGAACATCCAATACACAGTTGAATAAAAATGGTGAAGTGGCTATTCTTTTCTTGGCCGTATCTTAGGGGAAATGTGTCTACAATTTCACCATTATGTATGATATTAACTATAGACCTTTGGTAAATGCCCCTTATCAGGTGAGGACCTGTCCTCTATTGTCTGCTGAGAGTTTGTATCATAAGTGAATGTTGAATTTTGTAGTATGTTTTATCTGCATCACTTGAGATGATCAGATTATTTATGTCTTTTATTCTGTTAATGTAAGGAGAAGTGACATTTTTCTCTGATGCTTTCAAGATTTTCTATTTGCCTTTATTTTTCAGCCATTTGATTATGATGTGCCTAGGTGTGGTTTCCTTGGATTTATCCTGCTTGGGTCTGCTGAGTTTCTTAAACTTTAAAATCAATATTATTACTTTAATTGGGAAATTTGGAGCCATTATTTCTTTCAATATTTTTTCAACCAAATTCCTTCTTTCTTCTTGTTCTAGAATCACATATTTATTCCCTTGATATTGTCCCACAGGTCAGTGAGACCTGTTTTTTTCAGACTATATAATTTTTATTGATCTATTTTCATGTTCACTGACTCTTCCTTCTGCCATCTTCAATCTGCTATTAGGCCCATCCAATACACTCAGTACATTTAAAAAATTTTTAGATTTACTTGTCTGGTCTGTTATAGTATTTTCATTTTGTTCTCTTTTATAGTTGCCATTTCTCCACTAAGGTTGCAAATTGGTTCAATAATTACAACTAAATTCTTTGTTTAGCCCTTGAATATATTTACAGAAGCTGCTTTAAAGTCCTTTTCTGCTAATTCCAGCATATGGGTCACCTTAAGGTCAGTTTCTATTGACTGCTTTTTGTCTTGACGAGTGGTCACATTTTCCTTTTTCAGGTCACTTGTAGTACCTTTTAAATGTAGGAAAGACACTATTGATAATAGGTTTTGTGGATTATGTTAACTAACATTAACAGTGTTCATTTCAGCTCTGTAAATCAGTTAAATTGGCTGGGTTAATCTTCAAATTTTTTCATCTTTGGAGGCAGCACCTAAAATCTCTGCCTAGTTCTTTCTAGAGCCTTCTAGCTATTGCCATCCCATGGTTTCCTTGGTGTCTCTTCCATAATCACACAATTAAGGGGACAAATAATATGTACAAATTTTGTGTCTTCCATCTCTAGCTTCCTTATTTTTAGGCTTTCCCCCCTTAAAATATTCAGCCACTCAGGCAGTCCAAAATTCTGTCCTCTTACTTCTCAAGACAATAAAACTGGATTTCTGTTAGATTCTAGATGCCTACCTTGGTGTGATCTGAGGTGTTCCATCAGACAAAACAGTAACAACGAGACAAGGATCTCATTCGCTCTTTTTTAAAGGATGAATTTCCCCTTAGCTTCTGCCTGCTTTTGGTTCCTCTCCAATACTTTTAACTAGGATTTTCAACAATATCTTGTCCAAAGTATTTAATAATTGAATATTGAAAACTTAATGTGATATAAGTTATTCTGCCATTACTGGAACAAAACTTGTACTTTTTATAAAAAGAGTACAACTTGGAGATTTTTATGTTAATTACACAGTAGGCAACATTCTCTCTTACTCAATTTCCTGAGAGCCTAATCTTAATTGGGAAGAAGTAGTTACAGAACTGACAAAATTCAATTCCTAGAACATTGTTATTGCATGTTTGGCTATTGCATAGTGAGAAGGGGTAATTTTAAAATCTGTTTTTAAAGGATGAATTTCCCCTTAGCTTATGCCTGCTTTTGGTTCCTCTCCAATGCTTTTAAATAGGATTTAAAAGGACGTAAAAGTAAAGCACAGTCAAAATTACCTATGAAAATCCCCAAAGTAGCCATCAACTATGTATGACTTTGTATATAAAATCCTTTAGATTATTTTATTATTTCCCTTAACGTTTTTGATCAGTGTCTCTTTACAGGTTTTATTTCTTCAATTTTTTCCTGCTAGACATAAAAAAAGCAATTACTTTCTCACCTAGGCAATGTATTTGTTTTTCAAAGATTAACAGGAATTTTCCATTTTTTCATGAACATGTTTTGACTATTTCAGGTTTGATTGCATCTTATGCCCAAGCAAATCATCACTGAATGTAATGGCAGCAAGGAGTCAAATTATTTTAATGGTTTCTCTCTTTCTCTCTCTTGAACATGCACCTACCCACTCCCATATTTATGGACAGAGTTGAAGTCACAAAACCAAAACATGTATGTGCTGTTCCATTGTATATTCCACTGTATACAGAAACTCCTGCTTGCATTAAGACAGATTCCCTTTTTGTTTCATAGTGATTCCCTTTTGGACATAGACTGCCTGAATTTTAGTAAACTGCAAGAGGTATACTTCATCAAGACAAAGATATTCGAACTGATTGGAGACAGCAATATATGTGTGAAGTTTAAAGGAAAAAACATAAATTGCAGAAAAATTAACATAGTCAAGATAGGTAAGAAATTGTATATGGGGGTATAGTTGCCATTTGGGGGATATCTGAAGGCATTGAGTGTGTCTGTACTCTTTGTGTGTTAAAAGTAAATAACCACGAAAATTCTTTGCAATATAGAATAGCAAATTCTCTAATGAAAGGAACTTTTTAAAGAAATTAAAGTTTTGAAGCTCATGCTGCTAATTCTTATTGTGAAAGAGTTCTGAGGGTCTTCAGACTCAGCTGTGAAAGATGGTGATTAGTACCTATGGGCTACAAGAGTCAATCCATATGAAATATCTAACTGGAGCTCAGCGCCTGTCATCTAACCACATATGTCCTGTCCTTCCTCACCTTACCTTCTCCTGAATTCCTTGTAGTCTTCTCCCCATATATCTACAATATTCTGAGGGTGCTCAGCTAGCTTACCAAGTTATTTTAAAAAGTAAATATGCCTTCTATAGTAGTCAGAGTTCTCCAGAGGAAACAGAAACAGTGGGAGATGATATAGATATAGGAAATGGGTATAGGTATCTATTTCTATAACTATATAGGTATATCTAGATAATAGAAATACCTATTTCTATATCTACATCTTACATCTATATCTACCTAGCTATCATCTACCTATATGAAAGAGATTTATTTTAAGGAATTGGTTCACATGATTTTGAAGGCTGGAAAGTCTGAAACCTATAGGGTAAACCAGAAGGTTAGGAATTCAGGTAAGAGAAGATGTTGCAGTCTTGAGTACAAATTCCACAGGGTAGGCCAGGAGGTCTGGAAACTCAAGCAAGGTTTCTGTTGTAACCTTGAGACAGAACTGCTTCTTCAAGGAATCTCAGTCTTTACTTTTAAGGCCTTCATGTGGTTGGATGAGGTCCACCAAATTACAGAGAATACTCTGTTTCACTCAGTCTACTCATTTGAATGTTAGTCTAGTCATGTCTTGAAATAAACACCTTTAGACTAGTGTTTGACCAAACAACTAGATACCATAGCCTAGCCAAGCTGACACATGAAATTACCATTACACCTTCCTAAGGGACATATTATTGAGGAATGATGCATTGATCTGGCCTAGAATATACATATATATTATACTTTGTCAAGAAAATTATAATAATTAGACTTCAAATAAAATTATAAGTTGAATTGCTAAACTCATCTGCATTTTTCCTTTGGTTCTATATAATATCCATGTGCATTATAATATCAATCAGTAAATCCACTCAATTATCTGATTATAGGTCAATATTAATTATCAATTCACCATTTGGTTAAGTCAAATAAATCAAAATAATCAGAAAGATTGAGAACATAGGAGACACAAAATGTTTTCTTTTCCGTTAGTTACAGATTTATGACCCTGAGGTGAGTTATGTTCTTTCAAAACCTCAGGGAAACCCTGGTATAGGAGAATGTCTAAGCCAGTTATGATAGATCAGTACAATAGAATACTATCTACTTGTATTTATTCTACGTATGGAGATTTACAAGTAGAACTATATATATATATATATACATATATATATATATATGAAAAATTGTTCAAAGTGATTGAAGACATGCATTCTCTTGGTGGTTTTAAAATACACGGCTCTTTCTCTCTCTCCCTAGTCTCAACACCCTCTTCACCCCACAAAAATAAAACTCAAGGTAAGAGATCAATACTCATTAGAGACAAGGAGGTGAGAAACTCAGTCTAGTCTCAGCTTTGTTTCACTAAGGATGGTAAAGCAAGGAGTAAAAGCAGAAACTCCATGTGTAAACAACTATCTAGTAAAAACACAGAGTTAGTGGAAAAGAGACACTAAGCAAATAGTGGCTCATGTTGACCATAGAGTCACAAAGGCCACAACCAGTGTGAGTGTGCTGAGGCAGGAATTACAGCAACAGAGTATCTCTGGTTATGGAACACAGACAAGCTAGGTTTTGGTAATTTGGAGAGTAGACTCTTATAGCTGGATGTACTAAAAGTACATACAGTTTGTACACCATTTGTATATAAGTATATACAGTTTGTACACTGCACAAGAACATCCTATCTTAACGTTCACCATATACATTGCAAATATATATTCATTTCTCTGTGAACAGGCAGAGAGGAAAGAGATTGACAGTGTATTGGATCTGATAGGATAGTGGAGTATCAGGGAAGAGCTCCTTCTTATAGAAACCCACATCAGTACACAGGACTTTCATGCTCATTTACACACCCATAGGCAGTAGCACCCTGCCCATCTGTCTCCCCAGATCTCACAGGCCCTTGGAGGTATTCTCGAGGTTCACTTTCTGTACCCCCAGTAGACTGCAAACCTAACATGCCTCATCTAAAGGGCAAGGAGGAAAGGCAGGGTATTTTCACAATTGATAGTTTGGGCCCCTGTGAAAGGGATGGGTGGTATGAGTTCCTTAGAAAGCATTTCTGGGCAAGCAGAATGAGAGGTGGTGGAGGCATGTCTCATAGGAGCATCTTCTTCTGATTCCTAATGTGACACTTCATTAATAGAACTGTCATTTAATTGAATTTAAACTGGATGTTCCTGGTTGAACCCCAGAGCCAGAGTTCCTCTACAGCTACCTGACCCCTCACTCACTCACTTCCCCTTCTTTAAGTGTCACCTCCCACTCAGGCTGGAGGGGCAGCTTCCTGACTTCCCACTTTTCTTGGCAGGGTTAATCTATATAATTGTTCATATCATGCAAGAATAAATTAGCTTTTAAGAATATTGCTTGAGAAATGAACACTTTTTCCTAATATTCTCAAAGACGCCATTTGGGCAAGACACAGACCTATCTGGAGAGCACCTGTGAGGTACCAGAGTACAGAAGCAAAAGCTAGAGAGAGCACCTCAGAAGCAGACGGAATTCTATTTAAATCCTATTAAACCAGTTTACAGAGGACTGAACTTAAATTTAACTAACCTCTGAGACTCAGTTTCCTCATCAGTGTAATTGTGCTAAGTGATTGTTGATGGAAATTGGCATAAGTAAGTAAACACTTGGCACAAGTAAACACTCGAAGCTTAACAGGTGTATAGTGAATATTAGTCTGTTCTTCCCTTAAGTCCTCCATGATTAAGAGTCCTTGGGAGATAGTTATGGGGCAAGAAATTCAGTGTGAGAGGTTTTGTTGAGAATGTGAATCCTAATAATCCCCCTGAATGAAGGGTAGGAACTGTTAAGCAAATCTGAAAGGGCTGACAGTATTCCCTTTTGGTCTGTTTTTCCACACCAACCCGCTTTCCTCACGCTTCCCTCTAGGGTGTCTGCCCTCTTTATAATGCCATCTAAGGGTAAAAGAGAATAAGGTTACTCTTTTACAACACATCCAAGGGTAAAGAAGAAGCCACTTCCTCTTTTTCAGTCCCTCTGGGCAATGCAGAAGAAGCTTAGACAGTCACCACTGTGAGCAATTGACTACACTAAATAGGCCAAATTCCACCACATGAGTTCACTTCACTGGGTTGGTAAATTGATCTTAGCAGCCAGTTCAGATGGTCTAGAATCCAGCTCAGTCTACTGAATCAAAGTTTGATGAACATATGCTCTCTCAATAACAATAGGTTTAGGTTAGATTTTAACTTATGTGTTCCCCTATCTATAAGATCAGCCATGCAAAAAATGGCTGTCCCATCCTTAGATAACTAACTTCCCAGACTTTGGTGAAAGAGCAGCTAAGAAGCCAAGACAGAGAAGCAGGTGAACAGTTGGGAGAGGGCCTAACACATGTGCTATTCTAGAAATTTAGTACCTTTCTCAAAGTTTTTTCCTGCCTGGAATACACCTATTTCCCTCCAACAGCATTTCATACATGGTGCATGCGATCCTAACAGCAACTTTGTGAGGCAGGCAGGTAGGCAGAAGGGAAAATACGGAGAGTTTAGAGTTAATGCAAAAGAGACTGGGGGTGGTTCTGAGGTCAGTGGAAGCTACAAGCTAGGACCAGGAAGTAGACCTTCAACTGTTATGCAGCTGAGAAGAGTTGCAAGGATCCCAGTTTATAACCTGATTTTGTTGCAATAATGGAGACTCAAAGTTTAAATATTTCTATTTTGGTGCTGGTAAGTAACAAGTTCTTGAGCATTCCAGAAGTGAAGAGAAATGTGTTTTACTGCAAAAGTAGCACTAGCTGCTGCAAAAAATAAACCCTAAGATAAATGATACCTCAAACACCATAAGTTTATTTCTTGCTCACGTAAGAGCCAAAATGGGTGTTTCTAATCTATGGGTGGTGCTCCTCCAAGCAATATTCCGGGGTCCTTCATTCTATGGATCCACTGTTTTTAGCATCTGACAGCAAGTGATGGAAGGGCAACACACAGGGGATTACATGTGTGGGGTTTCTGGGACAGGATGGGAGGTGGTGCACATCACTTCCACCCACATCGCTCACAAAGCCACACCCAACTGCAAGGGAGGCTGGGAAATGAAGGCAGGCTTTGAACCAGGGAGAAAAATGGTTTTTTGAGCTCTTAGTCAGTTACTGACCCAGAAAAGAAATGTGCTTGTCAGAGTAGATGACCTTTAAAAATATAATTATATCTTTGCTCTACAGTCTGACCTCATTTCTTTTTCCTTTTCAGTTAAACCTGAGGCTCCTTTTGACGTAAGAGTTGTCTACCGCGAGGGAGCAAATGACTTTGTGGTGACATTTAATACATCACACTTGAAAAAGAAGTATGTGAAAGAATTGATGCACGAGGTAGCCTACCGCCAGGAAAAAAATGAAAGTGACTGGATGGTATGTAGATCAACTACATTTATACATTATGAAATTTATTAAGGTGTACATGCAAATATAGTTAAATAAAATATACATATTGAAACATATAAGTATATAAAACTACAAAGTAGAAATTTCTTAATGTTACATATTGTCCCAGAGGTACATTTACCTGGAGAGGGCACCTAGGAATTTTGAGTTCAAAATGTACCTTTTACTGAAAGAAGCTCCCCCAAAATAAAAAAGCTCTGGTCTTCACAAAACCTGGATCCTCTCTGGCCCATTCGTATTCTAGCTCTGATTTGTTTTTTCTTTCTCTATGTATTGTCTTTATAGTGTTTCTAATTTAGATTGCTGATCCTCTTTATTTGGGATCCTTTATTTGAGAGCACCACAACTCTCCCAGGCACATTAGGCAAAGAACAAGGCCAGGTTACAGCCACAGGTTGGTTTAGGGGAATTATGGGAGAAGCTTGACATTGACATGAGGAGAGGAGGCAGAATATTCTTTTTCTGTTTTTTTTTAAGCCTGAGTTCCTAATCATTGAAGTAACAATTTAATTTTCACCCTTCATAATCTGAAGGGTTACTTAGACCCCATGAGTCACTGAAGTTGGAATGGTCTGGCCGTCCCTGCCATCTGTTTTGGGGAGGAGTTAGGGGAAAATTAGAGTGTCCCAGGTTTTCAGGTTCCTCTAACCCACTGGCTTAACTTCTGTCCTTTTTGTATCCCACGAACAAAAAACAGACAATGATTTCTTTTTCTCAAGGAGAAAAAATGTGCCCAGTTATCCAAATTGTTCTCTTTTCTCAGGCCAGGACCAGCCTTGTTTGTGTGCAGTGCTCTGCCATATACTACTTACGTAGGTGTGATGCCTTCCCCAAGCCACCTTCTCCCGCCTTCTGTCTCCCCACCACACACACACACACACACACACACACACACACACACACACACACGCACTGCTACTTTGATCCTGTGCTTGTCCAGTCTTCATCTTAAAATTGCACCCGTGGAAAAGCAACTATAGTGGAGAAAGGAAGGATTTTGAATGAATTGTACCAGGGCAATCAGTTAACTGCTTGGGAAAAAATTAAGTTAAATGCCTAACTTGCTCCGTATAATAAAAATATAAAATAGTAAAGATGACTTAAGGAAATTATGTTAAAGTGAAACTCTAAACAAGCTAAAAAGACATATAGGCAAATATTTATATAATCTTCAGGGGAAGAAGAACATTTTAAGCATCAAAGCAGTACAAGAAATCAAAAGATTGATACATAAAAAATAAAGATTTATAAATGTCAGCACACACAATAATCAAAATCATAAGAAATTAGAAATATGGATTAAATTATCACACATACAACTGATTGATGTTTATTATCCTTAATAGATAAAGAAGACTCATAAATCATTAAAAAAGGAGAAATATAACAATAGAAAAATTAGCAATAAACTTGGAAAAGCTTCACAAAATAAGTAATATATAAATTCAATAATTATATGAAAACTAATGATCAAATAACTGTAAGTGGAAACAACTACAGATTATTACTTTTTACCCATCAAATTCATAGAGTGCTTTTTTTTTCTTAAGGGTAATACACATTGTTGGGAAGACTATTGTCTCTATATTGCTATTCACAATGTAGAATGATATCTTTCTACAGGGAAATTATTCTTGCTCATTAACTTTATTATTTCCTTTCGCCTGAGGGGTGAAAGAAAAAGAAAAAAAAACAGAAAGGAAAAGGAGAGATTGAAATGTGGAAAGGAAGGGAGAACCTGGGTGGGATTTATATCCTGCCAAGTGGGAGAGCCCAACTCACCTGAATTCAGACCCATTGTACCTCTGCCATCCTTGACAACTTGTGGCATCATTTATGAGCTCACACGCTCTGCTCCAATTCTGCTACTGGCCCCTCTATATGTCAGAGCTCCTTTTTCTAACAAAATGTGAGAGAACCTCAAGAGAGGGTCTTGACTCAGCGGTACAGCACAGAGAATACAGTTAATGATTCTGGAACATCTTACTAGACTGACAGACAGTGACCGCACTGGAGGGGGTGATGATTCAATAATATGGGTAACTATTGAACTACTGAGATATATACTTGAAACAACATAAGGTTGTGTATCAATGGTATTTTAATAAAAAAGAGAGAGAAAGAGGGTCTTGACTAAAGGCACTCAACTTGAAACAATTTGGGGGATCTGGGCAACACCTCTTTTTCCATCCTAAAAATGTAATGGCACATTTTACTCTTTAGCATGTGAATTTGTCCAGTACAAAGCTGACACTCCTACAGAGAAAGCTGCAACCTGATGCAATGTATGAGATTAAAGTGCGATCCATCCCTAACCCCATCTATTTTGAAGGCTTCTGGAGTGAATGGAGTCCGAGTTTCCACTTCAGAACTCCGCTTCAGACCCAAGGCCCCGCTGGTAAGAAGCGACTGTAGAGCTTTGTGCCCACAGCCCCCACCACCATGGTGCTCTGCAAGTCAGAGTGTGAGTGAAAGCAGAAGCTGGAGAAATGAAATGAACCCACAAGTCAGGACTCGCCTGAGGGCATTCTTACACTGGATGACCTCCCACCTTTGCCCCTGCTGTGAGGAAGAACGAAGCAGTGGGAGTAGGGCCCTTAGTCATTCATTCATCAGCTGATGCAGGCTGTCTGGACTCCACTGGCCTGGGTGCTTCTGGGAGCTGCTCATAATTCTGGACAAAATCCCTTACCATTAGTTTACCAATTTAGACTGGGATCCCCTGGCTGGTCTCTCTGAGGCCCCCCTAGGGAAGACCTTCGGTAACGGCAGATGGGCAGGCTGGTAGGCTCGCCCATACTTCCTCTTCCAGAATAATGAAGATATCCTGGGTTTCTAGGAAGTGGGATTGTACAGAATAGTCAAAGAACATGGCTCCAGCAGGTCCCTGTGGCCCTGATGTACCCCACATACACCTTCTCTCTGGGGCATGAGGAGGAATGTTCTGCCACACCAGCTTCCCATCCTCATGCTGGAAATGGCAGAGACTACAAGTAGAGAGTACCTGCCTCATCATCCCCATGGTCAGCCTCTTTCTCCTGGTGGGAGCTGGCAGGTGAGTGCTGCTATCTTTAGTGCTAGGTCACTTTTACATTTCAAGTGACAGATGTTCTGGAGCTGGCCACCCAAATCAGTGCCACTTAATGAAGCCAAAATTCCCTGTAAGGCTAGTGTACCATCCAATGCACTGGGGAGCAGCTTCAAAGAAATAATAAATGAACCCAAGTTACTGAATAAAAATTTGAAGCATCCTAAAATCCTCCCTGAATGCATGATAACGATTGCTAACCAAGATCTGTCTTTGCATTTCAGGGGTGATGGATCCTGTTTTACTAATTATCAGCATTATGAGTTTCTTCTCTGTGGTTCTGATGGTCACCTTGGCCTTTATGTTATGGGAAAAAAGGTGAATTTCTTTAACTGATCAGTAACCCAATTTCTATAACTGGGTTATATGGGATCCCAGACAGTTGGAGGTCTAACTCTATTTATCAATGAAGAAATCACAAAGGGAAATAAGGCATTTCAGGGATTACAGGGCCCAACATCCCTCCCCACCCTCAGGTACTGGGGAATTTCCACAAATAATTTCATAAGAGGTGAAAATATATAAACTGGACATAGGACAAACCCAATCCACAAACTTATTCTCCTAAAGGAGTAAGAGCCTGGGCAGCTGAAGGAACCCATGGCAAATGTAGAATGTATATGAAATCTGGATTCTCGGCACACAGGTTCATGGGACTTTTTCAGTCTAGCCCATGATGGAGCCATGTTTATTTAATCACAAAAATGATGTCTTAGACATCTACCAGTCAAGTTATTAATGTTCTAGGATGATGGCCTCAGCCTAGGGCCACATAATTCAATGATGCTCCCGTTTGAAAAACACCACCCTGAAGAAATTTCGCTGGGCAACTTAGAAAATATTCTTCATTTCCACTAAAATCAGAGCAGAGGAGTTACTGCCAATAAAGAGGAGGGATAAGATGACTAACATCTTCCTTGGGAGCAGATGAGTGGTCAGATTTCGTTTCACAGCTGCATCCTTGCCAAGCCTCATTGTTCGTTTCCTCCAGGGCTCTTTCCCAGAGCTGTATCATTGTTACGTCTTGTTCACAGAGTAGGTCACTGACCACACACAGTCCCTGGTCCAACCCCTCCGTGGGTTAATATGACACTGAGGCCCAGAGAAAGCAAGTCACTTGTCTAAGGTCACCCACCTAGTTGCGGCAGAGGCGAGACTAAAAATCTGCTCTTTTGATTTCTGGCTCAGAATAGATGGAAAGACCTATTGTGCTTGCTCCCCTCACCGTTCTTTTCATCTGTCAATATCCTCTCCTTTTAGAATTAAGCCTATTGTGTGGCCCAGTCTCCCTGATCACAAGAAGACTCTGGAACAACTGTGCAAGAAACCACAAAAGGTGAGTGCTTGTGGTGCTTCCATTATATGTCGGAAGAAACCTAGTAGCCAAGAATGATACTGCAAGATAAGGGACAGATGAGCCTCAGATTTGGGCCTTTCGTGCAATGCTATAACTACAGTCCCTCATAAGATCCTAGCTGCAGCTCCCCAGTGGCAGGAAACCAAGATGAGATACGTGCTTCCCCAGGGCTGGAGGCTATGGCCAGTGGTCACTGACCCTGACATGTCACGGTACCTCCAGAGGCAAAGTCAACTGGAACATGTGGGTAATTCTGTGACATTCCCTGGTAAAGCCCCATCAGAAAGTTCTTTAGATCTTTTCCTGAATTGAACATTTTGGTGATATGTCTCTTTGATGTACTCCTAATGCCTTCTCTCTTTTTTGGTGCAGAATTTGGATGTAAGTTTTAATCCTGAAAGTTTCTTGGACTGCCAGATTCATAAGGTAGATGGTATTCAAGCTAAAGATGAAGCCGAAGGCTTTCTTCAGGTCCCTTTTCTTCCACAACTAGAGGAGTCCGAAAAGCAGAGGCTTGGAGGAAGTGTGCAGGGCCCCAGCTGGCCATCTGAACATGCAGCCATCACCCCAAAAACTTTTAGACAAGATCCAATCCCCCAGTGCTGGGCTGGGGATGTCAGTGTGTGTGATGACCCTCTGCTGGCCTCCTCCAGGTCCCCAGGCTGCAGGGAAGGGGGCAAAAATGAGCCTCATGTGTACCAGGGGCTGCTGCTTGGCCCTGGAACTACAAATAGCACCCTGCCCCCTCCGTTTCCTTTCCAATCAGGGATCCTGACATTGACTCCAGCTGCCCAGGGACAGCCCATCCCCACTCCCTCAGGATCAAGTCAGGAAGAAGCATATGTCACCATGTCCAGCTTCTACCAAAACCAGTGAACTGAGAAAAACCCAGGACTGGAACCACTGTGACCACAAAGAGGCCTGGGCTTCTCTTCTCCCTCCCAGCATGAAGAGGACAAAATTGATGTGACCCCTCTATATAATCTACAGGATTCCAAAACGTGGCTTTGACCACTGTTCCCTCTCCTCCCTGCTTCTGGCATCCGGCATGAGGCAGGAGCGCTCTGCTTCAGGCAGCCCAAATGATTCAATGATTTCAGAAAGAAAAAAAACAGGAAAGAGTGAAAGAAAGGGTGGAGAAAAGGAAGGAGGGACGGGGAAGGCAGGAGGAGAGCAAGCGAAGAAAGAAGGCGGGGAGCGCAGGAAGGACAGCCCCTTGTCAGGATTACTGCGCCCTGGTGCCGCGCCCCTGCTCTCCAGCTCTGGCCTCCCCGCCTCCTCGCAGCAATCAGGGAGGGGGTCCACTTATTATTATGATCCCTTTGTCATAGGGGATGATGCCGAGGCTTAGCGGGGCTGAATACCACGTCCGTGTTTCCCAGTCAGCGAGGGGAGGAACCAAGACCTGACGGCCGGGAGTGTCTGCCGGACCCTCGCCTTCCTCCTGTCCCATTCTCGAGTGCCAGACCTCCCTGATACCAGCGTGACTATATAATTTATTGTCCACGCTGGGTCACTTTTGAAAGTGAAAAGAGAAGTTATAAATACTCACGCCAGGACAACAAGCAAACGGGCACATGTGGTCAGCCAAACTAAAAAGGCTGTGAGAGAGAATGGTCTCACAATGTGGGAAGTACCATGGCCAGCCATGTCTACAAAGGGTTAAGAAAGCAAGAAAAAGCCACACAGCCCATTCCATTTTGTTTTTCTGAAAAAGTGTTTAAGAGGGAATAAACTAGAAGCCCAGAATTTCTACTGTCAACAACATGACGCTCTTGCTGCCGCCACCCAGCTGCATCCATCAGTGAACTGCTGCCCACTCGGGACACGGGTGCATTTGAGCAATGAGCCGCGGAAAAGCCCCCCTATGTGTGTAACGATTGCCAGCTCAAATTCATCTTCATCTGTCCTGAGTTCTACAGCCATGAATGTTGCCAAGAATTCAGAGAGGAGTTACTGCAGTGAGCGAGCCGTCTGCATGTCCTTGAAGATACAAGGGAGACATGGTATTAACATGTGACATGGGTCCTCTTGCATTTCCTGGTCTAGATGAATTCCCAGTGACTATCTCACACCAAGTCTAGGCAGCTGAGCAATCTCAGCTCGGGGGAGTGCAGCTGCCCCCCAGCCCTGAGTGTCTGCAGAACCACACAGTAGTACAAGGAGGTAAGGAAGGACACAGGTTTAGGGTTTTATCTGGGGTCTGTCGTTGTTGCTGTTTAAATGTTGCATTTATTTCTTTGTTCCATCTTTTGTTTAGGGCCAGGGGCTAAGTGTTTTTAATTTTTTCATTGGTTTTGTTTTGTGATGTCTGTGAACGGAGTTTTATTAAATTTTAGACTAACAGCCAGCCTTTTCTGTTAGCTTAGAGGCCTAATGATAATCAGACCATCTTATTTTTCAAGTGAGTGTTGTACTTTCCAAGTCCTTTTCTCTGAATCAGCAGTACTGAATATAATCCCATAATCCCTTATATTTTCTTAGTGCCTTGGTGATTTTCAAAGGATTCCCATAAGCATTATGCCTTTCATTTCCTTGACAAGTATTTATGGGAAGTCTGCTATGTGTCAACCATAGTGTTTTGCACAGGGGCTCAAATAACTAAAGACAAATAAATTTGGGACTCGGCCTTCATAAAGTGAAAAATCTAAAGCTAAGTATCAGCTTTGTAAACAAATGATTGTAACACCACCAAACACTATATGGGGGACATGTTCAAAGTGCCCTGCTGCCAACAGTCAGGGAAAATGCCACAGAAGTGATAGTCATCTGCATGGGGGGAAAGCGGAATCTGCCTGAGGTGTAACAAAAGGCATTTTGTCCAGGTGGGCATGTGTTCTTCACCCTTGGTAGAAATAGGAGCGAAGTCTCAAAGAGGAGGTCACCCAGGAAACCTCAGTCCCAGCCAACCCGCCTTGTGCCTAATTCACAGGTGTCCAGTGGAGTACGTGTTGTTATTGTCTTTAACTTAAGGGCAAATGGGGACACCAAGAAGACACATTAAGTTACTCATTCTTACATGTTAAGTCAGGACTAGAGGCTGTAAATCTGTATCCCTGATATAAGTAGACAATCTCTCCAAGAAAGGAGGAGATAAATCTAAAGGAAGATAAAGGTCCCTCCAGCTCTAAAATCATTCATTTCAGGGTTGTTTAGCTTAGTTTATCATTTGAATTTAGTGTGTGACCGTCTGTTTGTTACTAGAAGCATTTAAAATATCCATGTATTATACTCTTATAATCATAACTGCTGCTAATGCTTGATTATATATTCAGGGAGAATGTATCAAGTAAGATTGCAGATTTGTTCTGATCAACTCCCTTTTGGATTTCATTAAAAAAAACTGGTCAGAGACAATGTATAAATCAGAGATATAAACTGCTAGCTCTGGAGAAGATGAAATGAAAAGACAACTGATAAACAGGTAGTTAATTTGGCCAATTAAACAACCATCCCTGGCTTATTCGATTGATTTTCTCCCAGACTTTGCCTCTCTCATTTTGTTATTCCAGGGAAATTCACTTCAGAAAAACCAAGTTCATACCTGTGTTTTCAGAACATGTCTGGAGGGGCTGTAAAATGGAAAATGGTGAGAATGTGGTAGGACAGCTGAAATGATGCAGATCAAATGGCATTTCTATCAGCTTAGTGGTTTTTCTCTGGGGTTATTCTGAAAAATATCCAGTGTTCACTACAGTGAAGGTCTCTGACCTGACAGCGTACTTTCCATGTGTATTACAAACATTTTGCAGAGCTGCTAAATACATAAGTATCTGATGTGTTTTATCATCTCATATTTAATTAAATGCTATGGAACTCTCTGTGCCTGTGCTTGTCTTCCCTGAGAAATATGGATAGAGAGATATATGCAGAATGGGCCACATTCTGGTGTCAATTGTCATTTTATGGGTTTGCATTTTAAGAGGAAGCTTTTTCATCAGTGTAGTAATTACTTTGCAAATTTATGAATTAGCAATGATTTGAAAAGGATCTGTTTCGGATTACTTTGCACAGTGCTGGACACTGGGGTTGCAGAAATGAGATGGGATGTTCCCAGCTCACAATTACATGGGGACAAAGTCTCATAGAAAGAGTTACAATGTTACATCATTGCTTTAAGGTGAAGTGATCATCAAGATTCTTAACTTCATTCAAGAGAGACTAATTTTGGCTCATTTGAGCACAAAAGGGATTTATTAAAGGCTACTAGAGGTCTCAGAATATCTGGGATGGCAAAAGAACCAAACATGGAGGCAACCCATATCACTACCATTGACACCTCCAGAAACTGCAACTGGCCTCCCACTGCCACCACCACCCCCAGGGCAGACTCAGCAGCAGAGCAGACTCAGGAGATTCACAAAACGGGGTACTAGTTTAAAGGCAGAGCTGGAGCCTCTGGTGGATTGCAACCATGCCTAGCTCCTGTTCCTGGGCCCTAGCAATGGGAAGAAGAGAAGAGTTGGCCTTTCATCTACAGGAAGAGACATACTCTGATTCACCATGTGGGGCGTTCCCCAAATATAGGAAGCAGGTTCTGCTGCTGGGTGAGAAAAAAGCAAGAACAAAAACACAAGGATGCATCATGGAAGATGCACCCAGAAGGGGTAACACAAAGGGAGTCCCATCTGCTATAGTGGCACAGAGTAAGCAGCATATGCCAAAGGAGCCTGGAGTATGAGGGCATTTCCTGGCAGAGGGAACAGCATGTTCACAGTCAGGGAGCTGAGACAGAGTATGGGACACTGGGGGAGCTACAAATACATTAGTGATGTCTCCTTACCTGTCTCACTTGGGAGCAGTAGGGTGTTAGTAGTTAGTCCCAAAAGTCAGACACAGGGTGCTTCATAAAAAATAACTTGTATCTGTCTGGAGCATTTTATTGTAATTAAAAACATAAGAGTGTATGTCCACTCACCACTCTTTTGTTTCAAGGCTAAGGCTGTTCCTTGGGGTGTGGGTCTGTGGGGTCATTGATTGCAAGTCCATGTTGTCTTTTCTTCAGTAACACACACCATTTAACACATCATCTACTCTTTCTAGTTTTGATTTCTTTGTTTTTTTATTGAAATGCAGTTGACATACCATATTATATTGGTTTTACATGTATAACATAGTGATTTGACAATTATATACATTACTAAATGCTCACCACAATAGGTGTAGTTACCCTCCATCACCACATAAAGATAATACAATATTATTGTCTATATTCCTCATGCTATATTTTCATCCCTGTGACTAATTTATTTTATAATTTGAAGTTCATATGTCTTTATCTCCTTCACCTACTTCACCCATGCCCCCTTCTTCTATGACAACTACCAGTCCATTCTCTGTGTTTATGAGTCTATTTCTGTTTTGTTTGTTCATTTGTTTTGTTTTTTAGATTCCACATATAAATGAACTAGTATGGTATTTGTCTTTGTCTATCTGACTTATTTCACTTAGTTTAATACCCTTTAGGTCCATCCATGTTGTCACAAATGACAAGATTTTATTCTTTTTTATGGCTAAATAATATTGCATTGAACATCTACCATATCTTCTTTATCCATTCATCTGCCAATGGACCCTTCATTGCTTCCATATCTTGGCTGTTATAAATAATGATTATTTTTGTTTTCTTTAAAATGAAAAATGACTTTCAAACACCTTCAAAAAATCAAAACATAGATGCTTAGATGGCTAACTTTTTGAAGCTATCTCCCCACCCCAATCTTTTATCATCACTTTTCTAACTCTATGCTAGCAGTTAGGCATCTCAAAATGTCTTTATAAAGTCTTTTCAAACTACTCAATGTGTCCTCATAAATTAACATCAGTCTTTCTTTGCACACTCTTATTTCATCAGCTTTCATACAATAACAAATCCAACTGGTCTAAAAATGTTTGATGTGGCTGAGTTTTTGTCTCACTTCTTGGTTGGGTACAAGGTGCTCTAGAGGACAGCCTATGAGCAGCCAAATCCAGTGCAGGTGTCAACGTATCTGACAGAGAGAATGGAGGGCGCTGGTTCATCCAACAGCTGGTCCAGTGAAGCTACCTGCTGGCATCTTCTCAGCTTGGCCTTTCTAATCCAGAGTCGGCCAAACAGTAGCTGAAATGACACTTGGCAGAACTGGTGTGGGCCAATGGTTTAGCATCTGACATGCCAGTCTAAGAAGTTTTGATTCAGTGTTCAGGAGGTGGGAACATGTGGGAGGATTTTGATCAGGGGTCACAATGAGAGTCACAAGGGAGGTGCATCCCCTCGCAGGGTATAATAACTGCCATGTGTTTATGGAAGAAAGCTGTACCCTATTGTCACCACACTGATTTGTAATTGCCTAATTTGTCTGATGCCCCTATGGTTTTTTAAGCACTCTGGCAGGAGGACTATGACTCATTGAGGTTTATGTCTGTTGCTAAACACAGTATCTAAAATCTAGAAGGCACCTAATCATAAATGTGGAATGAATGAATCAACATTTTAGTGAATGATGTGCTTCCTCTTTGCCATTTAGGATGGAAGAATGCCAGGCTAGGATGCTCAGGCAGGCAGGCACTGCATCCCTGAGAGATTAGCACATCTGGGCAGCCACGTGCAAGGAGTCAGTTGCCTTCTTCATCCACAGTTACCTCCCCAGCTGCACTGTTAACCACTGTAACCACAGAAGGGGAGGAACAACAGGGCCGGATGGGTAGGGGGAGAATTTTCCAAAGCTTCATTTCTCTGATGAATATCTATCTGCATGTAATTATGTTTGTTCATATATTCAGTTTATTTTAGATCCACATTGAAGTCTAACATAACTTGTTTAATGGCTTGTGGCTTCTCTGCAGCATTTGTGTACAGCTTGCAATGAAGCAGCTGTTGAGACAAAGAAAAGTGTGATGCATAGAACCTGGAGGTCCAAGGAATACATCACACTCCTCAGGACACTGGCAAAGCTAATACAGAGTGAACAACACACAGATCCCCTGAGATCTGAAAAGTAAAGTTTCAGTGCTGAATTCTGCAGAAACACTTGAGTTAATCTGGTAGGTCCTTCAACTATAAATTTTGATGGCCAATTCCCTTCTACTCTGGATAAAAATTTCTCATCAAGAAGAGAACTTGCAGAGGCTAAGGACTTTTTTCTTTTTTAAATGACAGATTAGTTGCTAACAAAATGTAACCTGCATTAGTCATTAGGCAAAAATATCAAATAATCAGAACACATTTTAATATTAAGCTAAAGACACTGTTATCCATGGATAACAATGAAATATTACTTTTATAACCTAAGGAATATTTAGTCTAATTAGATAGAAATTCAATAAATTCTGTAGCATGAGACTGATGAATATGTTGTAAAATCCCTTTTTTACGTATTAACAAACTTATGAATTTAAGTGTGAAGTTGCCAATGTAGATTTGAATGATGCTTAGGGTTCTTTTTAAATAAAAACGTTTAGTAAAATAATAAAATAGAATATAAGCCAGGGTCATAATCAATGGTGAAATATTAAAAGTATTCCATTAAATTTAGAGATTGAAAACAAAAGAAATTCCACCATTATCACATTTAACATTGCTCTAGAAATGCTAGGAAATGCAGTTAGACAAAGAGACAAAGGACAAAGCATAAATATTAAACAGGAGGAACCAAATGATCATCATTGGCAGATGGAATGTTGCATATCTGGAAAACACAAGGGGATCAAGTGAAAAAAATTCTCTGAAAGATACAAAGATTTCATTAAGGTCTTTGATTGTAATATTTTTATATGTTATTTCTTTAAATAATTATTACTAAACAAATGCTTGTTCCCCAAAATTCAAGAAACACAGATACATATAATGTAACAAAGTACTTTAATCCCCAATCCCACTCCTGAGAAATAGTCATATTCAATCATTATGTGTAGACTTCCACATCATATACATGCATATATATATATGCTGTTATTCTAAAGGTCATGTGAAAATACATGGTCAGGAAGACCATGCACAATTCTGGAGAAGAAAAGAATTGAGAAGGGACTATACAAATGAGTCTAACACTTTTTCGCTTTTTAAAGACAATATAATCACTTTCATTATACATTTAGATAGATGAAAAGACAGTTATCAGAGCCAAAAACTGCAAGGTTTTTTTTTTGCCTAAAAATTCTAGATATCTTTATATTTTATTTTTCTGTTTTTTATTTTTGAAAGAACAATCAATGAACGAGAATAGAAGACCTATATGTCCAGATTCATGCACTCTAAAAATTTTCACTCACTTCCAACTAGTGGATTATTTAATAAATGAAACTGGAACAATATACTAGCCATTTGTAGATAAGGAAAGTACTAACCAACTTCTTATTCGAAAATAAACCCACATAGATCAAAGACATAAGTAAGTTTTTAAATGAAAACAAATATGCTAGAAGACATCAGTGAATCATTTCATGCTTTTTGGATGTTGCAAGCATTTTTTTAAAAGACAGACAATGCAGAAACCATATAAGAAAAAGACTGGTACATTTGAGTATGCACAATTCAGAATATTAGCAATTTCTTTACTGTATTTAAAAAATGCACAACACAAAGAAAAGAAAAAAATGAACTGGAAAAACTTTAAGCAAAGTGGTAATCCAAAGAGTCCTACAAGTCGGTAAGCAAAAAATGAACAATCCAAGAAGAAATGGACAAAGCACATTATCAGAGGGTTCACAGAAGATGTGAAACTGACTTTTGAAATACAAAACTATGGTCTATCTCATTCAGAATAAAAAAATGCAAATACAGTAATAAGATAAATTTTTGCCTATTAAATTGTGAAAATTAAAAAGACTTATCAACTTCTATGCTGAGAAGAGTATGGGAAAATAGGCTTTCTTATATGCTGTTGGTAGGAGTTTAAATTAGCACAAACTTTTTTTTAAACTGAAGTATCATTGATATACAATCTTATATTGGTTTCAAGTAATTCAGTGGCTAAACAGTTATTCATATAATTAAATCCTCACCCCCCTGGTGCAGTTACTGTCAATATAGGAAGATATTACAGAATCATTGACTATGTTCTCCATGCTGTACTTCTATCCCTATGATCAACTTATATTATGATTGAGAATTTTTGTGCCCCTTTATCCCCTCACCGTCCCCACCCACCCACCCCACCCCTTCCCCCATGGTAACCACCAGTCACTTCTCAGTGTCCATGAGTCTACTGCTCTCTTTGTATTTATATCCCACAAATAAGTGAAATCATATGGTGTTTGTCTTTCTCCACCTGGCTTATTTCACTTAACCCTCTAGGCCCATCCATGTTGTTGCAAATGGCAGAATTTCCATTTTTATGGCTGAATAATATTCCTTGGGTATATGTACCACATCTTCTTTATCCATTCATCTATTGATGGAGACTTAGGTTGCTTCCATATCTCATTTATTATAAATAGTGCAGTAGTAAACATAAGGGTGCATATATCTTTTCAAATAAGGGATTTTGTTTTCTTTGGGTATAAACTTTTAAGAGGGCAATTTGGAAATACAAAAGCAAAATCTAAAAGTTACCCAGAAATTCCGCTTTTAAGAATTTTCTACAGAAACCAATCACAAAAGGGCTAAAAAAAATGTACAAAAAATATCTATGCAGTACTGCTCATAATAGAGAAAAATTATAAATAATCTAAATAAAATAGAGCATATCCATACTATGAAATATTAACAAAATCACTAAAAGAAACATGGTAGGGGTTTACATGCAGATAAAGAAAAATGTTCATGCCACTTTATCAAAAACATCTAGGCAGAGGAAACTCTTCAGAGATCAGTCTGTCTTACTCCCTTCCCCTACCATTCTATCATTCCCACCAGGAGAAAACACCAGATTGAACAACATATCTGTTAGCTATTGTTACAATGATGCTCAGTAACAAACCATACCCAAACTCTGTGGCTATAAACAACATCATTTATTCTTACAAATTGTCCATTGTATGGGTGTTGAATGATCTAGGTTGAGTTGTGCGGGGTGGTCCTACTCATATCAGCTGGGATGGCTTAGGCATCTGCAACTGAATGGAAGTCCGCTGATTCATTCTGCCTTCAGCTGAGATTACCACTGCTCCATGATTTCCTATCTTCTTCCTGAGACAAAAAGGCTATCCAAGCTTATTATTTTTATAGCACAGGCACAAGAGAGCAGCCAGGAACACAAAGACCTCCTGAGGCTTAAGCTCTGAACTTACACACCTGTCACATCCACCTCCTCCTATTGGCCAGACAGGTCATGTGGCCAAACCCAGAATCAAGGATGGAAGAAATATACCCCCTCTTGTGTAGGGACTCTAAATCATAAAGTAAAGCAGGTAGATAAAGAAATGGGTGGAGTCAGGCCATTAATGTAACCCACTCCAATCAGTTATGAGTATAGATATGAGGCCACATTCACCAGAAGATGACACAGATGTTGCCCCCAGCTGAGGAAGCTCTCTTTCCCTGTCCCATCCACACACCAGCAGGCCTACAGCCACCTTCTCAGCATTACTCAGTGAAATGGCTTTTCTCTGTATCTATACTGGGAACTTTTGGGAAGGGAAAAGTGGTTGGGCCATGGAAGGATTTCAGTATTTGTAGATCTCTTAACCTAATAGCCAAAGAATGTGGCCATTTCTCATAAAAATTGTTAGGTGGGGGGCAGGGAGGTAAACACTTCTCTCCCAAGCATGAAATTTAAATGTATTTCATTATAATTCTTACTTGAAATTATTTTTTCTCTTTTCTCCATAAAGTTTATTTTTCTAGAATATTCTTGACACTGACTTACTCAAAACATGAGATTCTGCTGTTCTATAGTCATAATATGATTTCTTCCTTGTGATATGGATAGTATAACAGTGAACTTTAAGATTTCCTATTCTCCCACATTTTAAATACTTTTTGAATTCCACCGCAGTTTATTGAGCACCTCTTATGTGCAAATTGCAGTGATAAATTCTATGGAACAAGATGATAATGTATGTCCCTTCATGTTGCATCTCTGCTTCTGTACCTATCTTGCTAATCTGTCCTGGTGAAAGTCTCATCATGCTGTGAAATAGTGTCCATACAAATTTGTGTTTTTCTTTAGTTGTTCTTGGCAGCACTCTCTCCCAGTGCTCTTTATGGTTTCTGCCAAGCCTCTACCTCTCATTTCAGGCCCTCTATTGAATGTCAGTCAGCTCTTCCCATTCCCAGCAGATTTTACCTTTACTTCAAGAAAACTGGGCCATAACTCATGTTTCCTCTCTATTTCCTGTCATTAAATCCCTACCAATTCTTTCCTTAGTCAAAAGATGAGATCCCTTCCAACAGTGAAAGAACAAATCAACCATTAATGTCCTTTTCTCCATCCCTCCCTCCTACTCCAGAACTTTGCCTCTTCAGTCGTCTGGTCTCTCCTGTACCTTTGCCTTTTTCATTACATTCATGGGCCCCTCACCTTCAAGATTTTCCTAGCCATCTAGACCTACACTCTGAACTTTAGAATCGTGTCTGGTAGCCTGAACTTCCATATTTCTTTTGTTCAAGGCTAAATCCCCAACACCTAGAGCAGTACTCACTGGTAGCACCTAATATTTGCTCCATGAATACTAGTTGGCTGAATGAGTGGATAGCCAACTGCCTGTTGTATTTCTCACTTAGACATCCATAGATCTGTCCAAAGGGAGCTCCTCATTCACCCCACTGACAGCTTCTTAAAGTTGTCATTTCCCAAGTATGCTAGAGAAGCTGCCAAGATTCTGTGGGTTTAAGAGACCCTGGAAACAGGGACAGTAGATGTCTCAGGGATAACCCATATGAATTGGGGTTATGCCCTTCTCCCTCCCCTGAATGCCAGATCTAAGAACCATACAATAACCTTAGGTGGGAGACCCAGGAAAGACTTGTTATATTTTCTGCCAGCCATCTTAAATGGGGCAGTGCTCCAAGTCTGAACGTCTATTAGAGAAAATAAAGTAACACTCCTTATACATCTAACTAGTAGACTGTAATATAAAGATACATGCATAATCAACAAAAGAGGCATAGAAGAATAAAAGAACAGGTAGATCTTGCTGGAAGATTGAGGAAATCTTTGTAAAGGATTTAACTTCTGAACTGGACCTTGAAATATGAGCCAGTTTAGCAAATAATAACTTATCTCACTCTGTTTCAACCCCAGCTGGGTGTCCTGCAATTCAGTTCTGGCACTAACCACCCAGAATTAGGGCAGGCCCCCCAAGTTAGAGACATAGTCCCCAGCAAGAATGCCCTTTCTTCAAATGTTTGATTCTTATTTCAGGGGTCCTCAGGCACCTTGCACTTCTGTATTAGGGTTCTCCAGAGAAACAGAACCACTAGTGTGGGTGTGTAGGAAGAGAGAGAGAGAGAGTTATTTTAAGAAATTGGTTCACATGATTATGAGGACTGACAAGTCCAAAATCTGTAGAGCAAGATGTATCAGGTAAGAGTTGATGTTACAGTACTGAGTCTGAATTCTGCAAGGCATATCACACAGCTGGTAAGCCACAGGGTCAGATTTTAAACAAGGCAGGCTGGCTCCAGCCTCTGTATTCTTAACCAATGTTATTCTGCCTCTTGGCAAGAGAGGGAACAAAGATCCTTGGGTTTCTGGCTCAGGCAGTTGGAGGCATAGTGCTCAGATACTAAGGCCTAGAAACATGCTTGGTGTAGATAGAAGAGGGGTGGGACTGATGGAGGACAGGGAAAGGAATAGTGAATGTTGTTTTGGATGTGCTGATATCCAAGTGAAAATGAGCAACATGGGCAAATGTCTACTTCCTAGGTTCTTGCAATCAAAGAAAGTAAGGCTCTCCTCCCACTTTTTTTTTTTTTTTTGGTAGCTGGCATTATGTGTCAGATCTAATATCTTAATGATGTCCTGGTTTTTAATTCTACCTGATTCTAAAATTTTTCCTATAATTTCCATCTGTAATAATATTTAACTTTAATTGTCAGTGTGTAACACTTGCAATCCCTTAAATCTCCTTCATTTAATCTATTAAACAATGTTTGATTAATTATTCTGATGAATTATCTCCAGATAAGATCATTCTCTTTTGATTTAATTTTTCTCTCTAATATGAAATAAGAAACCATCTGATTTCTGTGGTCACTTTTCTGGGGCTATAGTAAGGTATACTCTAAATAACATGGAAATAACATAGCCCTCCAAGCAACATTAAAATTACTGATATTTTATACACAATGAATTAGAACAGAGACATATAAAGGTACCCTAAAAAGACATCAACCCAGGCAATCACCCTGAGTGATTTTATTGATATGTCTAATTAATATATCTAAAATGCAGAGTGTGTCCCTCTTATGGGTAATTAGCTATGAGGCACTGAAAAAGAGAGGGCAGAGAGGTCATCTTTGTTAGTCCCTTCCAGTATTCTTTGTGGAATATTACGGTCTCACTGGCAAGACGAATGCAATAAATTGTCAGCCTAATTTCATAAATATTCTAATCTTCACGCCCTTTGATCTGATTCCAATGACCAAATCACCTCATTATTATAATTAGGTTTCCAACAAGAGGATCTGCCTTTAGGGCAAAACTTTTCTCATCCACCAACACAAATAACTCGGCTCCAGTATGTGTGTGAGGACAGCTGTAATGCCCCACTGATAACCCCCACAGGGACCTGGATGGAAAATCCCGAGGCCTGTATCAGAAGTGGATGGAGGATGAGCTGGCTGCCTTAGTACTGGTGCAGCATGAATCCCAAGGCCTATGATGGGACCATAATGCCCAAGTAATAGGGCTAACTGATTAGAAAAATATTACTTGATATGGTCATAGGTGTTTTCTTGGCTGCTAATGTGACTAAGGATAGAAAGACCTCAGTTCTACACTCCTCCCAACTGGCAAATATCTCTATGTGGGCTTCCAAGACCACCAAGCATGCCTCCGTGAGAAAATGGAAGGCAGTAGGGACTGCAGCTTCAAGTGGCAGAGACAGCTAGTTGTCCACCAAAATTTATAATCTGCCATTAGATAGCTCTTCATTGACAAGAAGATTCCCAGCTGGGACTATGCTTCCTAGCCTCCCTTTCATTTAGATATAATCATGTCTAGTTATCGTCAAATGGAATCCAAGTAGAAGTGCTGTGTGTCACTTCCAGACCAAAGCCTTTCAGAAAGTTCTTCAGCCTCCTCTACACCCCTTTCCCTTCATCTACATGGACAGCATTGATTACAAAGCCCTAGAAAACAGCAGAACCACAAAATGGAGGCATCCTGCAGCCCAGGATCACTACACAGAGGAAGGCTGCTCACTGACCATGAACAGCTGATCCACAATAGTGTGTAGTGAGTGAAAATACATGTTTGAGCTTTTGTAAGTTTGAGGGTTTCTTACCGCAGCTGGCATTACCCTAACATGCCATGGGTCTATCCTCTGCACCGCTCGGTAAGATTTTAGAATTATCTGCTAAAAGCACTCCCGCACTGAGAGCTAAGCTGGTATTCTCTGACACCCTCAAACCCAGGCAAGGTTCTCTGATCTGGTCTCAGCAAACATAAGAATCGCATTCTCCACAGTGACTGATGGCTTAGCATCCCAGTTCTAGCACCAGTTGCTATAAGCTTGCTCAGTGTTGGTCTCTTTTAAGAAGTAGACCCACTCTCAGTGCACTGACACATTCGCATCTCTGAGACTGGAAGGCTGCAGGGCTTCATCCTGGACTCTGAGAAGTTCCCCAATTGAAAAGCCACCACACAAGGCCTCTTGGAAGGCCTTAGACGTTTTCTTTGATACTTCCACACCTTCATGACTTTAAAGATGAGGAGAGGATGGCCCAGCAATCAAAAACCATAAATTATGATGACCAACTAAAGATGGGCAACTAATAAACCAAATGCTCTGGAAATATGCAACCTGGTATCTCCTGGCCCTTCGCCACCCAAAGTGTTACCCGAAAACCAGCATCATCAACATCATAATGTGACTTTTAGAAAGGCTGAAGTTCAGCTCTGGCTCCAGGCTTCTGAATCAGAATAAGCCTACTAACAAGATTCCCAAGTGATTTATGTGATCATTAAAGTTTAAGAAATAGAGCGCTAGCCTTCCATTTCCTCTCCCACCCTCAGTTTTAACTCTTTTCCAAGATGAAGGGCCTATGAGCATGTATGTAATCAATTTAGAGCCATCTGTGTTACTGGAGCAGTCTTTACAGGGACAGCTTGGGAGTAAAAAAACCTGGCCTCACCCCCCCTTGGAGAGGAGCCTAGAAGTGGGGTTCAAAGGATGAATTCCCAAAATAGTTTCAAAGCCCTCCTCCCCGGCAACCCTAAAGCTCCAGAAGGCACTAACAGGCACTTCCTTTGCTCTGTGCACTGTTTTTCATCCCAATAGGCTGATCTAGCGAGTGATCCCACCCCATGAGAGCCCAGCCTCCAAGGAGCAGGCCAGCTGAGCTCACCTCCCTTTTGTCACCAGAATCACTTATGTCCCCTGCCCATGCAAGTGTGGGGATTTGTTGAATATAAATTCCTGAATTAAAATATGAGTAGCAACCAAACTCATTACATTTCAAAATTAAGTAAGTTTTATTTTATTTACCAAGAGAAACATTAAAATGAATAAGCCCAGGAAATTGTATAGTCAGATGTTTCTACAATCCTTTTAATTATTACAATTACCTTTATTTATTTATTACAATTAACATGACCAAAGATCTATTGCTTTTAAAATCCCAGATCTTTCAGAAACTTTAGTTTACACCTTATCAAAATCCATAGCATCAGACTTCTTTCAAATTTATTCACTCTGAGTCCCTCGTTTCCAAAAGAATAGACAAAAGTTATAATCTCCAGGATTTTGTCATCATTAAAATGAAATAGGCATCGGTGTCAATAGAAGCACTAACACCAGCATAATAGTTCAAAAAGTCTTCTTTTGAAACCTGAGGGGGATAAAAGGCAAGGGGAAAAGAAGGAAACGGTATCAAAATAGGCAGATCATAGTAGAGCATGTTACATTCTCCTTGAAATATTTTCTATTGAATTGAGTCCCAGGCAGTGGGGGACCTGGATCGCCTTTCCCTCTGAGAGGGGCTTTTGCAGGGGCCACCAAGGCCAGCCTGCCCATTGGCCATCACATTTCCCCCATGGCCTTCATTCTTTGCATTAAGACACAAATCTCTACAGCTGTGTTATCCAATATAGTAGCCACTAGTCACATATGGGACTTCTAAATTAAAGTTAAATATAATGAAAAATTAAGTTCCTCAGTCACCCCAGCCACATTTAACAGCTCAGTAGCCATATGGTGGCCAGTGGCTGACATGTGGGAAAGTACACATAGAACATTTCCGTCATCACAGAAAGTTACGTGGGACAGCATTGCTCTAGAGCACACTTTGCATCATCATACTTGTGGTTGTTATTAATACTTTAGGGTAGATAGGTTTATAGAATAAATGAATAGATAAAAGCTCTTTAGGGAAAGGGGGTCTAGAACAAACTTATAGGTAGGCACAGAACTAGAGTAGAACAGGTCATTTCCAGGATACATGGGCACCTGAGAATATATGATGCCTGGTACTCAATAGCAGGGTGCAGGAGACTAGCCATACGGGAGGTTCACACAGCAACTTCTCAACTTCTCAGCAGGGCCAGGAGAGTGTTTCATGGTTGGCCCTGTTCTTCCTACAGTGGGCAAGTGGGTTAAGAGCAAAGACAAAGAGCAGGAATAGGCCCCTAGGTTCCTTCTCTCTCTCCTCCCTAACCTTTCCCATTCCTTAATACCAACACATAGGGTAATTCTATTCCCCATAGTCCTAGAAGCACCACTCAGAGGCTGGGCACTGTGGGAACTTGCTTGGCCCGCTAGAAAGGAGTAGTCTAACCCTGCAGGAAAAGGAATATTAACATCAAATTTTCAAACTCCCATTCTTGGCTGTCAAAATTACAGTTCTATGGGCAATTATGTTTTGTTCTTTTAAAAATCCAAGAGGATATCATTTGAATAGGTCTTCATCATTTTCAAAGAAATTTTATCACCTGTAACTGAAATATCACACAAGTAACATTTTTCAATGATCCAAAAGCACCATCCAGGAAGTAAAGTTGTAAAGAAGTGTGCTATGTAACATGTTAACTACGAAGAAGAAAGGTATTTTGGAAAGGCTTCAAAATGAAACAAAAGCTAGATGGACTCTTTTATTACAATACTAGCTAATATTTCAAGCCTTAAATTGAAGAAATTCTATTAAATCAGAACCACATTAATGGCAAGGGGCACAGTCTGATAATGTGACAAAATGATGAGGTTGGTATTACAAATTAGACTGTATTTAACTTTGTAGTTGGAAAACCCTCAATTTCCTCAAAGTGATATTCTCACTGTTGCCATTATGACAAATTCTTGCTTTCAAATCATATATTGCTTACCACTAGAAGCATGTATACCTTTTTAAGCAAAATATTTTAAAATTTATATTATATATATATATATATATATATATATATATGTCATGAAAATTCTGCTTTATGAAACATTGTTCTTGAGCTTAATTTTCTATTAAATACTATCAAGATAGGATTTACATATAGGAACACCTCACTATCTGGAAAATAGCTTGTGTGACAGTTATGCAAATAAAGTCTTGTCAATTAACAGTTGGCCTGGGACTTGATTTAAAAGATATGTGGGAACTTTTCATGAACAGCATACTAATTACATTTATATGCAAATAGATATCTGCAGGTATCTATAAAACACATACTATGTGAACATAGGCACAACCCTACAATCATTTTTACACACTGACTTGCTTAACAACCCAGTTTTTTTAGTATAGATGGGATAAAAGCAAACTTTCACTCAAGCCCTATATAAATGAGCTCAATTAGCAGAGCCTAAATTAATGGTGATTTACTAATATCCCCTTTGCAACTTCAAGGATAACCTTAAGTAAGTGGATGTTAAATGATATTGTTACGTGAGATTTTAGCCATGACTAACTATGAAGTGCATGGAATGGAATTTACTTCCCAGTTTCCTTAGAAACTAAAGGAATGATCCGGATTTCCTAAGGTAATGCCTGACTTTTGATAACACCTATGTTTGCGTAGCACTTTATGCCGTCAAGGTGGAAGTGCTCTGAGGCTCGCTATAACCCTGCCGGGAGCAAGCCCCTCTGCTGTCTGTCATCTCCTCTCAATTACAGGTCCTTCCTTATTCTGGTCTAGGGCTAGCTCACAGCACTGATTGTCATCAGTTCCGCATGTGGTCTGAACGTTTCTAGGAGACCAGCAACTTAAACCTTTCAAGTTTAAGATCAAGATGTTCCCAGAATCAATACCAGTCTCTGAACGCCAAGTGGAACAGTCAGTAAAGAAAAAGTTATCCAAGTCTTGGATGACAGGACTACACACTACATACTCAAATCTTGCTTAAAAATCCCAGGAGCTTGAGCTCTGAGTTACAGGGTTCCTCTTAAATTTATTAAGGGGTCTAGAGCAGAAGGAAAGAGATGAATGATAGTTACACGGGCAGTGTCATGTAAAGCTGGATGTGACCCTCTGCCTGTTTGGGCTGCTTGCCAGAGTTCCAGCGTTGGGAGCAAGAATGGGAACAGGAAGCCCATGGTGCTTGCAAGAACTTGGTGAAGTAGAAATTACATCAGTGGTGTTCAATAGCTCTTAGAATTTTTATAATACTTCAGAGAAAAATAAACAAATAAGGTCCACTTATGAAGAATAAGGAGAAGAATCTAGAATGAAAGAAAATAGGTCATTAACACTTAGAGATTTTCTTTTCCTGATACAATATACCTTTCTGGTAGTTACAAGGTCCATTATCAAAACCTCAGCTACTGGTTGGTAGCTCATATTTTCAGTAGCTTTCCCTCCTGAAGAGCACCTTCCACTCCCTTTTGCTGAAAGAAAATACCGGCTTTGGTGAAGCAGGTGTGAGAATGAAATGAGAAGGTCATGCTATTCTCAGAGAGGAAGAGCTACTTTACCACAACCTCTCACCACACCAACGAGATGGTGAAAAGAATTCTTCCCACAGAGCAGTGTTCTCAGAACCCCCATCAATCATTTGTTTTGTTTCTCTCAACAGATTTCAGCTGTCATCTGTTTTAGAGCACACAATTTTAGGGGATTAACTTAGTGGGGAGTGTTTTTTATTACAGTAAGAGAACTAGCTCTATCAAGGTGATGTAACTTTCATATAAGCCACCTAGAAGGGTAAAACCATGCTTGGAAACATGGGCTTTCAAAAGGATTCATTACACGAAAAGAGCGTGCTATGATAAATCTGTCAGATCCTTGACACCTTTGTTTTTCCTTTCATCAGAAGCATTTCTAATATTTAAAACTTTGCTGCTTCTTTCAAGAAGCTCTGAATTTAAAAGAACAGCCTATAATCTCTAGGAAAGCCACTTTATTGGCTCATTTGAGAAACTGGAAGTTGTGGGATTTTTCATTCTATGCCCAAAAGAGATATGCCCCAATCCAGAAAGGTATACCATTCAGAGGGTGTTAGGAGAATTTCAGGCAAGAGGAGCAGAAGGTACCCACACATCATCCAAGAATATGTTTGGTTAATCTCTCCACTTGATTAAACATCAGCAGAGCAGGCTGCATCTGCAGCTAGTCCTATGAGGGCCAAGTCATTACCTACTGGGACTCTCAGTGAGGCAATCCATACTGGCCAAGATTGTCTCAGAAGGGCTGAGACAATGATCTGTCTCCAAGAATTAGGGGTGAGGTTTTCCTTGCATTGCCTTAATAGATTGTCCACAGTTCACCAACACACTGCCATGTGAAGGGGCCCAAATGCCCCGCCTTCAGATGCTGGATGAGACTCAGACAGGGGAGGCTCAGGGCCCATGCTTCCTCTCCTTTCCAATCTCTTAACTGTGGGCTGTTGGGTTTGAAAGCCAGTGGTTTTGTTTGCATTTATTCTGGCTCATAGAATTCTACTGCTACAGCCTAGAATAGGACATGGCACATAGTCATGGCTCAATAAATATTTGATGGGATATGTTTTCAACCTAAAACCATAATGTGTGCAGAGTCAATCTGCACCCCAAGTGGCGGGATCCAAGCTCGCCTTGAAAGCATTAGGGCACAGGACATGAATGCATGCCTTCCTTCTACCCGCAAGAAGCAATCATCCTCCAGAGAGCCACCTGGGTCTGGGAAAGAGTAGTATCAAGGTTTGGACATCAGTAGAAATCAGTCCCGCAGATTGGCTAGAAGACTTCTGCCTCAGTCTACAATTCAGCTTGCACATTTGGGATTTCTCTTTTGCACTCAGAATGGAATTCAGGCTGTATGTGAACCAGCTCTTGAAGCAGCTGAATGGGGGTCTCCTCCATTCTTGCCTGGGTTTGCCTTTGGGGGAGTTGGAACCCAGTAGTGATCCTGGTGGCCTGTTCTGGCTAATCCTGATTCTCAGAATGTTTACACACGCTGTTCCTGTTTCATAAAAAGCTGCTAATTTCGCCTTCTTTTCTTTGGTTTATTTGTTTCTTCCTTACCTGGGATTCAAGGCCAACAGTTAAAGTGCTCCAAGGGTAGTTTTGGAGACTTCTTATTGTGGTTTATCTTCTGACCCAAGATTACTGCTTACTTTTTAAGTTGCAAATAGAGTAACATTTAAATTGTATCAGTTAAATATAGCAGAAAATAAGTCCAGAAAAGAGTTAGAAAAGAGTTTGTTCTCATGACTCTTCTCCAGTCCTCCCACTCCTAGTAGGAGTAGAGATCAGTAATGAGTGTATTCCTGTCTAGGCCAGAAACCACAGGTAAGACTCTGAACAGGAGTGGCGTGATCCTCGATCAGGCTGTCAGATCTTGTTTACGGAGGGCCATAGTGCCTTGGTAGAATCCCCGTGGGCCCAGAACCTAAGCTGCTTGGAGGGGGTAACTGGTGTGACCAAACACAGAGAGGAACAGGTTATCTGAAATCTGACAGCCGTGCTCCTTGCCCCAGTTAGGCAGGAACCCTGGGAAGGCAAAGCTGATGGGGGCAAACTAGTCCTTCTTCAGAATCACATGCTGACACCATGGCCACAGTTTAGCCAAGGCATGAGTCATTCCCAGAATCAAAGACACGAATCTCTCTAGAGTGGGTGGCTTGAAACCTACCAGGACCAAGAAACTGGGGGTCCCTCTTTAGCCGCAATCTATGAGGTGCGGGCTGCAGAAAAGATGCATATGTTTTCTATACATTTCTTCATAATTCCTTCTGGCTTTCTACATCACTTCTATGTATTCTTCAGAACACTTGACAGCTTCGGGCCTGCCAACTTCTATATAAGCCTAGATAATAAATCTAATAGGAAACCAGACTTGTATAATTAATACCTGAAAAAGCTAACTTCCCAGAATATAGGCATGTTCCCATACTCAGGAAAAGGGTCTTTTTCCAGCTGGTCACCTGGGTGAGAATTTAGCTTCTCAACAACAAACAAAGCAAGGTGTCCTCTCAAATGACTGTCATAATTCTCATCTGGAAACACCTGTTTCTACAATTTTTAAATTAATGTGTGTCCTGCCTTCAACTTCCAAGTCTTCAAAATAAAAAGCAAACTAGTGAAAGAAACTCAGGATAAGAAACAATGTTCTTTAACTGTAGTTAATACTGTCAAAGTCAGGCAAGTGAGTTCCAACCCTAAATGCAGAGCCACTTAAGTACATGAGATCTTCAAGGGGACTGCTGCCCCAATCCGTGTCCTCAAACCAAGGGATGAGTGCGTTCTGGACAGAGATGACAGACAGGATGACAGTCCCTGAGTAACAAGGTAGAATGGTCATTACCTCCAGCACCAGATTCACAAAACTTGTCACTGTGTTTTTCTCTCTGAACCCAGACCCAGAACACACAGGAAGAACAGTAATTTCAAAATCTATTTTCTAGCCGCTGGGGCTGCTTCTCCTTGGAAGCCTTTCATGGGGAGAGTCTCACTCATCAAACAATGTGAAGCTGAAGCTTACAGCTGAGAGGAGAACGCTTTGAGCCATCAAATGTAAGATGAGAAATCTGCTTTGGAGCATACCTGTAATCCTATCTGTATCACAGACAACCTCCTTGTGCTGGTGGGAACTTCAACATGACTGGCTAATGGGGAGAGATGAACATTCTACCAGATGACAGCTTGCTGGTACAGTCTGCCTAACTCACAGGCAAGATATCCACGTAAAGTGGAGAGCACAGCGCAGCTTCATACTTTAACCACAGGAGCAGTACTGGCTCCACTGCTCATGGAAATGCCTCCAGTCTCACACCAGCCTTTAATATGACTAAAAATATCATTCTAATTCTCTTTGCCAAACCAAGGCTTCCCTAAATTCCCAGCAGAGGAACTCAAGTTTCAGTGATAGAAACTGTGGCTGATGTGTGGTCTTCATCTGGTCCCCAAATTGGGACTAAAGCGCTTAAAGATTTGTAGTCAGTCATAAAAACAGATGAATTCTCCCTGCTAGAAATGGGCCATCTAAAAGGAGGTGGAGAAAGACTGTGGGTGCATGGGTAGGGCTTATGATTAATATATTCAAACTTTTATTAATGGCAAAGGAAGACACCCAGTGTTTATTATGTACCTGCGTGTCAGCCTGGCTCCAGGAGCTTTGCAGGGCTTATTCTCATTGATTCCTAGCTTAGAGCTAAGGAAACAGCCTCAGACAATAGGTCACAGGTAACCTACTCAGGGTCATTTCTGCCCTAGAAAAGGCAGTGTGCCTCGACAGGGAAGGAACACTGGGATGAACATGATAAGATATGACCTTGGTCTTGAGCTGATGTTTAATCTTTTGGAGCCATGTAGCTGTGCCCAAGGCCCTGGTCCCCAGGTCATACATTTAGAGCTTCCAGGCTGTTCTCATCATGATGATGAAATACACGTCGGTGTCGATGGACGCACTCACACCTGCATAGTAGTTCATAAACTCCTCAGGGGTTACCTGCAGTGGAAAAGTTAGAAACAAGAACAAAACTTTGCTTCTCACCATTTCAATGGAGATCCGTCAGCAGTACCTGTAAATGGGAGGGAAATTGCAGCCAAGGAGCCTTTTTTAGTGGCCCAACTGGGGAATATTTCTAAAACAAGAGAAAAAATGAAGTTGAGGATGGCCGCAAGGGGTGGCTTCGGGGAAGAGAGAAAGTCTTGAAAATTCCCACATCAACCTAAATGGGAAGCGGAGAATAGGTGTAGGCCTTTCTTAGGAGCAGGAGCCCATCTGTTCAGATAAGTGAGACTGAAACTCAGGCTATGAAACAATATTCTTTAACTGTAGTTAATATTGTCTTTCTACGACACATCAGAAAGTCACAAACAGCACTTCACATCCTTGGTCAGGGCAAGTAACGTTTTACCTTTGAAAAAATGGAGTTCCGTCCTGTAGGGGAAAAAAAACGATTTCTAGTTAAACGCACCTTGGCTTCATGATTTTTTAAGCTGAAAATTATTCATTCAAGGTACAGAGTGAGTAGAAAGGTACCACCTGCTCCATGCCTCCTACACCGTATATATATATATATATATATATATATATACTTTTAGAAAGAGGAAAACATAGTCAGCAATCTTATTTTTTAATACGTGTAGCTGATGTGTACACTCCAATTTGACCACACTGGCTGACATCTAATTAACTGATGTCCTCCTGTTTGACTAATCTCTCTGACCAGTCCATTTAGCCCACAGTAGGGCCCTGCTGATATGAGAGGACACAGACACAATAATGATGGCTGCTTTGGAAATGTATTGTTCTCTAGTTAGCCCTCAATGTTAAATGTCATAAGGGGTTAAAAACATAACAAAAGTGAAATCCATAAATAATTCAAGGCCCCCTTCTAGCCCATAAGAGCAAACCCCTCTCCCACCAGTTATCTACCTATCTCTGCTAAGAATTACATAGGCTGATTGACCCACATGCCTCTTTTGCTGAAATTGTAAGTGACCAGAGGAAAGTCACAGGATCCACTGTTCTTTCTCTGTACTTATCTCTCCTCCACACACACACACACACACACACACACACACACACACATAAAAAATCAAACGAAGTCACTGGATTGAACTAATCATTGAGCTGTGCTCATCAATGGTATAGAAGTAGAAATAAATAATGTTCACACATAGCTTTTATTAAAATTAGAAGATGATTAATGTCCTCCTCTCTTGAATATCTTTATTTCTGTCCTCCTTTGCATTCCCTAGTTATCCAGCATTAAACCCCACCTACATAAAAGCAGAGGCAGAGATCACAGACTGGGCCATCTCAGGAAAGGGTCATCAGTTATTCTCAGTGAGGTATCTGCTTGTTCCCTGAGATTCAACTTTCATTAGGAATAGTCTGAATCACGATCTGTGATTTCTCCCATAAATTTTCCCTCATCATACTAAGTTACTTTTGAGTAATAGTAACTATTATTACTAATCATTTTGTTTGACATTTAAAAAAAATGAGGGAATGGCCCCCTGCTTTTGGCAGGTCTCCTGACCATGCTACCCATCATTGACGGAGTATACATTATATACTAGAGAAGGTCCCAGGTGAAGGCAATGGGAATATTTGAGTCATGACACAAAAAAAGAGCCCCTTTTTCTCTGCTTCAGATAGATTTGAAAGTCATAAAATAGGTTATCTACATATATTCACTAATACACTTAAAATATTTTTAATTAATAAAAAATGCCTATATTACATAGATAAGACAATAAGACTCATATCTTCTCAAAGGCTAATTAAGTTCTAAGATTTTTTTAATATTTGTAATTATAAAATAACCTACAAATGAAAACTTCAAAGCCTACATATTAAAAAAATTAGATGTGAAAATATCACCCAGTTTAGGGGGGCAGGTTGGGGGATATAATCACAGTGAGAAAGGTCTACTTCACACATTATTTGACTGCTTTCATGCCTCCGTCCAAATGGATTCTGGTGCACAAGCTCTTCCGAGAGCAGAAGGTGCGGTATTATTAGTATAGGATGTACGACATCAAATTCCACGACTGCCACAAACTCCAGTAACTTTTATGAGTACTTGAGAGCTTAGCCTAGATTAATCAAAGTTCACACACTTGAATATCATCCATGGCTAGGGAATATGCTAACATTCTTGCCTTACTCTGAGTTCTGTCTTATTTGGAATATCAACTATATATTTTAACCATAAATGAGTGCTCTGGCTATGCTTCACTGTAAGAAATCTTAACTACGCCTGAAAAAAGATGAATTAGGAGCTAATTATTTTCTTTGTAAAAGAATCTACCATGGAGTCCCTTTACATTGACAGTTCCTTGTACACTTAAAATGATTCAACGTACAAAAGTTTGAATCACATTTCACTTCACAGAAACATTTTCATTGTGTCTATTAAGTGAGATGTCCCTGTAAAGCCTAGCATAATACCCAGTAGGTCCTAAGTGCTCAATAAATGTTGCCTAGATCCATAATTATGCTAAATGAGGTCCATGTGCAGGTTATACTTAGTAATTTAAAAAGGCACTTCTGAATCCTTTAGAATCAAGGATGGCAAATATGAATGTGAGTAGGAGTCATCTGACATTTACTAAAACTGTAAATCCTCACACTCCACCCTAAAAGAACTCGGAGTCTGCCAGCTATCTGTTAAACGTATCCACATGATGACAATACACAAGCAGCTGGGTATTAATACATGGGCTGTGAGAGTCAAGGGGCGTCTAATGCTGTAGCTGCTAAAAACCCCAATAAGTTTCATGAGTTTTTGAGAACTTAATGTGGCTTGTTAAGATAAGTGCCCAAGGGGACAGGGTGGGAAATTTGAATCAGCTGAATCACAGTTAACTGGCTACTTTGACTTAGGTTTGAGAAAAGGGTAGCTGAGGTTTCCCCTGGCAATGAGGAGGAACCACCTGCAGAAGGGAGGCAAGGACACCCTGGGGTCCCGTGTAGAGTGGGGCTAATTTGGGGAAATGGCAGTTGACTGTTTCTCCACTACCATCTCAGAGATCAAAGGCCAGCAACATTGGAAGAAAACGTACCGTTCTGTTATTTTTGTCCCTAAGCATGAGGCTGTCCTACAGAATCTAGGCCTGTTTTCTAAAATCTACCTCTGTAATCCACTCACTCCAAAATGGAGGCTACTTCTCTAGGCAAACGTCGACAAGAAGGAAAGGAAGGTTCCTTTCCTATCCCCCTTTCGAGCCCCTCACCCCCTGCCAATGGGACTAGCCATGAAGTTTCATAGAAAAAGTTGGAGAAAGACCCTTCAGAAGGGGCAGGCATGTTTCCTGTTCCTATCATCACCATCTCTTCTTCCTGCCGCTGTCCCACTCAGACTTCCTGTGCGACCCAGGCTTCTGCTGCTGACTGTCCCCCAGAGGGCGAGCTCCCTGCCTCCCCATCACTGCCTTCAGGACACTTCAAAGCAGACCTGGTGCTGGGTTCAAAAGTCCTCTTACAGCTGTTGACAAAGACAAATGATATTTTCATCTCAGCCTAGACATGGTTACAGATACATAATTCCTTCCCCAACAAGCTATGCTTTTATGACCTGAAGATACCAGTTAATAGAGAAGGGTGGTTGCTTTTGGTTTTGAATTCGCTGTAGTTTAGAAGTACAAGTTAATCTCAAAGCCTACTGAAGATTAAATCAAAGTACATTCTGTTATTTGGCATTCCCTTCACTGGAAGTCTCCCTTAAATGGCATTTACACGGCAAAGTGTGATAACAAATGAAGCTCATAACAATGAGTGTAAACAGCACAGTGACATCCTGAGACATCTTGTGAACTATGTTCCAAAAAATTAAATTATGGTCTCAATTTAAAGTTAAATATGTTTTATTGTAGTCTAGTTCATAGGAATGTAGCTAGCTATGTATGGTAAATATGATAATCATACAAGGAAATGTTTAATCTAAATACCACTTTCTCCAAATGATGGGTATTTAACTGTATGTACATCTCTCAACTTCCTAGATAGTTCCTAAAGAAAACATTTTACTTCTATTTATGACAAATATGGTATAAGCCTTCTTTTAAGCCTTTGGACCTACTTTCCATTTACAATTGCAAATTGGATAGGAGAGATCTTGCTTAAATTAATCTCTTTTACTTACCAATCCATCTTTGTCATAGGGTGAATCAAAGTTATCCAGAAATTTCCTGAACACTTGTTCCTCTGTCCATTCTCCATTTTGGTACTTTGGGTGGTGTTTTGCGTTGTACACCTCACGAAGATCTTCAATTGTTATAACACCATCTCCAGTCTTGTCTAACTTTCTAAAAGCTTGCATAATTACCTCTTTTCTGGCTCTGGACATCGGAGGCTAGATAAATAGGAAAAAAACACATACACAGACATACATAAATAAATTAGTTTTCTTTATATTATAGGTGATGAAATATCTGATTCCTCTCAGTGATGTGAAACTGATTGTGTGCCATTAAATGATATGCATTATGATTACTCCAAAAAGTCCCCAAACCTCTTCTCAGTCTCTTGCCCACGTTCTCCACAGTGTGCTAACAACTTGTGGAAATTAAACCTCACAATAGCCAACCCAAACCAGGTGAAAGCCCAGCTCAGCATACTAGAGGGGCCACTTACTCTTAGTGTGAGAAGAAACTCATTGAAGTCTATCGTTCCACTTCCATCTTTATCAAATCTCCGGAACAGCTCTTCTGCCTCTTCCTTTTCCATGACCACAGCATAATCATTTAACCCTTTCACAAATTCTTTGAAATCAAGGGTCTGGCTATTATTGTCATCCATAATTCGAAACACCCTGAAGAAAATACACGTACAAAATTAAAAAAAAACACCCATAAAGAACAAGTTGGAAGCATAAAGATTTAAAAAGAAAAATCACTCTCAAAGTTTTTCAAGCTAAAACACAGAAGGCTTAGATTCTTCTCTGTACCTTCCTTCCAAAATTGGAGAGCCTCTTCTCAGCATCTCATAAAAGGAAACAAAGTCCTTAAAAATGTACTGTATGATTCTAATTATATGACATTATCAAAAAGGCAAAACTGTAGAGATAGTAAAAAGATGAGGAAGAGGAGAGAAAGAAAAGGTGAAGTACAGGGATTTTTAGGGCAGTAAAACTATTGTATATGAGTCTATAGTGGTGGACACATGACACAGTGCATTTGCTAAAGCCCATAGAACTGTACAGTACAAGAGTGAACCCGAATATATATACATTTTTAAAAATTACTTAGGAACAGGGTCCCCAGAAGGAATTCAGACTGTGACAAGAGAATCTGACATTATTACAAAGCTTTGAAACAATCTTATTGAGAGTGTGTGTACTGACTTAGTTAACTTTGACTTAACATGTTGACTTAAGTAACTTTGGAAATGAGTAGAGGCCATAAGACTACAGGCAAAAGGAACAGCATGTAACCGCCAGGCTCTAGTTGATATTTCCCATGGAGATGATTTAACAATTCTTAATATTTCTATGCACACATACTAGAATCGAATAATTAAGTAAATGGGTGTCAGATGGTGGGAGCCAGGTTTCTCACTGTTGGAAGAGAAATACAGAAAAGCCAGCGGAGGAGGCTACCATGATCTGATCCATGTGGTAATAGATTAGAGTTGGAGACATTAGTGTGAACTCATGTTCTACTCGTGTCTTTCTACTGCATCTCCCTGCCACCCATTGCCCCGGCAATACCTGCCAAGTCCTTTGATGCCTGCAGAGCCCCTGGCCAGACATTGCAGCCGGAGTCTTTCAATGGGGTCCGTGGCTGTGGTGAGCTTTTTCTTGGACTGGATAGCCATCTCTCGGTCATGGCGAGCCGTCCCCGCCATCTGAGAGGGGAATCCACGGCACAGTAGCAGAACTCAGGCCTCCTCGCCTGCTTCTGGCCTGGCAGAGTGACAGTAAGAAGGAAATTTACAGCGCATTTTCTCATCCACTTCCTGACAAGTCCCAAATGTCGCAGAATTTCCAAATATTAGCTAGACCAACTGAAATGTGTGTGCGTGGAATATTTCTTACTCATCCAGTCCTGAGGACATCTGATTTCTCCAGGCTACAGAATAGTTTTAAATAAACAGCCATTTCCAGATATGCTTTAATCTTACCTAATCCCTTATTCCTCCATAAAAAGAAGTACCATTTCCCTATACTCTCCTTTTTGAGCCAACTTTACATGCTTTATTCTTTCATTTAGATTTCTTCATATTCCCTTTGACTTCATTCACATTTAATATTCTCCCTTGGTCTAAACATTAGTTTTTGTTGCTTCTGTCTTGACTGAGATTCTCAACACCTGGGCCTTAATGATTCCTACCAGTAACTAGAATGTTTTCCTTGATTAACAGTTAGTGTCTATTAACACCTAACTAGGTTCTTAGGATGGAAAAAGGTAAATAGATGCTATCTCTGTCCTGACAAATAGTTATATGCTTTTTCTACAGTTTGGCCTTCGTGTTTTAATATTCATAAATAGGAGAATGAAGCACCATGTCCTGAGAGGTCCAGGAACAAGAGGCCAACTGCTACAGCTAGACTTCAGTTTTGAGAACCCACACAACAGTGGAAAGAAAAATAGGTGGGGAGTCTGAAGACCCAGGTTCTAGTTCTGACTCCAGTCCCTTCCACGTGATGTTTGAGCAAATCCCAGGGCCTCCAAGTCTTCTCCCTTTGTTAAGAGGATTGGATTAGATGATGTTTAAATTCCATCCCTGCTCCAAAAATAGGAATCCTATGAGCCCACTGATGCAGTAAAAAGAGGATCCTAGACATAACTTTTTTAGTGTATGTTATGAATGAAGGAGCAAGAGAGCTGATGGATATGCAAAGAACAGCATTCAAGGTGCAGAAAAATGGTGTTAGAATGTTTCTGCCCCTTACTCAAGTTCTTCTTCCCTGGCCAAGTGCTGGCACTACCCCTAAGGGTCACATCAGGATGAGCTCCTTTGAATCTGAGATGGCAAACCTCAGATTCATGCCCTCTAAAGGTGATCCTCTCCAATACAACACATAAGGTCTGCCCTACAAAGATTTCATTTAACTTTAGATAGAAGGATCTCAAGCTGAACACTGAGACCAGTATAGCTAATTCAAGGATGCACAGGCTTATTTAACTGCATTATTTCCTACAGCACCTTACAAGATGTAACTTATGGCTTCCCTCCTTCTTGACATTCATTCTGATCCCCACTATCTGAATGAAAATGGGAGTAATTCTTCTCAGTTCTCTTGGACACTGGGGCAAAAAAGGCAGCCTTTGCATGTTAGGTCCCAGCTACATTACTCCATATTAAGAAGAAATTGCCCACATAGGCAAACATAAATTCAGAATGGATTAAAGTCTTGGAATAATTTAAGATCTGAAGCCATAAAACTCCTAGAAGAAAACATAGATATTAAGTTCTCTGACATCAGTCTTAGCAATATTTTTTTTTTGACTGGTCTCCTCAGACAAGGGCAACAGAGCTAAAGTAAAGAAATGGAATTACATCAAACTAAAAAGTATTTGCACTGCAAAAGAAACCATCAATGAAACAAAAAAGCAAACTCTTGAATGGGAGAAGATATTTTCAAATCATACATTTGAGAAGGGGCTAATATCCAAAATATATAGGAATTTACATAATTTGACATTTTAAAAAACCCAAGCAACTTGATTAAAAATGGGCAGAGGACTTTGATGGACATTTTTCCAAAGACATGCAGATGGCCAACAGGCACATGAAAAGACGTTCAACATCACTACTCATCAGAGAAATGCAACTCAAAACCACAGTGAGATGCCACCTCACACCTGTTAGACTGGTTATTATAAAAAAGACAAAAATAACAAGTGTCAGTGAGGATATGAAGAAAAGGAACCCTTGTGCACTGCTGGGGGGAATGTAAATTGGCACAGCCACTATGGAAAACAGTATGGAGGCTCCTAAAAAAATTAAAAATAGAGCTACAATACAATGCAACAATTCCTCTTGTAGGTATTTATCCAAAGAAAATAAAAACATCAATTTGAAGAGATATATGCATCCCTGTGTTCCTTGTAGCATTAGTTACAGTAGGAAGATATGGAAGCAACTTACATGCCCATCAACAGATGAATGGATAAAGAAGATGTGGTACATATACAATGAAATACTATTCAGCCATAAAAAAAAAGAATGAACTCTTCCCATTTGGATCTGGAGGGTATCATGCTAAGAGAAATAAACCAGAGAAAGACAAATACTGTATGATCTCACTTATATGTAGAATCTAAAAACAAAACACATGAACAGACAAAGCAGAACAGAACACCCACAGACACAGAAAACAAACTGTTGGCTACCAGAGGGAGAAAGGGTTGATGGGATGGACAAAACAGGTGAGAAGAATTAGGAGGTGCAACTCCCAGTTTTAAAGTAGGTCATAGGGATGAAGAGTACAGCATAGGGAATATAGTCAATTATATCATAATAACTTTGTATGATGACAGATAGTAACTAGACAGATAGTAACTACAGTTGATAGTGGGGATCAACTGTAATACATAAAAATATTGAATCACTATGGTGTACACCTCAAACTAATAGGATGTTGTATGTCAATTATGTTTTCATTTAAGAAAAGAAGGAGAAATTGCTCTGCCTAAAGCGATGTGGATCCTTTCTTGCTTCCTCCAGCACAGAAAGCGATGTTTCCCAGGATTCCAGATGGCCACAGCCACGGCTCTGAGACGTCTGCCTCTCCACTCCTGTCAGGCATGGACAGAGAGTGCTCCAAATTCCCATTCAGCAAGGATACCCAGGGCCCAGCTCAACTGCCTAACTGGCAGCATTAGCTTTCTTAAAATCTGCATTTGCCTATTACTGTTTTGTCACCTGACCTCAAGCTGACTATTCTCAGAGCTTGTCCCAGGGCCCAAACCTAACCCTCGGCCAAGACAGAATCCTGGGGCCACTCGGAGAACACCAGTTCATTCTAGCCGTCTCCTGCTACTCATCCTTGCCTGAGGCCCCTCCTCGTCCCAATCTTATTCCGCTAGTGTCACCAGCCCCAGGATTACCCCAGCCCTCCCCTCCCACCCTTGGAGCAGGAACTGGCAGCAGTCACTTCTTTAAAACTGCCCTCCCCTTTCTCTAAATCCTCCTCTGCATTCGCTCTTTCCTGGGTCTCTGCTGTCATCTCTGCCCCTCCTTCTGGCTCAGGGCTGCTAGCCCAGTGCTGTCCCCTGCCACTCACCTCCCCGTCCTCATTCCCACTACTCCTCTGCTGCCTTTCACCTTATTCTGCTTGCTCTAGTTTCCACATCAGCCACAGCAGCAGGGTTTTCTACATAGACTAACAACCAGTAATGGGAGAAAGCAAACTCTGGCTGCTGGACCTAAGACAGACAGCAAGAGAAAGGACCTCTGTGGGGCCCTCTTTGCACACCTTCAGGATAATATTAATAACATCAATTGCTAGCATTTATGGTGCCCTATGTGCTAAGCATGTATCTAGCCCTCAGAAAAACCCTAAGAGTTGAACTGAAAACAGGAACTCAAATGCCATATTCATAGCATCATTATTCACAATAACAAAGAGTGGGATCAACCCAAATGTCCATCCATGGATGAGTGGATGAACAGAATGTGGTGTGTACCTACAATGGGATATTATGCAGCCATAAACAGGGACTGATACATGCTACGCTACAATGTGGATGAACCTCAAAAACATTGTGCTAAGTGAAAGAAGACACAAATTGTCACATATTGCATGATTCTGTTTATATGAAACACCCAGATTAGTCAAAGGCATCAAGACAGAATGCAGATTCTTTGTTGCGCCGGCCTGGGGGAGGAGGAAACAGGGACTGACTGCTTAGTGGGTGTGAGGGTTCCTTTTGGGTTGATGAAAATGGTTTGGAACTTGATAAAGGTGATGGCTGTGTAAACTGAGTGTTCTGTACATTTTTAAAAGGCTAATTTTATGTTATATTATTTTTGTCTCAAAAACACCACAAAACCCTATGAGCTGGTGACAAGCATGATTCATATACCACAGGTAAAGGAACTGGGACACAGAGAAATCAGGCTACTTGTGCATGTCCCAGTCAGTGTGGCTCATAATAATTCACACACTGTTAGGACTTAAAACCCTGTAAGATGGTCCACTGCCACATCCTTCTTTGGCAGATTTGGGAACTAAGGGTTGGGTTGGCAAAGAAACTCCCCCAAAAGTCCTCGCTGACACCTGAACAAAGGGCTTCTGACTCCCAAGCAGGACTCCTTCTACTCCACCACCTTTGTGAAATAATATAAAAGAACTTCAAAGCATAATTTGGTGGTACCCATTCACAGGACAGAAGAATGAGGCAGGAAACCATCCCACCCATCCTACCTCCTGCACCAGCCCTACGCAGTGACCATGCAAGCAGCTCCCTCTGGAGTCCAATTTGACTAAAAGGCATACCTCGCTGTACTGCATTTTGCTTGATTGTGTTTTACAGATACGGCATTTTTTACAAAATGAAGGTTTGTGGCAACCCTGCGTTAAGCCAGTCTTTTGGAACCATTTTTCCCAATTTGTTCACTTTGTGTCTGTTGTCACATTTTGGTAATACAATATTTCAAACTTTTTCATTATTGTATTTATTCTGGTCATCTGTGATCAGTGATCTTTGAAGTACTATTGTAATTGTTTTGTGGAGCCATGAGCTGCACCCATGTTCAACAGCAAACTTCATTAATAAATGGGTCTGTCCTACTGTGCAACCAACTGGCCATTCCCCCACCTTTCTCCTTCTCCTTGGGCCTCCCTATTCCCTGAGACACAACAGTGTTGAAATTAGGCCAACTGACAACCCTCCAATGACTTTCCTTGAAGAAAGAGTCACATGTCTCTCATTTTAAATCAAAAGCTAGAAAGTATTAAGCTTAGTGAGGAAGGCATGTCAAAAGCCAAGATGGATCAAAGCTAGACCTCTTGTACCAAACAGCCAAGTTATGAATGCAGAGAAAGGAAAAGTTCTTGTAGGGGATAAAAGTGCTACTCTAGTGAACACAACACATGAATGATAAGAAAGCAGAACAACCTGATTACTGATATGGAGAAAGTTTTAGTGATCTGGATGGAAGATCAAATCAGTCACAACATTTCCTTAAGCCAAAGCCTTATCTAGAGCAGGGCCCTGACTCTCTTCAAGTCTGTGAGGCTGAGAGAGATGAGGACGCTGCAGAAGGAAAGTTTTACACTAGCAGAGGCTGAGAGAGATGAGGACGCTGCAGAGGTTGGTTCATGAGGTTTAAGGAAAGAAGCCATCCCCATAACATCAAAGTGCAAGGGAGGCAGCAAGTGCTGAGGTAGGAGCTGCAGCAGGTTTTTCAGAAGATACAGCTAAGATGATCAGTGAAGGTGACTACATTAAAAGCACATTTTCAGTGTACACAAAAATGCCTTTTATTTTTAAGAAGATACCATCTAGGACTTTCATAGCTATAGAGAAGTCAATACTTGGCTTGAAAGCTTCAAAGAATAGGCTGACTTTCTTATTTGAGGTTAACATACCTGGTGACTTTAAGTTGAAGCCAATGTTCATTTACCATCCTGAAAATCCTACAGCCCATAAGAATGATACTAAAACTGCTCTTCTGTGCTCTATAAATGGAGCAACAAAGCCTAGAGGACAGCACGTCTGTTTAGAACATGATTCACTGAATATTTTAAGACCACTGTTGAGACTACTCTCAGAAAAAAAGATTTATTTCAAAATGTTACTGCTCATTGACAATGTACCTGGTCACCCAAGAGGTCTGATGGAGATGCACAATGAAATTAATGCTGTTTTCATGCCTGTTAACACAACATCCGATCTGCAGCCATGATTAAAGAGTAATTTTGACTTTCAAAATTACTTATTAAAAATATCTTCTTAAAAACAAAATGTTGTTTTGTCTACACTGAAAATGTGTTTTTTATGTAGCCACCTTCATTGGTCATCTTAGCTAGATCTTCTGGAAAACTTTTTTATTTAGGAAATACCTTTTATAAAGCTATAGCTGCCATAGATAGTGATTCCTCTGATGGATCTGGGCAAAAGTAAGTTGAAAATCTTCTGGAAAGGATTCACCATTCTAGAAGCCATTAACATTCATATTCATGGGAAGAGGTCAAAATATCAACATTAACAAGAGTTTGGAAGAAGTTGATTCCAACCATCATGATGACTTTAAGGGGTTCAAGACTTCAGTGAAGGAAGTAACTGCAGATATGGTAGAAACAGCAAGAGAATTAGAAGTAGAGCCTGCAAATGTTACTGAATTGCTTCAATCTCAAGAAAAATCTTGAACGGATGAGGAGTGGCTTCTTAGGGATAAGCAAAGAAAGAGATTCCTTGAGATGGAATATACTCCTGGTGGAGATCCTGTAAGGGCTGCTGAAATGACAGCAAAGGATTTAGAATATTACATAAACTTAGTTGATAAAGCAGTGGCAGGGTTTGAGAGAGCATCACATGCTACAGAGAAAAATCATTTGTGAAAGGAAGAGTTGATTGATGTGGCAAATTTCACTGTTGTTTTGTTTTCAGAAATGGCCACAGCTGCCCCCACTTCCAGCCCCCACCACCCTGATCAGTGAGCAGCCATCAACACTGAGGCAGGACCCTCCACCAGCAGGAAGGTCATGACTTGCTGAAAGTTCAGATGATGGTTAGCATTTTTTAGAAAAAAGATATTTTTTAATTCAGGTATATACATTGTTTCTTTTGGACACAATTCTATTGCACACGTAGTAGGCTGCAGTACAATGTAAACATTTATATGCACTGGGAAGCCAAAAACTCATTTGACTCTTTATTATGATATTTGCTTTATTGTGGTGGTCTGGAATGGAACCCACAGTATCTCTGAGGTATACCTATATTCAGAAAAAAAAATTTACGTTCTCTCCTTCCAGTCTACCATGATTCTTGAAATGCTCACATTAACCATTCTCTTTAGTCATTTTTTTTACCCAGTTAATCAGCAAATAGCAAATATTTATTTGTGTAGATTCTCTTTTTCTCTTGATAAGTTTGGCTAGGGGTTTACCTATTTTGTTTATTTTCTCAAAGAACCAGCTCTTGGTTTCATTGATTTTTTCTTTGTTTTATTATTCTCAAGTTTATTTCTTCGCTGATCTTTATTATGTCCCTCCTTCTGCTGACTTTGGGCCTCATTTATTCTTCTTTTTCCAGTTTCAATAATTGTGACTTTAGACTATTCATTTGGGAATGTTCTTCCTTCTTTAAATAGGCCTGGATTGCTATATACTTTCCTCTTAGAACTGCCTTCACTGCATCCCACACAAGTTGGGGCTTTGTGCTGTTGTTTCCTTTTGTCTCCATATATTGCTTAATTTCTATTTTAATTTGGTCATTGATCCATTGATTATTTAGGAGCATGTTGTTAAGCTTCCATGTGTTTGTGAGCCTTTTTGTTTTCTTTGTACAATTTATTTCTAGTTTTATGCCTTTGTGATCTGAGAAGCTGGTTGGTAGAATTTCAATATTTTTGAATATATCAAGCTGAAAAGCTTCTGTACAGCAAAGGACACCATCAATAGAACAAAAAGACATCCTACAGTATGGGAGAATATATTCATAAATGACATATTCGATAAGGGGTTGACATCCAAAATATATAAAGAGCTCACACACCTCAACAAACAAAAAGCAAATAATCCAATTAAAAAATGGGCAGAGGACATGAATAGACACTTCTCCAAAGAAGAAATTCAGATGGCCAACAGACACATGAAAAGATGCTCCACATCACTAATCATCAGAGAAATGCAAATTAAAACCACAATGAGATATCACCTCACACCAGTTAGGATGGCCGCCATCCAAAAGACAAACAACAACAAATGTTGGCGAAGATGTGGAGAAAGGGGAATGCTCCTACACTGCTGGTGGGAATGTAAATTAGTTCAACCATTGTGGAAAGCAGTATGGAGGTTCCTCAAAAAACTAAAAATAGAAATACCATTTGACCCATGAATTCCACTCCTAGAAATTTACCCTAAGAATGCAGCAGCCCAGTTTGAAAAGACAGATGCACCCCTATGTTTATTGCAGCACTATTTACAATAGCCAAGAAATGGAAGCAACCTAAGTGTCCATCAGTAGATGAATGGATACGAAGATGTGGTACATATACACAATGGAATACTATTCAGCCATAAGAAGAAAACAAATCCTACCATTTGCAACAACATGAATGGAGCTAGAGGGTATTATGCTCAGTGAAATAAGCCAGGCAGAAAAAGACCAGTACCAAATGATTTCACTCATCTGTGGAGCATAATCAAAGCAAAAACTGAAGAACAAAACAGCATCAGACTCACAGAACCCAAGAATGGACTAACAGTTACCAAAGGTAAAGGGACTGGGGAAGATGGGTGGGAAGGGAGGGGCAAGGGGGAAAAGGGGCATTATGATCAGCAGACATAATGTAGGGGGTAGTACGGGGAGGGCTGTACAACACAGAGAAGACAAGTAGTGATTCTATAGCATCTCACTACGTTGATGGACAGTGACTGTAATGGGGTATGTGGTGGGCATTTGATAATAGGGGGAGTCTAGTAACCATAATGTTGTTCATGTAATTGTAGATTAATGATACCAAAAAAAAAAAATACTGTGTGCTACTTTCAAGGCATCAGTGCTGGTGCAGTTATTTCTCTGAGAAGCAAGCCCTTGAATAGCTTAAAATCTTAAATTTGAGTACTGAAATTGTGTAGTTAAGCAGGACAGGAAGTGTCAAGTTTGCTAAGAACTTGGGGCTTCCAAAAAAGGCAAATCGAGGGATGTCTTGGTGAAGAGAGGCGATGCTCACATCTTCTGATGTTTGCCTGAAGGCCCCAGGCACCTAAGCAAGAGTCTGTCCCCAATTACGTGTCCCTGACGTCACAGCATTGCCCACAGCGTCCTGACTCCGGAAGACCCTCTCTGAGCTAGAGATGTGCTCGTGCCAGTTCAAGGCCAGGAAGAGGCTGTACTCCCAGTGCATGTGGCCACAGCGCCACCTCGTGTTGTCACTGCGTCTGCGCATTTCCCAGGCCAGGCACACACCATCCATTCCAACAATGTCTATGATGAGCTTAGTAAATGCAGGGCACTGTGCTGGGAGTGGAGGAAAGAGGGACGAGGAGACAATGCCTACAGCCTGTTGGGGGGAGAGGAACGCAACCCACTTCTGTGTCTAAAAAAAATCAGAGGAGGGCAGCTAACCCAGCCTTGCAGTGGGGCTTTCTGAAGACTTCTCAGAAGAGGTGATTGTCTAAATCCTAAAGGAAAGTGGGAGTTACCCACGCTACAGTCGTGGGCCGGAGGAAGGAAGGGCACATTTCCCAAGTGCGAAGGCCAAAGTAAAGGAGAAAATAGTGTAATTAAAGAAATGCAATTATTTTACCATGGTTGAAGAATAGGGGTGGGGGCAGGGGATTGAGATGAAGAGTTGGAGAGATTGGGCGGGAATATGGCAAGAGGAAAATTTGGAGAAAGATGAAACTGGGCAAGTAAGCAGGCACCAGATCACAAAGGGCCTGGGACACCACAGTGGAGAGTTTAGATTCTGTACTGGGAGCAAGGGACCCCGGAGGGTTTCACACGAGAGAGTGACTGTTTGCATTGTGGAGAACGGATAGAAGTGGGGACGGGCTGGTGACAACCCAGTGACAGGTCGTGCTGACCGAATGGAGGTTTGGTACAAGGGACAGAGAAAGACAAAGAGATCTGAGATGGAGGGTAACCGAATGTGCCGGCTGAGGGCAAGAGCGGACTCGGGTGGCATCCGGACCCCTTGCTTGCAGCCCCCAGGGCGGTGGGAAGACATTTCACAGAGCAACCAGATGCAGAGACCTGGAGACCTGGGGCAGAGGCTCAATGGAGCCACTAGCAGCAGAGCCGACAGACTTGGCGGCCACGGTCGCCAGAGCTCCTCACCCGACCCAGTCAGTGCTGCCTCATCCCGCTGATCCGGTGCATGGCTGCCTGCCCCTGCCAAAGCTCTCTGCCTGGATTTTGAAAATCATTATGGGACAGGGTATGGAAAGCTGAAAAGGCATGGAGGTCCGTCTTTTCATAATTCTCAGGGGGTTTCACGGGAGTCCTCTTGGCGGATTTCAGGGATAGATGTAAACTGAACTTTGGGGAAGAGGGAAATGCTCAAAGCCAGGCTGCACTTTATTGGACTGTCTTTGGTGCTCTCTAGTGGCCAAAAGCTGAATTACAGTGTCTTTCAGTGAATCTACACCCAGCACCTGCAGCAGAGATGGTTCTTACAGCTAAAGGGGTCACCTCAGGGATCATTTATCCAAACATCCATAAAAAGAAAGTGCTAAAATCTTCCACATCCTCTTTAATGCAAAATTCTAAGGTCACTTCTCACTTCACTGTCTAACGAACTCTACCGCCTTTGGTTTCTCTGACACTACACTCCTGATTTTCCTCTTTCAGGAAAAAGATGGTTTCATGAAGGAGCCAAGGTTGCTGAAGCAGGTTTTGTCAGCTAGGATGAACTTTAGGGAGAGCTATCTTGTGGAAGAGTGGGGGGTGAGGGACAGAATTAGTTAAACTGGAAGGCCTGCCCACTTTGTAGGGGGCAGTGGGGAGCTGGGCCACATGCTGGACAGGGAGAGTAGCTCCTTCATCTGCCTGGGCAGGGATGTGCACCACGGTGAGTGAACCTGGTTTTCCTGGACAGTCCTTCTCTGCACCCCACTGCTTGGGGTGCTGAGATTGGGGGATAGCATGTACTGTGAAGACAGGGTCCTCCTGATGAAGTTGCATACGTCTGGCCCTGCTGCCTGCATAGCGTTCCCATCTTTCCAAAGGCCTCTCCTGCCTCTAAATGCCATCAATCCCATTTTCCCCACAGCCAGGCCAGGTAAAGAGTTTTGCCTTCAGAACACTTTTAGGCATTTCTGTAATTGTTAAATACCTGTGCCATTACATTAGCCATTTCAAAATCAAAAGACCTGGAGTTCCTATAACAGCTCCAGGTGATTTTAAAACATTCTACTATTTAGAGAGAAGAAAAGAGTAAGACAGTGGAAAGAGCAGGGAGCTAGTGATTAAACCTGGAGGGCTTCAAACTCATTCCAGGAGGTAGAAAACATATTTGCCTTCTCTTAAGCTCACATCCATGTCAAAATTTTTCCCATCTCTGCTAGCTCCGGCTTGACCCTGAGCACAGGAACCAGTCCCTGTGGGGATGCAGGACATGCAGTGGGTTTTACTCTTTCTCTCTCTACTTGGGAACTGAATGTAAAACTGAAATTTTGATTTAAACTGAGTAGACTTTTTAATATTTGAAATGTCATCCAGGGGCAGGGACAGACATATAACAGGCAACATTTGGGGGATATTAATCCCTCTCTATTGACTCCAGCCCATTCAATGAACTAGTATTACTACATGGTAGATGGAAAAATCCTGTGGTTCCTCAAAAAGTTTCCCTTTAGAAATGCCCCTTTGAAATAAATATCAGACCCCAGTGCTCAGAGAAGCCTAGCAGGTGTCTAAGATATTCCCCCTCTGAAACTGAAATGAAAGACCCAGAGAGTCTGAAGAGAGATGTGGCTTGCTCACTGGAGTACTGGGAAACCCCAGAAAAGGCAGAATGAGAGGTGGTGTGTCAGTGTTGTTGACACTGTGAGAGTTCCTTTATGAAACCCATCTGAACTCTTCAACTTCAACTACCTAGACCCTTAGCCCCTCCAGCTGTGCAGGGGACTGTGCTGATTCTTCAGGGGCTATTCCAGAGCTGTGTTTCCAAGCAGGCACAATTTTGGCCTCTGCCCCTCGAGAGGACATTTGACAATGTTTGGAGACATTTTTCGTTGTCACAACTGGGTGAAGGGCACTACTGGCTTCTAGTGAGTAGAGGCCAGAGAGGCTGCTAAATCCCACAGGGAAGCCCTTGACAACAAAGAATTTTCTGGTCCAATATGTCAGTAGTACTGAGGTTGCAAAGCTCTGCTATAAAATCCTGGGACCATCAGGGGTGCTGAGACCCCTCAGACCACTGTGGTGAAATAAAGATGCCTACACTCCACCCAAGCACAGTAAATTAGAATCTCCAGGTGTGAGTGATGGGGATCCAAATTTCCATGTCTCCAGGTGTTTTAGTGCCCACCTAAGTTTGGGAATCTAAGCTCTAAGAGAGAAATGTCACCTCTAATAGCAGGAGTGAGACCTCGCGGGGAAAGGCTAGGGGAGACTCTTACAGAGCACAGGCTAGGACACAGCCATGAGGAGAGTGGCAGTAACGATGGTCACATATGAGGGACCACGCCCCGGCTCAGCGCTCTACGTGCTGAGCTCATGACTTCATGTGGCGGCTCCCATCAGATATTGCCACCCTATTACAAAAAGTCAACATAGACCCGGAGAAGCTGGGTCGCTTGCCTGGGAATATGGCATGAGGCAGCGGCAGAGGCTGAGCTACTCTGCAGCTACTCCACGGTTCTGGTTCTGAAAACTGCTTTGGGAATTCGGAGGAGGCCCATGAGATGAGAAGAAAACAGCTGTGCAGAGCAAAGCCAGGCCACTCCAGGTCCTAAATGCCACCCTTCTCTTACTTCGAGGTCATTGCTCGCGTTTTCAAACACTGAGGCTCAGTGTAAGCTCCTTCTAGCTGAGATGAACCATTTCATTTAGTTATCTTCCTCTTGGAGCTGTAGTGTTTTGTTTGTTCAATTAAGGGACACGCAGGTGGTTTTTGTTTGTTTGTTTGTTTTGAAACCCAAACTCAAAATGTGTTGATTACCTTCCAAAACATTTACTCTTTTCCCACAATTTTAAAAACTATTTCTGCAATGTATGAATATATAAAACGTGGTTTTTGTTGGGATTGCTAACTTCCACATATGATTTGAAGTTGATGGTATTTAACCTACACTTTAATGACAAGCATAATGTAGAATTAAAATGTGATTGAAATCTGACATCTTACCAGGTTTTCTCTGCACTGAAATACATTTCTCAAGATGTTTAAAATTCATGTTTCAGCTGTTTGTCGAAAGGCAGGTTTCTCTAGAGTCCATCTCTGCTAAATCAGTCTTTTATTCTTTCTGCTGATCTTTGGGATGTGAATTAAGTCCTTACCTTAATGTTTATAATGTGGCACAATTTAAGAGTAACCTCTTATAAATATCATTGTTATAAAGTGTTTACTTCATACAACTTCTCTAAATTTCATTAATTCAACCAAAGCTGGGATTCAGCCTAGGGCACAGTGTTTAAGGAGGCTTTCAATCTCAGGATTATGCAGATGTTGAGGCTGCACTTGCCCAAACTGGAGAATGAGTGCCTCCTTAAATATTGTACCCCAAGCACATACCTAGCCTCACCCTAGTCCTGGTCCTGAATTCAACATATGTTACTTAACACCTATTATGTGTCACACAAGGATAATGAATGAGAGAGCCAAGGCCCATTCCAGAAGATGACATTCCTCAGGGTAGTTTTAACTTTGTTGAATTTGAATTACATTTTCCAGACACTGCCAACTGGCTGACTGAAAGATCATTCCTATCTCCTTTCTCTGCTACATTCCACTCAGTTTGGAGGCCATGTGAATGACTTCTGGCCTAAGAAATTCATCTGGAAGTGCCGAGGGCTCCAGGAGAGCTCTTCTATCTTTTGCCTCCTCCTGCCTTGAACAAGAGTGCAAGATCCTGAGCTATGGCAGCCTTTGTGCAATCATGAGGGAAGAGCTAAAAGAATCACAGATATACCAACCTAGAGGCTTGTATCTCTGAGCTACTGAACCTATGTCAGCAACTGCCTGACTCCACACTCCTGTCATGTGAGAAACATAAGCCCCTATCTACTCAATCCATGTTGGTCCAGTCCTCTGTTACTTACAGCCCAAAGTATTCCCAAATGATACAACTGGAAAAAGTTTATCTCTGCAGTGTTTGGGTTGACCCTAGATACTGACCTTTACCTGGGCTAAATAACTAGTAGTCCAGTGTGAAGAGGTTCAGCTCTCACTGAGAACTGGGAGGAGAAATAAAGTAACTCTATTCTCTTAGTAGAATTTTGTCAGCATTTAGCAGCCCCTGCAGCATTTTGGCTAAGAAGGAGAATGAGCAAAACTGCTTAGCATGATGTTCAAGGACGCTTGTAATTTAATACAATGTGAAACAAGCCCAGATTTAATAAAAATACAGAGGCCCCAGGGTAACAGGGTCCTTTTCACAATGAGCATCCTCTGAAAATCTCTGGAGGCAGGAGCTGCCTTAATAGCACTCTCCTTGCTGTCCCCTTCTCCATTTCACTCTTCCCCTCAACTCTGCCTTGAGTCTCTGGAGTTTTTACCAGGAAAATTACTTGCAATCTATTCTGAGTCAGGCAGCCTGCCTGATGAAAGCTCTTAACAAAGTAGAGTAAGAAAAGATCTAAACTATGCAAAGGTAAGCAAAGAATTGACTGGGTCTGTGTACAAAACACACGCACACACACACATACACACACACACACACACAATTAAAACTTGCTTCAAACTCCCTGGTTTCAGTGACTATGCTCTTAGGACCAACCAGGTCACTTTCAAATATCCCACTTTTTAGCTTTCTAGAAACCATGGCCTCTGATTTCAAACCTACTGCAAGGACAAACCCCCAACTGTGTATCTTCATCCACTTTTGGTGGAATAAAGTCACAGCTCTGAGTACCATTTGCCCTTTTGCAACACTAGCTGCCAAAAGCATTTAGTAATTATTTCTAGTCATTTAAAATGCTTCCCTTGAAATCATTCATCTATTTAATGTTTATTTGATAGCCACTGGGAAATCCAGTGAATTATTTGCATCCTGTGTGCTCCTAACTGATACTCCCAGAAAACCAGGAAATGTTGCTGGATAGAAATCCAACATCAGCGTGCTAACATCAGTGTAGATTGGCATCACATAGGAATTGTGTCCAGCTACTCATCAGTGCAACTGGCAATTATCTCTGAAAATGATAGAGGTTTATCTCCTCTCATGTAAAAGAAGTCTGGAGGCAGTTCAGGTAATCATCAAGGTCCCAAGAAACTATTATCTTTCTACCTCACCATAGATTTTAATCCTCCAAGTTGTCTAAAGTTTGAAAATAACCATAGCAGCTTCAGCCATTACATCTACACTTCAGGCAACAGAAAAGAGAAAAAAGCGAAGACAAGAAGAATCCACTTCCCAGCTAAGTCATCCCCTTTTAACGGTTCCCAGAAGACTCACCCAACTCCTTCCACTTAAATCTCATTGGTCATTCCTGCAGAAGAGGCTAGCGCTTTGGTCTGAATGTTTATGTATCCCCAGGATTCATATGTTGAAATACTAACTCCCAAAGATGATAGCATTAGGAGGTGGCGCATTTGGGAGGTGCTTAAATCAGGAGGGTGGAGCCCTCACGAATGGGATTAGGCCCTTACAAATGAGGTTCCAGAGAGGTCCATCGGCCCTTCCATCATATGAAGACATTGCGGGAAGGCGCCCCCTGTACGTCAGGAAGGACGTTGTGGCGAGGTGCCCCCTGTACGTCAGGAAGGACGTTGCGGGAAGGCGCCCCCTGTACGTCAGGAAGGACGTTGCGGGAAGGCGCCCCCTGTACGTCAGGAAGGACGTTGCGGCGAGGCGCCCCCTGTACGTCAGGAAGGACGTTGCGGCGAGGCGCCCCCTGTACGTCAGGAAGGACGTTGTGGCGAGGCGCCCCCTGTACGTCAGGAAGGACGTTGCGGGAAGGCGCCCCCTGTACGTCAGGAAGGACGTTGCGGCAAGGCGCCCCCTGTACATCAGGAAGCGGCTCTCACCCAACTGTGCTGGTGCCCGGGTCTTGGACTTCCCGGCCTCTGGAATTGCGAGAAATAAATTAAATTTTTTTAAAGCTACTCTCTCTATGGTATTTTGCTATAGCGACCTGAGCAGACTAAGACAGCTGGGAAACCTAATTTTTGGCTGGGGGCTTTGCCATCCCCCAGGTTGTTTATAAAGAAGAGGAAATTACTACTGAGGGGGCAAGTGGCAGTTTTGGCCACAGTTGGCAGAAGAAATAGAGACCTTTAAGAAAGTAAGAGTGTGAGCACAACCAGGGAAGCTTATTCCCTGGCATTATCTGCAGCCTGTGGCTTTTGGAGACGCATGGAGCGACCAGATCACCCTGCTGGAGACTGGGGAAGGTCCTGGAGGCGAAAGGTTGCACACCAATGACTTCTCAGTTCTCAGACTCTGTTCCCCGGATGCAAATAAAATCCACCTTTCCATGGGCAGTTATCACGGGCTGCCCATGTTTACCAGAGTTTTGGCAAGCATAACCTAAAATGATCTAGACCTGGGACAGCAATCCACAACCCATAGGCCAAATTTGCTCCTCTACCTACTTTTGGAAATAAATTTTTATTGGAAATAGCCACACACGTTTGTTTATGTGTACTCTGGCTGCTCTCACCCTGCAGCAGCAAAGTTGAATAGTTGCAACAGAGGCCTCCTGGCACACGAAGTCTGAAATATGTATAAACTGGTCCTATATAGAACAGGGTCTTCTGTGCCTGCAGTTCCCACTAGTCCTTTGTAAACTGCCCACAACATTTCAGAAAACACTCATTTTTTAAAATAAGAAGCCACTGTGGTCACCAAAAATCATTCATATATAAAAACTGGGGGAAGCTTATTAACGATATAATGTTCCTCCTCCCGGTGCATTCCCCTTCCTCACCGGGGCAGCCCTGGGGGTCTCACCATCTTGTCTCCATATCCCTTGGTCCTATCCATGGCTTTTTAACGTGTTCTTCATTAGACTCTTCTCTGTTGCTACTTATGCATGTGCCATCCATTCTCTGGCAAGATGCTAACAAGTAAAAGATCCTCTCTGGTACCTGCATTTCTGTAAGGAAGTGTCCTCCTGCAGCTTTCTCAGATGAACGTACTTTTTAATACAAATTCTAAGTGCTGAGGAACGTCACAGTCTCTAAGATGCACCCAGCCACTTCCACATCATGACCCATTCTCACATCCTTCTTTGAAACTCACAGCTGGATATCCCCCCTAAGTCCCTCTCTGGCTCTGTCATTTTCTAAATCACTGAGACTCTGGGTCCTGGCTCAGAGGCTTCCTCTCCATTCCAGGCACTGCCATCAACCTGGGCAACCCCAGAACTCACCTAAACAATCCATCCAAAGTGCAGCCATGAGTTCCTGGAGCTCCTTGTTTCTACCAGCTTCATCAGCTCACTCTTCTAGCATCCCTATCCAAAGCCAACTCTTACCTTTTGTCACCAGCCCAGGCCTGTCTCCTCTGAAAGTTCACAATTCAACATCCTCTTTCTCTCCATCTTTCAGTGTCTTTATTCCAATCACAGATGCTTGTGACCTTATGAGACCACCAGTCCCCTGACCCTGCATTTTCACCAGTCATTACTTGTCTCATTCTCCTTAGGGATCCATGTCCTCCCCTCTCCATTCTGGACACTCCATTCTGGATCGGTACCTCCTTCTGACCACTGCTTACCACCACCTTCTTTGTTAACACTCACTTGTCAATCCCTGACCCTCTCTTACAAATGCTTAACTTGGCCCAATTTCTCCACATACCCTTCCTTAGGGCAACTCGAACAAAGCCCACAGGCCAGGTGCCACTGCACATTTATTCTTTAACCACATCTGGGCCTTCAGAAATGGTCAACTATACTTTTATATGACATTGGTTAGATTCTCCTTCCGATCTTTTCAGAGCTTAATTCAAACCCTCGCCACTCTCTTCCATGCTTTGTCCGGAAAATCACAGTAAACACGGAGCCACCAGACAGGAGCTCCCTCACACCACCTTCTGCCAAGTCTATAAAGGTATTTGTCTCTGAGCCCATCCTGACCTTGTCCTCCCTTTCCCAGAGGGAGCGCTGAATGGCCTCCCACCGAAGGGTGATCTTTCCACCCACAACATAAAGCCCAACCCCTCCTTGGCCCTGAGAAGCCAGTGAAGCACTTTCCCTCTGCTCTACTGCCCCTCTCCTTCACTTGGGAATCCACAGTGGTCTCTCAATCCCAGGCTCCTTCCAGGGATCAGCCTTCAGAGCCAACACCTTGACAGAGTCTCGCTTCTCACCTTCTCATGCCCCACGCATCCTCCCATCCACGGCCCCCGGTTTCTGCTCAGTCACTCCAGCAAACTCTCTTGCGAAGCCACTGTTGACCTGATAACTGACTTCAGCCGTCACTCTGAATCCCTATTTCGCTTTGCCCAGCAGTTGACTTTATTAATCATTCTTCTTTACTGAAACTCTTTTCTCTCAATGTCTAGGAATCTAATTTCTCTCTCTCCCTTCATCTCAGGTCTGACCTATGTTGTCTCTTCCTCATCTTATACCTGCTTTTATTACTGTTACTGTTTCCCTACTTGTTATTATCTGCTTCTGACTCATACCATCCCATGCAATCTTGGCCATATCCACTGACACAATGAAGGTTCCCAAATCCTTACTCCAAGCACTCTCCTAAGCTTCAGAGCCAGATTTCAATTTTCCAAAAAAAATGTGTGTACGTCCAAGACTTATACACACTTCAAGCTTAATGTTTCAGAACCAAAATCACGACCTTTTCTTCCCTATTCCTTACCTTAGGAAATGGCAGCACCGTTTTCCTAGGTTGTTAACTGAACATTATCACAGATTCCCTCTCACTTTCTACATCGAATCAGAAGCCAGTCCTGTAGAACTTCACCATCTTGATACCCCTTGCATCTCTGTTCCTTCCTTCACCTCCATTGCCGTGGATGCCAGCCTAGACCAGGGCAGACCCTCTCCCATGTCCACTACTGCAGTTGCCTCTCAGCTGGTTCCCTGCCGCTAGCCTTGCCCCCTCCAATTCAACCTTCGCATGTCTGTCAGAGCAATCTTTATAAACTGTAAATCTGAACTCCGCACTCTAGCCTGAAGCCCTTTGTTATCTCCCTACTGTGTGCAGGTAAAGAGCAACATCTTAGCATTTGATGTGTATGTTGGCCGATCTCTCCTGCCTTCTTTCTAGTACTTCTCTAGCCTTTGAAATCTGTTCTGCATCCGCATGCACTCACAATTCCCCCCACACACCACAGTGTTCTGTAACTCTTGCCTTTGTATATGCGGTCCCTTTTTCAGGAACGCGGCCTCACTCACTGACGTAGAGAAGTCCCACTCTCCCTTGGCTCACATAACCACTCTCACCAGAGTGAAGCGGCTTGCATCTTCCCTTGTCTAATCTGTGCAAAGCCCAAATCATGTCCACACTGAACTGTGCCCTAACCCTTTGCTTTCAGAATTGCTTGTCTACTAGACTGCAAGATCCTTAAGGGCAAGGGAGGCCTCCTTTGTATCTCCTGTCATCATGTGATCGGCACTCAGAATGATGCCACTAGATGGCTATAGGACTTGATCACTGCACCTGTTATTAGATAATCACTATTTGAATGTAAATACAAGTGAATGTCCACAATTAAAATCTCAATATTTAAAATACACAATTACAAAATAAAGAGATGTCTATAGTTGTAAGATTTTGAGGATAAAATAAGAGCTCTACAGACAGGGTAGAATTTCATCTACTTAGTAGAGTTTAACTATACCCCAGGCTGAAGGTAAAGGGGGTGGACACCTGAATAAAAGATACTGCCTTTACTAAGGTTCTTCTCAACTTCATGATCTAACAAATTAACTCTGATATAATGTTTAGTAAACTGTGTCAGTCCAACAAAATAAGAATTCTGTTTCTTACTTGATTCTAAGTGGTCAGTTCAGCTGGTATGGCAGAAATAGCACAACTTTGAATGTTAGACAAACCATGGTCTGAATCAAAGCTCAATCTTTTAATTGCTTTGTGACTTGAAGATATTTAACCTTCTTAAAGCTCAATTTTATCAACCATCATACAGGCGAGTTAACAGCAATTCACCCAAACACTTCACACGTCTGTATCCAGTACATAGTAACTACTCAGTGATGTTTCCTTCTGTCGCCTTTATGGAATGAAGTTTATTTTTGTACATTTTATCTAAGCACCTCATTGCAGAGATGACAGAAGCCTCTCCAGAACCAAGCAATTTCCTCCCTGGACTGACAGCCAAGAACTCTCATCAAACTTTAGGTTTCCTTTCTAGAGAGTAAGATCTTCTGTTTTTCTTTTATTTAGCCAAAAACCAAACGATCAAATCAACATAATAGACAAAAAATTGATTTACCTTAAATACTAACCTGCTGCCACCAGTTGCTTGGAACTGAAACTATGGACGCTTCCTCCCAGCTCTGGGTGGACCCACTCTTCCCTTCCCCCTTTGCCTGCTCCCTCTTACCTTTCTTTCCTCCTCAGCCCTCCTGGCCCACCCTCTTCGTGCCAATTGGATAGCTTGAAATCACTGGGGCAGACTCACAGCCCGATTAGTGTAGGTCACTGTCAATCCCTATCCTGGCCCTGCCTTTTCTCAAGTTTACACTTCGGTTGCCTAGGAAACGTAAACCCAGCAACCTTGACAGCCCCAGCTGCTTGCCCCAGGAGAGAAGCCAGCCAGCCTGAAGTAGCTGGCAATCGTTTGGTTTACACCAGGCCTTCAAACCTTGCCTCAATTGTTTTATAAGATAATGTTCTGCAAATTGTCTTACTTCTTTAAACAACCCTTTCCTGCCTTTGTGTGTCTTCAGATGGCTTATGGCTAGGGTGTCTTACTATCAGGTGAAACTTAAAGCCACAACACAGGAGAGCATGCAGGTGTAATTACAGGTGATTCGGAGTCCTCCCTCCTTCACATCCGCACACTGACAGAATGCCACTTCCTGCTGTTTCCATCCTTGGTGTCTTCTTTTCTCTTCTCTTCTTTTCATTTCTCTTCTCAATAAGTTTGCCAGATAAGAAGTCTGGTTTAGTAAAAAAAAAAGCCTAACTCATGCTCTCTTTCACAGTTTCTCCAATGACATCCACCCTACCCTCCTCATTTCCACCCCTTCTTGCTTCCACCGTGAAGTGGTCCAAAGAACGGAGGGCAATAATGATGAAGACCTGAGCCCTACTTCCCATGCTGCGTCATGTATTATGTGTATTCTCAGACAAGGGTGGTCATTGATTCACACCATCTCTACAGTGGGTGTTATATCTGCCTGGCCAACTTCTCAGACTTGCCCTGGAGGTCAGGGGGAAATACTCTCTGTGGGTTTTAATGAAGACTTGTTTTGGTTGAGGGGGATTTCAGTAGGATATGATTTCAGGGACAAGAAAAGGCCACTTGCTCAGAATATGTCCTTTATCTCTCTTTTGGGGTTAAATGCTGTTTCCAGAAGGCCCCAGCCTATGGTGCATGACACCTACCAAGCCGTGAGAAGGTGCTGATACTGGCAGGAAGTAGATGTGCAGCCCATGTCCACCCCAGGGTGGTTCTGAGTGTCTTTTCCTCACACCATCAACCACTTCTTCCAAAAAGACCTCCTTACTTGCAGCTGACCTCGTGGTATTAAGCTGTGTCATTTCAGTTCCACTAAATGAAATTACTAAGCTAAACTAATAAGCAATTAAGGAACATCATGAAATAGTACAAAGAACCAAGGGCAATAATGATGAAGACCTGAGCTTTATTTTCTGGTCTGCATCATGTATTATATGTAGAGAAAACACACCACCAGGAACAAATAAACCTGCCTTTTAATTAATCAACAAGATAGTAGGAAACTGAGTGAGAGAACCAGGAAAGGGTCTGGTTCATCTGTACATCTTGCAAAGTGCCCAGCATGGCACATTGTACAAATGTAAACTCAGTCAGTGTTGCCTGAATCAAATTGTTGAACTGGGTAAAATGCATTCATATTAAGGATATTTAAAACACAAAATGTGCTTTTCAGAAATAACTAGTTCCAGAGGTTCCAGGAAGATGGGGGCGTGAGCAGGGTGGCGGAAATCTCCTCCCCAAACCATATATATCTATGAAAATACAGCAAATACAACTATTCCTAAAAGAGAGACCAGAAGATATAGGACAGCGCACAGCCTGTATCTGCACCTGAGAGGATTCGGCACCCCGTGAGGCAGGTAAGATACGGAGCCGTGACCCAGCGGGACCTGAGCACTACCCCACCCCAGCGCATGGCGGGAGGAGAGGCTTCAGAGCTGGGAGAGAGTGGAAGTACAGGCCTGCGAAATAACCAGCCCTGGTGATCTGCACCAGGAGCGCTGACACACATCGGACATTGGAGAGGCAGAAGGTATAGGTTTTGAGCTGGGAATGCACCCAGGTCCTTGCAGCAGGCTTCCGGGGACAAAAGAAAAGCGCACGCTTTTTTTAGCTGTCTTAAAGAGGCAAGGCACTTGGCCCAGCAGGTTGGGAGTCCTGAGGAATTTCGGACCCCTTGGCTGGCAAATGGGAAAAAGTAGCCACACTGAAACTTCACATAGAGAACAACAGCCTCCCATTCGTTCATGCCACAGCCAGAGCTACAAAGGGCCCAGCAGAGCTGCACGGCCGCAGCTGCGGAATCCTGGAGGAACAGCGCCACCTACAGCATCCTTAGAGAATCTACTGCCGTCTTAAAGAGCCCAGCTGACATACGTGGCACCTACCAGGGACCACTTCTATAGCCATGAAACGACAGAGGAATATAGTACAGACCAAGCTCACCCAGACCCAGACAACACCAGAGAGGGAACATAAAGGGACGGAAATGCACAATCTTCCTGAAAAAGAATTCAGAATAAAAGTCATAACCATGCTGATGTATCTACAGAGAAATATGCAAGAGCTGAGGGAGGAAGTGAGGGAAGTCAGGAAAGACAATGCAGAAATGAGACAAGCCATCGACGGGCTTAGCAGCAGACTGGACAAGATGCAATAGGCTGTTAATGGAATAGAAATCAGAGAACAGGAATACAGAGAAGCTGAGGTAGAGAGAGATAAAAGGATTTCTAGGAATGAAAGAATATTAAGAGAACTGTGTGACCAATCCAAACGACAATATTCGCATTATAGGAGTACCAGAGGAAGAAGAGAGAGAAAAAGGGATAGAAAGTGTCTTTGAAGAAATAATTGCTGAAAACTTCCCCCTACAGGGGAAGGAAATAGTCTCGCAGTCGACAGAAGCCCACAGATCTCCCAACACAAGGGACCCAAGGAAGACAACATCAAGACACATAATAATTAAGATGGCAAAGATCAAAGATAAGGACAGAGTATTAAAGGCAGCTAGAGAAAGAAAAAAGATCACCTACAAAGGAAAACCCATCAGACTATCATCAGACTTCTCAACAGAAACCTTACAGGCCAGAAGAGAATGGCATGATATATTTAATGTAATGAAACAGAAGGGCCTCGAACCAAGAATATTGTATCCAGCACGATTATCCTTTAAATATGATGGAGAGATTAAACAATTTCCAGACAAGCAAAAGCTGAGAGAATTTGCCTCCCATAAACCACCTCTACAGGATATCTTAAAGGAACTGCTCTAGATGGAAGCACTCCTAAGGCTAAAAAGATGTCACCAGAGAAAATAAAATCATAGCAAAGAAAGCAGACCATCCAAATACTAACTAAAGGCAAAGAATGAAACACCTAGTATATAAAGAATGGAGGAGGAAGAATAAGAAGGGAGAGAAATAAAGAAACACCAGACTGTGTTTACAATAACTTAACAAGAAAGTTAAGTTAGATTGTTAGATAGTAAAGAAGCAACCCTTGAACCTTTGGTAACCACGAATCTAAAGCCAGCAATAGCAATAAGTACATATCTATCAATAATCACCCTAAATATAAATGGACTGAATGCACCAATCAAAAGACACAGAGTAACAGAATGGATAAAAAAGCAAGACACATCTATATGCTGCCTACAAGGAAGTCACCTCAAACCCAAAGATATACACAGACTAAAAGTGAAGGGATGGAAAAAGATATTTCATGCAAACAACAAGGAGAAAAAAGCAGGTGTTTCAGTACTTGTATCAGACAAAATAGACTTCAAAATGAAGAAAGTAGCAAGAGATGAAGAAGGACATTACATAATGATAAAGAGGTCAATCCAACAAGAGGATATAACCATTATAAATATATATGCACGCAACATGGGAGCACCGGCATATGTGAAACAAATATTAACAGAATAAAAGGAGGAAATAGACAGCAGTGCATTCATTTTAGGTGACTTCAACACACCACTCACCCCAAAGGACAGATCAACCACACAGAAAATAAGTAAAGACACAGAGGCACTGAACAACACACTAGAACAGATGGACCTAACAGACATCTACAGAACTCTACACCCAAAAGCAACAGGATACACATTTTTCCAAGTGCACATGGGACATTTTCAGGAATAGACCACATACTACGCCACAAAAAGAACCTCAGTAATGTCAAAAATATTGAAATTCTACCAACTAACTTCTCAGCTCACAAAGGTATAAAACTAGAAATAAATTTTAGAAAGAAACCAAAAAGGTTCACAAATACATGGAGACTTAACAACATTCTCCCAATTAATCAATGGGTTAACGACCAAATCAAAACAGAAATCAAAGAATATATGGAGACTAATGAAAACAACAACACAAAGCCACAACTTCTGTGGGAGGGACGCAGCAAAGGCAGCTCTAAGAGGAAAGTATATTGCAATCCAGGCCTATTTAAAGAAGGAAGAACATTTCCAAATGAATAGTCTGAAGACACAATTACTGAAATTGGAAAAAGAAGAACAAATGAGACCCAAAGTCACCAGAAGGAGGGGCATAATAAAGATCAGAGAAGAAATAAATAAGACTGAGAAGAATAAAATAATAGAAAAAAATCAATGAAACCAAGAGCTGGTTCTTTGAAAAAATAAACAAAATAGATAAACCCCTAGCCAGACTCATTAAGAGAAAAAGAGAATCTACACACATAAACAGAATCAGAAGTGAGAAAGGTAAAATAACGACAGACCCCACAGACATACAAAGAATTATAAGACAATATTAAGAGAATCTATATGCTAACAAGCTGGAAAACATAGAAGAAATGGACTTCTTAGAAAAATACAACCTTCCGAGACTGACCAAGCAAGAAACAGAAAAACTAAACAGACCAATCACCAGCAACAACATTGAATCTGTAATCAAAAAACTACCCAAGAACAAAACCCCCGGACCAGGTAGATTCACCACTGAATTCTTCCAGACATATAGAGAAGAAATAACACCGATTCTCCTTAAAGTTTTCCAAAAAATAGAAGAGGAGGGAATACTTCCAAACTCATTCTATGAAGCCAGCATCACTCTAATACCAAAACCGGGCAAAGACCTCACCAAAAAAGAAAATTACAGACCAATATCCCTGATGAACGTAGATGCAAAAATACTCAACAAAATATTAGCAAACCGAATTCAAAAATACATCAAGACGATCATACACCATGATCAAGTGGGATTCATCCCAGGGATGCAAGGATGGTACAACATTCGAAAATCCATCAACGTCATCCACCACATCAACAAAAAGAAGAACAAAAACCACATGATCATCTCCATAGATGCTGAAAAGGCATTTGACAAAATTCAGCATCCATTCCTGATTAAAACTCTCAACAAAATGGGTATAGACGGCAAGTACCTCAACATCATAAAGGCTATATATGACAAACACACAGCTAACATCATACTTAAAGGCGAGACGCTGAAAGCTTTTCATCTAAGATCGGGAACAAGACAGGGATGCCCACTCTCTCCACTGTTATTCAACATAGTACTGGAGGTCCTAGCCACAGCAATCAGACAAAACAAAGACATACAAGGCATCCAGATTGGTAAAGAAGAAGTCAAATTGTCACTATTTGCAGATGACATGATACTGTACATAAAAAACCCTAAAGACTCCATTCCCAAACTACTAGAACTAATATCTGAATTCAGCAAAGTTGCAGGATACAAAATTAACACACAGAAATCTGTTGCTTTCCTATACACTAATGATGAACTAACAGAAAGAGAAATCAGAAAAACAATTCCATTCACAATTGCATCAAAAAGAATAAAATACCTAGGAATAAACCTAATGAAGGATGTGAAAGACCTATACTCTGAAAACTACAAGACACTCCTAAGAGAAATTAAAGAGGACACTAAAAAATGGAAATTCATCCCATGCTCTTGGCTAGGTAGAATAAATATTGTCAAAATGGCTATACTACCTAAAGCAATCTACAGATTCAATGCAATCCCTATCAAAATACCAACAGCTTTCTTCAATGAACTGGAACAAAGAGTTCTAAAATTCATATGGAAGCACAAAAGACCCTGAATAGCCAAAGCAATCCTGAGAAGGAGGAATATAACAGGGGGAATTACACTCCCTGACTTCAAGCTCTACTATAAAGCCACAGTAATCAAGACAATATGGTATTGGCACAAAAACAGACCCACAACCCAGTGGAACAGAATAGAAAATCCAAACATTAACCCAAACATATACAGTCAACTAATATTTGATAAAGGAGCCTTGGATATACAATGGGGAGATGACAGTCTTTTCAGCAGCTGGTGTTGGCAAAACTGGACAGCTACATGTAAGAGAATGAAACTGGACTACTATCTAACCCCATACACGAAAGTCAACTCAAAATGGATCAAAGACCTGAATGTAAGTCATGAAACCATAAAACTCTTTGAAAAAAACATAGGCAAAAATTTCTTGGACATAAACATGAATGACTTCTTTATGAACATATCTCCCCGAGCAAGGGAAACAAAAGCAAAAATGAACAAGTGGGACTATATCAAGCTGAAAAGCTTCTGCACACAAAGGACACCATCAGTAGAATAAAAAGAGATCCTACAGTATGGGAGAATACATTCATAAATGATGTATCCGATAAGGGGTTGACATCCAAAATATATAAAGAACTCATGCACCTCAACAAATATAAAGTAAATAATCCAATTAAGAAATGGGCAGAGGACATGAATAGACACTTCTCCAAAGAAGAAACTCAGATGGCCAATAGGCACATGAAAAGATGCTCCACATCACTAATCATCAGAGAAATGCAAATTAAAACCACAATGAGATATCACCTCACACCAGTGAGGATGGCCAACATCCAAAACACATACAACAACAAATGTTGGCGAGGATGTGGAGAAAAGGGAACCCTCCTACACTGCTGGTGGGAATGCAAATTAGTTCAACCATTGTGGAACGCAGTATGGAGGTTCCTCAAAAAACTCAAAGTAGAAATACCATTTGACCCAGGAATCCCACTCCTAGGAATTTACCCTAAGAATGCAGCAGCCAAGTTTGAAAAAGACATATGCACCCCTATGTTTATCGCAGCACAATTTACAATAGCCAAGAAATGGAAGCAACCTAAGTGCCCATCAGTAGATGAATGGATAAAGAAGAGGTGGTACATATACACAATGGAATATTATTCAGCCATAAGAAGAAAACAAATCCTACCATTTGCAACGACATGGATGGAGCTAGAGGGTATTATGCTCAGTGAAATAAGCCAAGCCGAAAAAGACAAGTATCAAATGATTTCACTCATATGTGGCGTATAAGAACAAAGAAAAAAACTGAAGGAACAAAACAGCAGCAGACTCACAGAACCCAAGAACGGACTAATAGTTACCAAAGGGAAAGGGACTGGGGAAGATGGGTGGGAAGGGAGGGATAAGAGGGAAAAAGGGGCATTATGATTAGTAGATGTAATGTTGGGGGGGCACGGGGAGGGCTGTACAACTCAGAGAAGACAAGTAGTGATTCTATAGCATCTCACTACGCTGATGGACAGTGACTGTAATGGGGTTGGTGGGGGGGACCTGATGAAGGGGGTAGTTTAATATCATAATATTGCACATGTAATTGTAGATTAATGATCCAAAATAAATTATTAAAAAAAAGAAAAAAACTGAAGGAACAAAACAGAAGCAGACTCACAGAACTCAAGAACAGACTAATAGATACCAAAGGGAAAGGTACTGGGGAGGATGGGTGGGAAGGGAGGGACAAGGGGGAAAAAGGGGCATTATGATTAGCAGACATAATGTAGGGGGTAGTACGGGGACGGCTGTACAACTCAGGGAAGACAAGTAGTGATTCTATAGCATCTCACTACACTGATGGACAGTGACTGTAATGGGGTTGGTGGGGGGGACCTGATGAAGGGAGTAGTTTAATCACCATAATATTGCACATGTAATTGTAGATTAATGATACCAAAATAAACTATAAAAAAATAACTAGTTCCTTGTACTAACTAGAAGTTTGTATAAGACCTAAAATATCCCATTTACTTCCTTTTACATGGATAATTGTTTGACATACCTTAATCACCTCACAAAAGTCTGCAGGTAGGATGTGATAAATTAAATAATAGAAGATTGACATGTGAAAAAATCACATTTGCAGAGCATTTGGTGTAGATGTGTACACAGAGAATCAATATGTGTTTATGGTTTGCAGTAACTTAGAAGTAGATAAGCAGAACAATAGCTACATAATGAAAGGAAATTTAAAGCACATATTGAACTTCATTTCAGAATCTTAAAATGCACCTCTAAATATATGTATTTTATATGTAAATCCTTAGTGTAGGTCTGTTTCATGCCCATTAAAGATTAACAAATCAAAAATTTTGCCTGCGGTTATAACTTCTCAAACGTGTAATTCTATGTTAAAATTATGGAAAGACCTCAGTCTCACTTACAAAATAAACTTGGATTAGGTCTGAGTATATAAACTTGATGCTTAATCTTAGGCTGTTTACCATGAGTACTCTGATTTTCCAGGAAATGGCTCTACTTTTTGTACACACATATCTTCTCCCTCTTCACAACTGTTCTAACTTTCCTATTTTGGAAATGATTTGTAATGTACTCACATTTTCAATTTTATTCAGATACAACAGTAATTCACAAATACTAATTTTTAAGGTACCCAAACAGAAAAGAAACTTAAAAGCACATTTCACCCATAGAGTTTTCAAATCAACTTTAACATATAATTTGTATATACAGGGATTATCCATATTATGGATATACCACAATTTGTTTACCCATTCACCTATTGTTGGGCATGTAGTTTGTTCCCAGTCTGGGACTATTATAAATAAAGCTGCTATGAACATTTGTGTGCAAATTTTCAGATGAACATATGTTTTCATATTTTTAAACATATGTTTAACTTATTTCATATGTTTAAACATATGTTTAACTTAAGTAAATACCTAGAAGTACAACGTATGGGTCATATGGCAAGTGTATGCTTAATTGTTGGAGAAAAAAACAGAGCAATTTTCCTAAATGGCTGCACCATCTTACATTCCTATCAGCAGTGGAATATGTATTAGTTCCAGTAGTTCTGTCTCCTTGTCAACCACTGGTATTGTTAGTTCTGAATTTTAGTCACTCTAGTAGATGTGTTACAGCACTAATTGTGGTTTTATTTTGCATTTCTCTAATGGCTAATGTGTTTTGTAACTTTTCATGTGATTACTGACCATTTGTATATCTTCTTTTGTGAACTCTCTGTTCAAGGTTTTCCATCCATTTTTATACTGCCTGTAAGATTTATTTAGATATTCTAGATACAAGTTCTTTGAGAAGTGTGCCGCAAATATGTTCTTCCAGTTTCTGGCTGACAGTTTTCTTTTCTTACGAACGTCTTTAGAAGAGTGAAAGTTTTTAATTTTGATAAACTCTAATTTATCAAGTGTCTTTCTTTTATGATTTGAATAATAAAACTTCCTGTGCCTACCAGAAGACTACAAAGATTTTCTTTTAGAACTTTTTTAGCTTCATTGTTTACATTTAGTGTGTATCTGTGATACACTTTGAGTTAATTTTTGTGTATGGTATTAAGTAACAGTCAATGTGCTTTTGTTTATATTATGGAGTAAAGGTCAAATAACATGTAGTTATGCAATTGCTCCAGTACAACTTGCTGAAAAGATTTTTCCTTTCCTATTGACTTGTCTTTGTACCTTTGTCATGAATCAACTGAACATACTTGTGTGGATCTGTTTCAGAATTTCCAAGGTGTACCTAGAAAGGTGGTAGCCAGAGGCTAATCACAGAGAGCTTGTATTTCACGCAATGGAAGTCAACAAAACATTTTCATCAGGGAATGATGAGAACAGATTTACATATCAACAAAACCGTGCTGTCAGCCAAACCTTGTGCAGAAGGCTTATAAGGAACAATGCTGGAGGCATCATTTTGGCTCACTGGCTGACACTGGTTAGATTTCATCAGTGGAGGTAGGGCCCAAAGAGCCACAGGCACAGAGTTGGCCTCACTATGTTACCAGATGTTCAGGGAGGATGACATGCTGGGAGCAAGAAAGAGAGAGTTACCAGTCAGGGAGCCTCATGCCCAGGTCCTTGTGTTGATTACGAGGGGGAAAGGGTCACAGCTATTCATTCCAATGACACAGAGAACTTCATGTCTGTCCCTCCCAGAACTATTGCCGGAGACCAGTTTAAAAGATGTCATAAGAATTGCAGAAATAAAATCTTATATCATACACATGAAAAAACACTAACACACAAACACACACACACTTCTGCATGTGATATGATATGCTTCTGATATGCTCCTGGCTGTGTGTGTGACATGCTTGTAGTATGAGAACCCACAGACCTGGTGAGGCACCAGGTCCCCGCTCTGCATCAGACACAGAAAATCCTGCTCAGACACTGGCAAGGGGGGTCCTTTTCCTACTTCTCTGGGGAGTATTTGCAACAGCTGCTTCATCATTTTATTTGAATTACTTCAAGATGTGTTTCACAATCCCAGAATTAAACAATCCAAAATTATGGTCTCCAGGGCCATCCTATATACTAATGTTTCCTTCACTAAGTTTAATTCACAAACGCCACACAAGTTGAAACTTTCAAGGAGGAATTTAAGCCACCTCAAAGTGCAAGAGGAACTACGAGGGCACAGTAATCTGGGGATAAAATACGTCATGAGCAATACCACCAGAGAGGAGACTTGGCATTCAGTAAAAGAGACCAAAGTCAAAAAAAAAAAAAGGAAAGGAAAAGAAAGGAAGAAAAGAAAAGAAGAGGAAATAGAAAAAAAGAAAAAGAAAGAAAGAAGGAAAGGGAGGAAGGAAGAAAAGACAGCAGGTTGGGGAAGCCACACCAGCCCTCAATGACTATACCAGGCTTTGTTGAATGAAAAAAACTAACCAAATAAAAACCCAGGTGTTTAAGCCGTGCTTTTTCTGGCTGGTGTTACTAGGGACTGAGTGTTATTCCTAAGGGATTACCCCATACAGGGATATTCTCTGCCATGTAGGGGTGGCGGATGAAAATGTTCGAAACCCAAGAAGGTCTCAGTGCTGCCCCAGCCACCGGGTCTGAAGCCCCAACGCCTTACATGGAGGTGCCGGGCTCCACGTGAGGTTTCTGTAACCCCGTTTTGAAGAAAGGGACTCTTGAAAAGGGAACTGTGATGATAGGAAAGCACAGCATGGATTGTGGGTCAAATTCCTCCAGGCCTGCCTGCAAAGGAGGTGCTCTCTGCAGGAGGGGACTCCCTCAGGCCGAGACCACAGCTTGGTCCTGGGAGGAGCTGTCTCTGTCCAACTGCAGGACAGAGGCAGGGGGTGGGCCAGGGAAAGGGGAGTTACTGTTAAATCAGTGCAGAGGTTTACTTTGGGAAGGAGAAAATGACCTGGAATTGGATGGTAGGGACGTGTGAAAGGTAGTGAGGTATGACAAAGTAAAGGTATGAAGGTCACTGAACTGTGTATTCAATGATAAAAATGGAAGCTTTTATGCGATGCGTATTTTACCACAGTTAAAAAAAAAATCCCAGCAGTGCTTCATAGGATGTCTAAACAGAGGCAGGAATAGTGAGGAGCAATTTTCGGGCCACTGTCAAGTGGCTGTGAGAAAAGGACACCAGGGGCGGCCCGTGCTGGGAACTTCTAAGAACCAGTGGCTCCCAAACCCCGTCCCCAGGTTGCACGTTGCCTCAGGCCTCCTTCAGCTTCCTGGCCCCACACAGCCACCTGGCCGCCAAGCCCAGCAGCTTCCCACAGAGCCACACGGGGACCAGGGTGACCAGCAGCAGGAACAAGAAGACATCAAGCAGGTACTGCTCATGCCACGGCTGCTGCAAGGTGTGGGGCTTGAGGTGCGCTGCACCGCCAGTCTGGAGGATGTGGTCGGTCCAGCCCACCAGCCGCTGGGCGGGCGTCAGGGGGTGGGAGCGCCTGATGATGCTGGCGGCCACTGCTGCTGATTTGTACCTGTTGGCAGAGACAGGGCACGGCATCACTCAGGGGGACTCACAAGTCTTAGCGACCTGGAAACACACAGAACACGCACTTTCACCATATGCACAAAAGACTGAGTGTCAAGGAAAAGGTTGTTGGCCTGGTCTTGCCACCGTCTAGGTGGGTCCCTTGAAAAGCTCAAACTGAGACCTACATGCAAAGATCCATGTTTAGTGTTAAACTGTAAAAAAGTGACTACATCAGTCAAGACAAGTCTCCACCCAGGAAGGCTTATGGTACAGTAAGGGAAAAGTATATATGTGTATATGGGATTTACTACATTCATGAGACAGGGTTTCTGTCCTTGAAACCCTGTAAGATATTCCATTTTGGTTACAAAATAATACATTATGTCTGATGGGAATTTACCTTGAGATCAGTGGGTCCCTTTTACTGACTCACATACCAGAAATTCTTTCAAAGTTACTTGGTGGCAGCCCTGAGCGGGGAGGGTGGGGCCCTGGGAACGTAGTGGAAACGAGACACACATTGCTGTCCGGGGGAGCTTAGGTTCCACACTCCGGTGTGGGGGGACAGACAAAAACTAAAACGTAAAGAAAAGGGTACTTACAGATCCCAAGGAGTGTTAAGAAGAAAACAATGAATTATGATGGGAGTGGGTGGGAGAGGAATCTAGTTGGGACTGTCAGACTGGGACCAGCCCTCCGAGGAGACGACATTGCAGGGGAGACGCGAATGTCATCAGGAGCCTCCGGTGAGCAGAAGGGAAGGATGTTGGAGGGAGCAGCACAGACAAAGGGCGGGACGTGGGGACAGTGCGGCATGTTGGGGACAGAAGGGCCGCCTCCTGCCTCAGTTGGAACCCTACTACGCAAGTGCCTGTAAAATGCAGTGAGTTCCCAGAGACTCCGTGTAGGTGGCTCATGTCCCTCACCACCCCTCAGGTAGATTATTCTCAGCCTCTAACCTAAATTGCCTAGTCTTCCTTTCCCAGGAGGCAGGTCAGGTGTCAGCATCACACATATACATTATTCTGCCTTGGAAGCTTCTGCCTATATTGCAAACGAGATCCACACAGTGCCCTTCGTGTCTAATGTCTTCATGCAGCGTATGTGCCCCCAGGCCCAGAGAGCCGCGTACCTCTTGTCTTCCATGACTTGCTTCATCTTCAGAGCCAACATCTCAGCCTTCATCTGCTTTAACTGCAGGGAGACACCTAAATTTTTGGCTTCTATTCGGAACACATTTTCGTGCTGGTCTGAAAGGATAGGAATCCCCACCATAGGCACGCCGTGTTGGATGGCCTCCATTATACTGTTCAACCCACCATGGGTGACAAAAAGGCGGATGCGAGGGTGAGCTGTGGGAAATAAAGAGAGCAGAACACTTCAGAATGGAAAGTTTCAGAACAATGGGGAAAGCAGCAAGGGCAGAAGAAAATATCATGGGATCTCTAAGTGTTTTGGAGGAAATGAATTTACTGATTTAGCCTAGGACACACTCAAGGGGACATGTTCCAAGACACAAGATCCTGGCCTTGTCTCTGCACAGAGATGCCTCTAAGTCTACGTCATCCATCTAAGGCTGAGATCACAGGGAAAACTTCAGAAGAGAGTGATAAGAAAGGCATATTCCTCCTCCTGCCCATCCATCCATTCATCCATCCATCCATCCTACGTTCTCTCTTCACTCTGCCTCTGAATTTGCTTTTTTCATCTGTTTCCTCCATAACTCTCCCAGTGTACTCTCTCTGTTACTCTCCTTCTCTGTTCCTCTCTCCCTGTCCATTTCTCTCTGTGTGCCTATCCTTGTCTCTATCTCTCTCATTCTTTCTCTCTCTCTCTGACTCTCGAGGTCTCTCTTTCTCTCCTCCAGTGTGCATTCATTTTCCTCTTATCTGAATTCTTAACACTTTCACTGACATCAAAATGCCTGTGGCCACTCATAAAACTTACAGTCGTGCACTTTCTCCTCAATTTTATAAAAAATCCTTTCAAGTAGGGAATGATGGACCACATACCTCAGTATTTTCACTTCCTTTCTGCCTACCCTACCCTTACTTAGGCAAAACTAAAACAAATGTTGGCAACAAAGAGTTCGTCTCAAACTCTACTTTTCAATAGCAATGTGCATCAGAATGTACTTGTATTTCCCTGAAAATGGGAATCCTTTCCCCTACTCCATGCTCTATGAATCAGATGTGCGATACTTCCTCTCTCTTAAATCCCCAGTATGCTTTTGAGCCATTATCTTGATTAGGAACTTGTGATGCAGTCTGTGGCTGTGGCAGCAAGGGGTAGGCCAAAAGCAACACAGGGACAAAGGGAACCTGAGGGGTGTAAGAGCTCCCTGTTTACAGAGAAATGATGGGCTACACACGTTGCTGGAGGTCACTCAGCTTTGCACTCAGATAGCTTGGTGCACCCAGCAGACACCACGGACATCCACTCTCGGATGGCATGACCTGCTCATGCCTTACACAGCTACGGAGGATTATCAATATGTGTGGGGGTTTGTATAATGGCAGGTGGCTCAGCAGGTGCTCCCGAGGCCGCAGAAAAGAGTGGCAACATGCCCCCTGTTACGTGCTCTCTGGGTGCACACTGCCTTGGATTCCTTTGGGGAACGTGTTCGTGTGGTAGAGTCATCATATGGTAGGATCAACAACCTGACAGAACATCACCCTTGGTGCAGGGACCAGGACTAGGGTAGAAAGGCTGAAAGGAAAATGGCTGTTGTTACCTTTGGAAATATTGCCTTATTTCTCAAGAACTGCACCTGCTGATCCATTCCTGCCCTCTGGAGACCTGCCGTCTGCTATCCACAGCTTGTTCTTGTACCGATAGAATTTCCTAATTAAAGGTCACAGCCTTGATGGGCCCTAAAGGCACATAAATGGAAAAATACAAGCAGACAAGGCAGCCCTTACCCAGGAGGTCATTCTGGGGAAGCCAGTCCATGATTTTCACATTTGCTACCAACTGGATGTCCTTGGGCCAAAGAGAAGGCTTATACTTCCATATCACCCCTTGGGGGAGATGCGCAAAGGCACTGTTCATCTCCCTGAGAGCCTCCTGGGACTGAAAGGTGTCCAAGATGGAGCCCAGCGCCACCAGGACGAAACCAGAGTCTCCAAACTTGGCAATGAAATGTTCAAACTCCTGAAGACAGGGAAGAAAGGAAAAGTGAGTGAAGTTGTTCATGAAAGCCAAAACAGCCCATAATTAACATCACTATTTACTGAATACACCTTCCTATCAGTGACTGGAACTCACTGTCTCATAGCTCTGGGGTCAGCTCAGTGTCCTCTGCACTGTGTCATATGCATTGTGAGACTGACTCAAATAGCTTCTTAGGGTTTGGGAAAATAGCAAATGATACACAGAAAACAAACTTATGTCAAGTCAAGGAAAAAAAAACTGAAAATGGCTGGAGTTTCTATGGCATTTTTACTCTCACTTTCCCCACACTTTTCATGGAGTAGCACGCCACAGGCCAGTGGCAACAGTTCAGGCCTTGTCATTACCAGCAGTAGAAGAATAGAAACATTTTGCAACAATCAACCCCTTCTATGGGCTCCCAAGTCACAGGTTTCTCTCTTGCCACACTTGGAGTTCTGCCTGAAAACGGCAGTATAGCTCAGATATCAAGCTGGTGGAAGTCTTGCAAAACTGTAGGGGTCACCATGGCATATAAAACCTGAGAGGATACCACAGAATTTAGAATCTTGGGGTGAGAGATTATGGGTATAAAATACAGTAGAATACCTAAGGCCCAAAGACGACTCTGGTGAGAGTCTTTGGGAACTATTAAAAGTAGTCGGGTATAAAGGAAGCATCAGGTTAAAGAGAGCATATGCCAAGGTCCACACAGGATAAATGCCCAGAAAATACATGTAAATATATTAAAGCCTTCACCCCTGTCTGATCCAAAGGATCAAACATGCCCCACTACTTAGTGAAGAGCTTCCATGGCAGTCTGCAAACACTGGCAGGGACGACTGTTTTTTCAAAAAGCCAATTTCTTATCTAAGATCATAAGGTACGCTAAGATAAAGCCAAAATATGCCATTCAAAGGAACAAAATACATCTCCAGAAACCTTCCTTGAAGAAACACAGGCATTGGATTTAGAGGACAAAAGCTTTTTAAAAAACTGACTAAATATGTGCAAATTGTTATAGGAAAACATGGGCAATAATCTAAAAGAAAACAATATAGGAACAAACTTATAGTAACAAATGTGATAGGAATTATTTTTTAAAAAGAATCTGGAGATGAAATATAAAATAACTGAATTGAAAAATTCACTGAAGAATTTTAACAGCAGGCTCAGACAGCAGAATGAATTGTTGAGCTTGGAGACAGGTTATTTGAAATTATTGAGTCTGAGAAGCAAAAAGGAAAAACAATACAGAAAAGTGAATATGGGAGATGTGATTAAAGATGGCAGCATGAGAGGTCAGACACAGGCTTCCTCCTAAAACCGCATATAATATGAAAATATAACTAATACAACTACTCTTGAAAGAGCAACAGGAAAGAAGACTGCAACAAACTGCATACACCTGGAGAAAAGAGCAGACCTCACGGAAAAGGGTAACGTACTAAAGCTGTGGTCCTGCGGGATCCAAGCCCTTCGCCTACCCCAGCTCACTGGCAGGAGGAAGAGGAATGGAGCAGGGAGGGAGTGGAGATCTGGGACTGCTGAATACCTAACTCTGGAGATCTTCTCTGGGAGCACAAACCTACATTTCATGGTGCTTGTGAGAAAGGGACCCTGGGTATAGTCAGAGAAGGGTGAGGGTCTCCAGAAAAAGCAGGGCAGGATATTTACAGTCAGCAATATAACAATGGGCAAAGAAGTCCCTTTTGAAACTCTGTGTTAAGCATTATACAAAGTCAAGGTCACACTAATCCTTTAGGATCAAGATACCAGACTAAGAACATAGACATCTTCAGTAAGATCAATTAAAAGTCAAAAGGCCAGGAGCAACTTGGCCTAGAATGCTTGAGTGTTTCACAAATAAAGAAGAGTATCTCAATATAACCCATGACTTCACTGTAAACAGCCCTAGCAAGCAGAGATCAACCCAGCACACCTTGAGGGCAGGGCAGGTGGTACAAGTCCACACCCCTAAGCCTTTTTTCATGTTCTTGAAAAATCCTCATCCGCCTATAAAACGCCTAGACAACGCAGCACACCGGACTCTCCTGGCGTGAGCTGGGAGCTCTGTCCTATCATTTTATTTCTAAACAAAAGCCTGTACCTTGCTCTCCTACCTTGCCTGTTTGCTAAGCTCATTCTTCGACTTCGTGAGCAACAACCCCGGCATCATCTTTCAGGGCTCATCCGGGATAGCTTCAGAGGTGAGTATCGGCATCCAAGCCTGCCTTTTCTTTCACTGTCCTTATAGAAGGAAGCTGTCTATGGCACACACATTAGGCACTTGTCAGCCACTTAAATGGGACTAGCCTGGCTGCTGATCTCAAAGTCTCAAGTGACAAGTTCCCCTGCATCTCCCTCAGTGGATCCCCCATCTACTTTGGGAGCTGGGAATGTCACCTGAGTGGAGGCCAGGATTCCCCTTCAGAGGTATCTCCTTGGATGCGAGGGACTGAGGAAGGCCGTGGGCAACTGCGAGAGTCTAGGCTGAGGCTACACTTCAGTGGCTTCTCAAAGGCCTGCGTGTCTGGAATCAGACCCTGACAGCCCAACTGGGTATCCATGAGGAGTGTCTCTCTTTCTCTGTCTCTGACTTCCAGCTTGCTTCTCCAAGCTGCCCTGGCCTCTGAGTGAGGCAGGGGGCTTCCTTAACTCTCTTCTAACTTCATCAATTTCACAGAACCCGATGCTCACCACTGCAAGGTAGGAGGTCCATGCTTCGCTCTTATTCCTGACTTAATACTGTACTTTTTTATCTCATGAAAATGTGTCTGGGCACCCGTTAACCACTTCAAAGACAATTAGTGCTGGCTAGCAGTCTTCAAGTCTCAGGTGAAAGGTTTCCCGGTGTCTGCCACTCCACTCCTTGATGTCGGTGAGTGGCTGAGCTGATTTCCTACTTTCCTATCCTAATCTGTGGACTCTGAGGACAGACTAGACTAGTAGACAGTGGTCCTTGGATCTCGGCTCCAGCCGATTGATCCGATGGTGTTGAGTGAACCTCCGGCTACGCTGCTGCCTATGGGAGAGTCGCAGATAACACCCCCCCCCATCCCCAACCTCTTGTCTCAGATCAGATTTGTTATAGTAGGTGACTGGCTAAATAATTTCCAGGCAGTGGCAGAAACTGGTGTTTAAGAGTATAGATCTCCCCACCCTCATAAATGTCCGTGACAGGCTCTGAACAATCTCTGGCCTTGGAAAAAGTTCCCCTGCTCCCCATTCAAAGCAGTCCTCCTAGACGTGCACTACTTTCTCTTGTGTAATGCAAATGAAGTCTGTGAAGTAATCAAACTGAAACCTGAGCCCAACATGTAAACGGCTCTATTCTATTGATCTCCCTTTTTAGAGGCAGTCGTCCTGTGGCTGGCATCTCCTTTTCTGCAGCCCCAGGGAAGCAAAACTGGCTTGTGACTCTGACCAAGATTCAGGCAGTGACAGGTCATACCGTCACTGCACTTATTGGACAGGCAGGGGGCTCTCAAAGAATGATTAAAGCTTGTGCAGAGAAAATTAAGACTCCCAAAAGGCGTAAAGTAAGAGCATACTGGTGAGGTTCCCACTAGATCCAGGGCTCTGAAGCAACTCTTGCTTAGTTGGGAAGCAAGAGAGAAATCAAGGCAAGGTACAGGCCACGCTGGTAAAGAGTGGTTAATTCCAGTAGGCCGGCAGAGGGGGTGACTAACCACTGTCACCTAGGCTCCAAGGCAAGGGGACACCCTCCCAGAGAGAGAGGCCAATTAGGTGCTGGACACCTGTCTTTCTTTCTCTTCCAGATGGGAGCATCCTCTTCAAGTTCACAGCCAGACACGCCTCTGGCATGCATTCTGAAGAACTGGGAGCAATTTGATCCCCAGACCCTAAAAAAGAAGTGTCTTATCTTCTCCACACAAGCCTGGCCTCAATACAAACTCTCTAATGGAGAGGCTTAGTCCCTGAGAGAAGTATACAATATGATAAGGTTATGCAGCTAAATTTATTTTAATGCAAGGAAGGGAAATAGTCAAAAGTCCTGTGGACTACTACAATATGAGACTAGTTTTCTAAATTTTTTGGAGAAAATCTACTCTACTTATTGGGTTCATTATCTTCAAAAATCAAGAGATTTTTAAACTAGACTCCCTGAAACGGATGAAATGTATCTTCTGAAATACAGCCTGGCTTTAAATGACTGGTGCTAGAATTATACTTGCATTTCAATTCCAGCCTCCTAGACAAACACAGTCCCCATCATTTCAAAGCCTTCACTGGCCCTGTTAGTCTGGGGCCATCTAAACCTTAAACCAGTTATGTAAACTGCTCGCCCTTAGAGTGTATTCTTGCAAACTAAGATACTTTTAGTTAAATAAGCTAAAGGGAAAGAAGGCAATTGGATATCAGTATCTCAAATCTTTGTCAGTTTATCCATCTGTGTAAATGTTCTTTGAAAAGTATTGCTAACTATACTCATTACATCTCAATCTGTATGTTTGTGTGTCAAAGTGTGTGAATGGGGAATATTTTTCTACCTCTGGATGGTATTAATAAAATTTGATTTAAAGAAAAGTGCTTGTGAAAATTGGGCATTCTAAAACTTCCAGAAAATTCTAATAAAAGATATTAAGCATTAATGCTAATTTAAGTTGAACTGAAATGGACATGTCCTTATGGTTATCAGCTGCCTAAGTTTACGTAAAGTTATTTAAGTTGATGTTATCTGCTAAATCTTTCCAGAATAAAATGCTTAGAGGCTTTACTTTGTCTAATGTTCAGTAAAGGTTTTTGTAAGTAATCTAGCATAGTTGTTAGGAGTGAGTAAACTAAGTGTAGCAAGTGAACATCTTAATAACTCTGTGTTATACTGTGTTACAGTGTGTACCTACAAACAGCCTGAGACTTTTTATAGTAACCTAAAGCTTTAAAGTTTTGCTAAGTAAAAAGACAAAGTTTTATTAAACTGTTACTCTGTGCTTAATGTTGAAAGATTGCAAAGGATTTTCTAATTGTTTTATCAAAGCAGTTTCTCATGCTTAAAATCTCAATGAGCTGTCTGAGTATTTAAGAAAATGAGATCTTAGTATTAAAAGGACTAAAAGCTAAACGTTACTAACAACTGTAATCTTCTGTATTTGCCTTTGAGGTATTTTGTTGTCATTCTGGTTAAATGAATAAGTATTGCTTCATGGCAACCTATAATCCTATTTAAGCAAGTGCCAAAGAAACTTTCTTCTGACAACTTCAAAAGGGGTGCTTTTACCTCTAAGTTAACTCTGATATTTTCCAGAGGGCCCCTGGAACATGTCAGAGGGATTTTTTCTCATTGGGGAAATATGTGGCTAATTCAGCTTATTTATCTGATATATAATTACTTGCTTAATTACCTGGAAAGCACTGTCAAAGGCAATGATGCAAAACTTTGTTACTAAATGTTTTGTATTGCAGAAATATCCAAATTTCCTTAAGTCAACTGTCTTACAGTAAGCTCTCATCAGATCTTTAGCCATTGTCATTTGTAAGTCTTTTGTCATTTATAGTCACTGTTTTATTACTACTAAACTAGTAAAGAACTATATTTCAGCAGAACAGGTATTTACATAGGATTAAGTGAACTAAGGAAGATGATTCTGTGGCTTTTTGTTTCCAATGTTGCTGATAAAGTGTTTTAAGCTTTTTCTCTTAAGCTGACTGACAGCAGTTAAGTAAATTACAATACCTTTGTAAGCACAATTGAAACATTTATCTTTCTCTCTACCTGATCCCTCCAGAATTTAAAAACTCTCAGTGACTCTTTTTATATTTCATGGCAGTATGTTTATTTGCATAAGTTCAATAAGAATCTGATTTCCTTGTAAGAGGACTGATTAAAAACACTGGATATATTACCAAGGCTTTGATTGGAATGTCATACCTGAGAGACATGTGCATAAACTCAGATATGAACAACTCTAAGGAACTAAGGTTGACCTTATAGAGCCAACAAAGCCCCTTGGAAGAACTGGCCTGGTACCTTGCTTACAGGGTGCCCAGCAGCCTTACCAGGTGAGTAAGAAAGGTCACTTCCTGGCAGGTGCAGGAACCTCAGAATGTCTTAGGGACCTCAAGAAAACAGGAAATTCACCCAAATCTACAGGTACTGAAGGCAAAACCTGATGGCAAGTCTGGCTTGGCTTTCTGGCCTCGAGGCCTGTAAAAGTCCAGTCTGAAGTTCCTTATAAAAAGTACCAGCAAAGCACATTTAAAAGAGCCTATGTAATCCTTGCTCTTCTTGATGCACTTATGCAAATAATCAAGGCAAGTGTTAATTATTTTCTTAATCTGGTTCCTTCTAATAAAAATGAGGGTGATTTTAGAGAAAAGTATTGTTTCAATAATGCAGCCTTATCTATACTGAGTCCTAATACTAGTCATTGGGACATAAACTAGACCTAGAATTCTAGTTTCTTCAAAAATATCTGGCTATGATTCTCTAGATGCTTACTATTTCTAACCCTCATATCCAGCCATGCATTCATTAATCTCCTTTTCAAGTCTGTTCTTCCAGAATGGAAAATCCAACTCCATATGTTGCTACTTAACCTAATAATATGATTTATTCTGTCTTGCCTATAAGCCATAAGACTACAAATGGTGATAGCAATAGAACCCAGGATGGAAGTGCCCATCCTCTTAGGCCCACCTGACCGACCACTGATGGAGACCTAGCTCCACCCCTTACTGCGCCCCCTCTCAGCATGAAGCAGCCAGAGCAGTCATTGCCCCCTTTCCCTAGCAGCAGCTAGGGTTTCTATCTGTAGAGGGGGGAATGAGACAGGGACCATGGGTGTAGTCAGAGTAGGGTGAGGGCCTCTGGAAAAGCAGAGCAGGATATTTACAGTCAGCAATATAACAATGGGCAAAGACTTCCCTTTTGAAACTCTGTATTAAGCATTATGCAAAGTCAAGGTCACACTAATCCTCTAGGATCAAGATACCAGACTGAGAATATAGATATCTTCAGTAAGGTCAGTTAAAAGTCAAAAGACCAGCTTCCCCCACACCAGTTCACCAGCAGGAGGAACAGGAACAGAGCAGGGATGGAGTGGAGATCTGGGACTGCTGAATACCTAACTCAGGAGATCTGCTCTGGGAGCACAAACCTACATTTCATGGTGCTTGAATGATACTCTTGTAATTAGGGGGTCGGAAAGCTAAGACAGGCAGAATTCCTGGAGAGACTAAGAATCCAGCTGCTTGTGAAAGCAGGGATCCATACCCAGCTGCTCGGGGACAAAAGAAAGGCGGGCAGTCTACGAGACTTTCTAACAAAGAAGCCCTTAGCAAGAGGGCTGCTAAAGGGGCAAGGATTGCACGGAGCTTACTGCTCAGGAGAAAGGACAGGCAGACAAAATTGTCCAGGTGCACTCTGGCCAGAAAGTTGGGAGGTTTCACAATCTTCAGGTGCTCCAGCTCCCTGGCTGCCTACACAGCTCCAAGAATCCCTTCTGTGGCAGGCAGACTAGTGCGCCTTTCTTCTGGCCAGCCCCACCGGGCTTGCAAACTGGGAAATCCTTCCCCGGTGTTAGGCCAGCCAGAGGGAAGATCTGTCTACAGCAACTAAAAACGCAAAGCACAGAGCCTTATACCTGTGTGCTCAGCCCACTGGTTCAGGCAGTGGAGACAGGCATAGCAGCCAGGAATCAGCAAACAGCCCTTTCCTCCCCGGAGGCACCAGTACCACTCCCCTACAATCCCCGCATTGCTTCAGGGGCTGAGCAGCTCCAGAGAGTAGAGCTTCTGGGCACTAGAGGGCACCATACACAAATATGAAATGCCAAAGGAACCTGATCCAGAGTAAAATTATGAACACAACTCGTGAGAAAGACTTAAATGATATGGACCTTATGACTCTCCCTGAAAGGGAGTTCAAAATAAAAATCATTAACATGCTCATGGAGGTATGGAAAGATATTAAAGAACTCAGGAATGAATTCTGGTCAGAGATCCAATCATTGAAGAACATAATGGATGGTATTAAAAGCAGATTGAATACGTTGGAGGAGACAATAAATGAAATAGAAACTAGAGAACAGGAATACAAAGAAGCTGAGGCACAGAGAGAAAAAAGGATCTCTAAGAATGAAAGAATATTGAGAGAACTGTGTGACCAATCCAAATGGAACAATATTCGCGTTATAGGGGTACCAGAGGAAGAAGAGAGAGAAAAAGGGATAGAAAGCGTCTTTGAGGAGGTGATTGCTGAAAACTTCCCCAATCTGGGGAAGGAAATAGTCTCTCGGGCCATGGAGATGCGCAGATCTCCCAACACAAGGGACCCAAGGAAGACAACACCAAGACATATAGTAATTAAAATGGCAAAGATCAAGGATAAGGACAGAGTATTAAAAGCAGCCAGAGAGAGAAATAGGATCACATACAAAGGAAAACCCATCAGGCTATAATCAGACTTCTCAACAGAAACCTTACAGGCCAGAAGGGAGTGGCATGATGTATTTAATGCAATGAAGCAGAAGGGCCTTGAAACAAGATTACTTTATCCAGCAAGATTATCATTTAAATTTGAAGGAGGGATAAAACAATTCCCAGATAAGCAAACGCTGAGAGAATTTGCCTCCCACAAACCATCAGTGTATTTTGGAGGGACTGCTATAGATGGAAGTGTTCCTACAGATTAATAGCTGTCACCAGAAGTAATAAAACCATAGGAAAGAAAATAGAAAAGCTAATTACTAAGAAAATGCAAAATTAAATTAACTGTCCCCAAAGTCAATCAAGGGATAGACAAACAGTACAGAATATGATACCTAGTATATAAAGAATGGAATAGAAAGAAAAAGGAGGAAGGAAACAAACAAACAAACAAAGAACTTTTAGATTGTGTTTGTAATAGCATATTAAGTTAGTTGTTAGACTTTTAGAGAGTAGGGAAGTTAACCTTGAACCTTTGGTAACCACGAACCTGAAGCCTGCAATGCCAATAAGTACATACCTATCCATAATCACCCAAAATGTAAATGGACTGAATGCACCAGTCAAAAGATTTAGAGTCACTGAATGGATAAAAAAACAAGACCATCAATATGCTGCCTTCAAGAGACTCACTTTAAACCCAAAGACATACACAGATTAAAAGTAAAGGGATGGAAAAAGATATTTCATGCAAACAACAAGGAGAAAAAAGCAGCTGTTGCAGTAATGGTATCAGACAAAATAGACTTCAAAACGAAGAAAGTAGCAAGAGATAAAGAAAGACATTACATAATGATAAAGAGGTCAGTCCAACAAGAGGATATAACCATTATAAATATATATGCACCCAACACAGGAGCGCCAGCATATGTGAAACAAATACTAACAGAATTAAAGGAGGAAATAGACAGCAATGCATTCATTTCAGGAGATTTCCACACACCACTCACTCCAAAGGACAGATCAACCAGACAGAGAATAAGTAAAGACACAGAGGCACTGAACAACACACTACACATGGACCTAACAGATATCTACAGAACTCTGCACCCAAAAGCAGCAGGATACACATTCTTCTCAAGTGCACACGGAACATTTTCCACAATAGATCACATACTAGGCCACAAAAAGAACCTCAGTAAATTCAAAAATATTGAAATCCTACCAACCAACTTCTCAGATTACAAAGGTATAAAACTAGAAATAAATTTTAGAAAAAAAAAAGTCAAAAGACCAGGAGCAACTTGGCCTAGAATGCTTGAGTGTTTCACAAATAAAGAAGAGTATCTCAGTATAACCCGTGACTTCACTGTAAACAGCCCTAGCAAGCAGAGATCAACCCAGCCCACCTTGAGGGTAGGGCAAGTGGTCAAGTCCACACCCCTAAGCCTTTTTTCATGTTCTTGAAAAATCCTCATTTGCCTATAAAAACCCCTAGACAATGCACCACCCCGGGGCTCCCTTGTCCCCTCGTGGCATGAACCAGGAGCTCTGTCCTTCCACTTTATCTCTAAATAAAAGCCTGTACCTTGCTCTCCAACCTTGCCTGTTTACTAAGCTCATTCTTCAGCTACGTGAACAAGAACCCCGGCATGACTTGCATGATACTCTCTTAATTCAGGGGTTGGTAAGCTAAGACAGGCAGAATTCCTGGAGAGACTAAGATTCCAGCTGATTGTGGAAAGCAGGGATCCATTTCCAGCTGCTCTGGGACAAAAGAAAGGCGGGCAGTCTGAGAGACTTCCTAACAAAGAAGCCCTTAGCAAGAGGGCTGCTAAAGGGGCAAGGACTGCACAGAGCCTACTGCTCAGGAGAAAGGACAGGTAGACAAAATTGTCCAGGTGCACTCTGCACAGCAGATTGGGAGTTTTCATGATCTTCAGGTGCTCGAGCTCCCTGGCTGCCTACACAGCTCCAAGAACCCCTTCTGTGACAGGCAGACTACTGTGCTTTCTCCTGGCCAGCCCCACCGGACTTACAAACCGAGAAAACCTACCCTGGTGTAAGGCCATCCAGAGGGAAGATCTGTGTACAGCAACTAAAAGCGCAAAGCACAGAGGCTTATACCAGTGTGCTCAGCCCACTGGTTCAGGCAGTGGAGACAGGCATAGCAGCCAGGAACCAGCAAACAGCCCTTTCCTCCCCGGAGGCATCAATACCACTCCCCTACAATCCCTGCATTGCTTCAGAGGCTGAGCAGCTCCAAAGAATAGAGCTTCTGGGCACTAGAGGGCACCATACACAAATATGAAATGCCAAAGGAACCTGGTCCAGAGTAAAATTATGAATACAACTCGTGAGAAAGATTTAAATGATATGGACCTTATGACTCTCCCTGAAAGGGAGTTCAAAATAAAAATCATTAACATGCTCACGGAGGTACGGAAAGATATTCAAGAACTCAGGAATGAATTAAGGTCGGAGATCAAACCACTGAAGAGTACGATGGACGATATTAAAAGCATATTGGATATAGTGGAGGAGACGATAAATGAAATAGAAACTAGAGAAGAGGAATACAAAGAACCTGAGGCATAGAGAGAAAAAAGGATCTCTAACAATAAAAGAATATTGAGAGAACTGTGTGACCAATCCAACCGGAACAACCGCGTTATAGGGGTACCAGAAGAAGAAGAGAGAGAAAAAGGAGTAGAAAGTGTCTTTGAGGAGGTGATTGCTGAAAACTTCCCCAATCTGGGGAAGGAGATAGTCTCTCAGGCCATTGAGGTACGCAGATCACCCAACACGAGGGACCCAAGGAAGACAACATTAAGACATATAGTAATTAAAGTGGCAAATATCAAGGATAAGGACAGACTATGAAAAGCAGCCAGAGAGAGAAATAAGATCACATACAAAGGAAAGCCCATTAGGCTATCATCAGACATCTCAACAGAAACTTTACAGGCCAGAAGGGAGTGGCATGATGTATTTAATGCAATGAAGCAGAAGGGCCTTGAACCAAGAATACTTTATCCGGCAAGATTATCATTTAAATTTGAAGGACGTATTAAACAATTCCCAGATAAGCAAAAGCTGAGAGAATTTACCTCTCACAAACCATCTTTACAGTGTATTTTGGAGGGACTGCAATAGATGGAAGTGTTCCTAGTTTAATAGCTGTCACCAGAGGTAATAAAACCACAGTAAAGAATGTGGAATGCTAAGTACAAATAAAATGCGAAATTAAATTAACTATCCCCAAAGTCAATCAAGGGATAGACAAAGAGTACAGAATACAATACCTAATATATAAAGAATAGGAAGAAGAAAAAGGAGGAGGAAAAAAAAAACAGAAAAAGAACCTTTAAATTGGGTTTGTAATAGCATATTAACTGAGTTGTTAGACTCTTAGATAGTAAGGAAGATAACTTTGAAGCTTTGGTAACCACAAATCTGAAGCCTGCAATGCCAATAAGTGCATACGTATCAATAATTACCATAAATGTAAATGGACTGAATGCACCAGTCAAAACACATAGAGTCACTGAATGGATAAAAAAACAAGACCCATCTATATGCTGCCTTCAAGAGACTCACTTTAAACCGAAAGACATACACAGACTAAAAGTGAAGGGATCGAGAAAGACATTTCATGCAACTAATAGGGAGAGAAAAGCAGGAGTTGCAGTACTTAGACAAAATAGACTTCAAAACACAGAAAGTCACAAGAGACAAAGGACATTGCATAATGATAAAAGGGTCAATCCAATAAGAAGATATAACCATTATAAATATCTATGCACCCAACGCAGGAGCTCCTACATATGTGAAACAAATACTAACAGAATTAAAGGGGGAAATAGAATGCAATGCATTTATTCTAGGAGACTTCAACAACCACTCACTCTGACGGACAGATCAACCAGACATAAAATAAGTAAGGAGACAGAGGCACTGAACAACACATTAAAACAGATGGACCTAACAGACATCTACAGAACTCTATACCCAAAAGCAGCAGAATACACATTCTTCTCGAGTGCACATGGAACATTTTCAAGAATAGATCATATTCTAGGTAACAAAAAGAGCCTCGGTAAATTGTACCAACCAGTTTCTCAGACCACAAAGGAATGAAACTAGAAATGAATTATGCAAAGAAAATGAAAAATTCCACAAACACATGGTGGCTTAATAACATACTCCTAAATAATCAATGGATCAATGACCAAATAAAAACAGGGATCAAGCAATATATGGAGACAAATGACAACGAAAATTCAACACCGCAAAATCTGTGGGACGCAGCGAAGGCCGTGCTAATAGGAAAGTATATTGCAATACAGGCCTACCTCAGGAAAGAAGAACAATCCCATATGAACAGTCTAAACTTGCAGTTAACGAAACCAGAAAAAGAAGAACAAATGAGGCCCAAAGTCAGTAGAAGAAGGGACATAATAAAGATTAGAGCAGACATACAAAAATTGAGAAAAATGAAACAATAGAATCAATGAAACCAGGAGCTGGTTCTTTGAGAAAATAAGCAAAATAGATAAACCCCTAGCCAGACTTAATCAAGAAAAAGAGAGAGTCTACTAACATAAACAGAATCAGAAATGAGAAAGGAAAAATCACTACGGAAACCACAGAAATACAAAGAGCTATTAGAGAATACTATGAAAACTTATATGCTAACAAACTGGATAACCTAGAAGAAATGGACAACTTTCTAGAAAAATACAACCTTCCAAGGCTGACCCAGAAAGAAACAGAAAATCTCAACACACCAATTACCAGCAACGAAATTGAACTGGTAATCAAAAACCTACCTAAGACCAAAACACCTGGACCAGATGGTACCACCTCTGAATTTTATCAAACATTTAGTGAAGATCTAATACCCATCCTCCTTTAAGTTTTCCAAGGAGTAGAAGAAGAGGGAATACTTCCAAACTCATTCTATGAGGCCAGCATCACTCTAATACCAAAACCGGGCAAAGACACCACAGAAAAGAAAACTACAGACCAATATCCCTGATGAACACAGGCGCAAAAATACTCAAAAAAATATTAGCAAACTGAATTCAAAAGTACATCAAAAGGATCATCCATCATGATCAAGTAGGATTTATTCCAGGGATGCAAGGATGATTCAACATTTGAAAATCCATCAACATCATCCACCACATCAACAAAAAGAAGAAAAAAAACCACATGATCATCTCCATAAATGCTGAAAAAGCATTTGACAAAATTCAACATCCATTCATGATAAAAACTCTCAACAAAATGGGTATAGAGGGAAATTACCTCAACATAATAAAGGCTATATATGACAAATCCACCGCCAACATTATACTTACCAGCAATTCGCTGAAAGCCTTTCCTTTAAGATCAGGAACAGGATAAGGATGCCCACTCTCCCCACTTCTATTCAACACAGTACTGGAGGTCTTAGCCACGCCAATCTGACAACACAAAGAAATAAAAGGCATCCAGATTGGCAGGGAAGAAGTCAAAGTGTCCCTGTTTGCAGATGACATGATATTGTACATAAAAAAAAACCCAAAGAATCTACTCCAAAACTGCTAGATCTAATATCTGAATTCAGCAAAGTTGCAAGATACAAAATTAATGTACAGAAATCTATGGCATTCCTGTACACTAACAATGACCTAGCAGACAGAGATATCAGGAAAACAATTCCATTCAAAGTTGCATCAAAAAGAATAAAATACCTAGGAGTAAACCTAACCAAGGAAATGAAAGACCTATACTCTGAAAACCACAAGACACTCATGAGAGAAATTAAAGAAGATACCAATAAATGGAAACACATCCCATGCTCATGGATAGGAAGAATTAATATTGTGAAAATGGCCATCCTGCCTAAAGCAATCTACACATTCAATGCAATCCCTATCAAAATACCAACAGCATTTTTTCAACGAACTAGAGAAAATCATTCTAAAATTCATATGGAACCACAAAAGACCCCGAATAGCCAAAGCTATCCTGAGAAGGAAGAATAATGCTGGGGGGATTATGCTCCCCAACTTCAAGCTTTACTACAAAGCCACAGTACTCAAGACAATTTGGTACTGGCACAAGAACAGACCCATAGACCAATGGAACAGACTAGAGAGCCCTGATATAAACCCAAGCATATATGGTCAATTAATATATGATAAAAGAGCCATGGACATACAATGGGGAAACGACAGCCTCTTCAACAGCTGGTGTTGGCAAAACTGGACAGTTACATGCAAGAGAATGAAACTGGATTATTGTTTAACCCCATACACAAAAGTAAACTCGAAATGGATCAAGGACCTGAATGTAAGTCATGAAACCATAAAACTCTTAGAAGACAACATAGCCAAAAATCTCCTGAATATAAGCATGAGCGACTTCTTCCTGAATGCATCTCCTGGAGCAAGGGAAACAAAAGCAAAAATGAACTCCTGGGATTACATCAAACTAAAAAGGTTCTGTACACCAAAGGACACCATCAACAGAACAAAAAGCATCCTACAGTTTTGAAAAATATATTTGGAGATGATATATCCAACAAGAGGTTAACATCCAAAATATATAAAGAACTTACATGCCTCTACACCCAAAAAGCAAATAACCCAATTAAAAAATGGGCAGAGGATATGAAGAGAGAGTTCTCCAAAGAAGAAATTCAGATGGCCAACAGACACATGAAAAGATGCTCCACATCACTAATCATCAGGGAAATGCAAATTTAAACCACAATGAGATATCACCTCACGCCAGTAAGGATGGCCACCCTCCAAAAGACTCAGAACAACAAATGCTGGCGAAGATGCGGAGAAAGGGAAACCCTCCTACACTGCTGGTGCGAATGTAAGCTAGTTCAACCATTGTGGAAAGCAATATGGAGGTTCCTCAAGAAACTAAAAATACAAATACCATTTGACCCTAGAATCCCACTCCTTGGAATTTACCCAAAGAATACAACACCTCAGATTCAAAAAGACATATGCACCCCTATGTTTATTTCAGCCCTTTTTACAATAGCCAAGATATGGAAGCAACCTAAGTGTCCATCAGTAGATGAATGGATAAAGAAGAGGTGGTACATATACACAATGGAATACAATTCAGCCATAAGAAGGAAACAAATCCTGCCATTTGCAACAACATGGATGGAGCTGGAGGATATTATGCTCAGTGAAATAAGCCAGATGGAGAAAGACAAGAGCCAAATGATTTTCCTCATTTGTGGAGTATAACAACAAAGCAAAACTGAAGGAACAAAATAGTAGCAGACTCAGAGACTCCATGAAGGAACTAGTGGTTTCCAAAGGGGCGGGGTGTAGGAGGGTGGGTTGGGAGGGTGGGATAAGGGGATTGTGTGGTATTATGTGTAGTACACATGGTGTCGGGAATCACAGGGAAAACGTATAGCACAGAGAAGGGAAACAGTGAATCTGTGTCATCTTACTACACTGATGGACAGTGACTGAATTGGGGTATGGGTGTGGGCTTGATAATATGGGTAAAAGTAGTAACCACATTGTTTTTTCATGTGAAAGCTTCATAGCAGTGTATATCAATAATACCTTAATGGAAAAAAGATGTGGTACATATAAAAAAAAGTGAATACGGGACTTAGGGACCCCATCATGTGGATTAACAAATGTGTTATAAAAATCATAGGAGGAGAGAGAGAGGAAGGAGCAGAGAGATTGTTTGAAAAAATAATGATACATGATAGGATATTATATGTAGACAACACTGAAGATTCACCATACACCAAAAACAAAAACAAAGTCCTGTCAGAACTAATAAACAAATTTAGGAATATAGCAAGAAATGAAGTCAGTCCCAAAGATCAACTGAACTTCTATACACTAATAATGAACATTCAAAAAGTTAGAGAATTCATTTACAATAGTTCCCAAAGAATAAAATACATAGGAATAAACTTAAACAAGAAGGTGGAAAAAATTACATTGAAAGCTACAAGACATTTCTGAAAGAAATTAAAGGTCACAGATAAATGGAAAGAAATCCAGGCTTCACGGATTAGAAGACTTAAGACTTGAAAGAATTCCATATTATCTGAAGTGAGAGATGCCACACTATCCCTGTCAATATTGAACAACTTTTAATTTTTGCTGAAATAGAAGACCCATCCTAAAATTCATATGGAATTTCAAAAAAAAAAATCCTGAGTACCCAACACAATGTTACTTAAAAGGACAGAATTGGAGGTCTCACAATTCCTGATTTCAAAACTTACTTCAAAACTACAATAGTCAAAAAAGTGTGGTACTGGCATAAAGACATATATATAGACCAATGAAATAAAATAGAAAGCTAAGAAATAAACCCTTGTATGTTTAGTCAAATAACTTTGGACAAGGATGCCAAGACCATTTATTGGGGAAATGACAGCTTTTTCAACTAATGCTGTTGGAAAACTGGATATCCACATGCAAAGTGTTGAAGTTCAATCATTATATCACAACAAATACTAAATTAACTCAAAATGGATCAAAGACCTAAAGATACAAGCTAAAATTATGAAACTCTTAGAAGAAAATATAGGGAGAATTCTTCATGCCATTGGATTTGGTAATAATTTTTTGGATATGTTACCTAAAGCACAGGGAACAAAATAAGAAACTGATAAATTGGATTTCATCACAAAGGAATATTTTGGGCCTCAAAGGATACTATCAACATGATGAAAAGGCAATCCAGGAAATGGAAACATTGCAAATAATTTATCAATATCCAGATTAAATAACTCCTACAACTCTACCAAAACATGACTCAGAAATGGGCAGAGACTCTAGAACACACATAAATGGCCCATGAACTTATGAAATGGTGAACATCACTGTCAGTGAAATTCTAATTGAACCACAATGTGACAGTTCAAACCCATTAGGATGGATAATATCAAAAATTAAAAATAAACAGAAAATGACTATTGTTTGTGAGGATATGGAGAAATTGAAACCCTTGTGCATTGTTAGTGGAAATGTAAACTGGCATAGCCACTTTGAAAGACTGTATAGTAGTTCCTCAAAAAATTAAGTATAGAATTACCATATGATCCACGAAGTCCATTCCTTGCTATATTCCCAAAAGAATTAAAAGCAAGGACACACAAAGTATCTGCACATGACTGTTCATAGAAGCATTATTCACAACAGAGAAATTGTAAGGAGACATAATGCTTCTTGATAGATGAATAGATAAACAAATGTGGTATATACACACAATATATTCAGCCTTAAAAAGAAGAGAAATTTTGATACATGGCACAACGTGGATAAATCTTGAAGGCATTATGTTAAGTGAAACAAGGCATCAAAGAAGAACAAATAATGTATGGTTCCATGTATATATCATACCAAGAATAGTCAGACTCATAAAAACAGGAAACAGAACAGTGGTTGCCAAGGTCTGGAGGCAAAGAGAGATAAGGAATTATTGTTTAATGAATATGAAGTTTCAGTATGACAAGATGAAAATATTCTGGAGATGAAGGGTGGTAATGGTTGCACAAGGTAAAAGCACTTAAGCCCCCTGAACTGTGCCCCTCAAATGGCTGAAGTGGTAAGTTTTGTACTGTGTTTATTTAACATAATAAAAAAATTGGGGAAAGAGAAGAAAAACTGTAGAAGGCAAGCATCCTTATAAACATATTATAAACATTAACTTCTGTTATTCCTTTCTATAATGACCCATGTCCCAGTTCCAAAGCATGACCCACATCATGTCAGGTAGTATCGACTGTGTTTTGGCCTGGTTTTATTTTGCAACTGAATCTGCTACTACTCTAGTCTAGCCAGAGTCACCAAGGAGACCCAGGCTTATGGCCACCTCACTTATAGCTCCACATACTGGGTGCCCTATTTTCCCAACCTGGTATGGTTTCCCTTCCCAGCTACATGAACTGGGAAGGGATGACAGACTAAAAACGCTGCCATGACTCAAACCCATATTGCCCATGAAACATTCCCCAACTCTTTCTGCTCATGGAATTCAGTCAGTGGAGAAAAGGGAGACACTTTGGTGCCTGGAAAGCCGAGGTCAAATCTGCACTTTTACTACTCTGAGATGAATGGTCTTAGAAAAGTTATTTATATCACCTGAACCTCTGTCTCCTCATTTATAAAATGCAGATCATCACAGTCTCTCCTGGTGGCATGATTTATAATATATGAGACACCTTCTCTACAGTATCAATCAGTACTTATAGGTAACAGGTAGCCATAATCTTAGCTCTCCTCCCTTTTGAAGACATCTAGAACAGTGGTTCTGAGCTCAGGCTCTGCATTCACATGACCTGGACACTGTTTAGAACTTATAACACCTAGAAATTCCAGATCAATCAAATCAGAAAGTATAGGCAGAGTTACCATCCAAGACTCTACAGAAAGGAGACTTTGGAGATAATATGGTACTCCTTGCTCTCAGTCCCAAGCAGTCCTGCCTGTTTACACCATGTCTCATTTTGTTGTGTGTTTTATCATGGGTACCTAATCTCCTTAAAAATTATTTAATATGTGGCTTCTCACTACATAATCATTGTACAAGTGATCATGAAAAATGCAAATGAAGTGTCAACTTATTAAAATGCTTTTATCACCAAGGCTAGGACTAGGATAAGGCATAAGAAGATCCTAGGGTATGCTTCTTAGGAGGTCCTCAGTCTCAGGGTCATGTAAGACCTATCCTTGCATGAAGTGCTTCCTTAAAAGTGCACCCTGAGATGAGTAATGTCAATAAGATTGCAAGGTAGGAAGCCCCCAAATTCCTGCCCCTACAAAATACTAATTCAGCAACATTTTTCAGTCTAATTCCCTTTGGGAGAAATCCAAAAGCTAACTGAAAGACTAGAGCACACCAGGCAAATGCATAACCAGATTCACCAAAGCTGGCAGATAGTAATCAAAACACACTCTCACCTGAACCCCTACCCTGGCATGTGCATATACACTGGCACAAGAATAAAATTTGACCCTTACCTTACGCCATACAAAAAACTCAACTCAAAACAGATTAAAGACTTAAACATAAGACCTGAAATAGTGAAGCTCTTAGAAGCAAACATAGAGGGAAAACTTCGTGATGTTGGGCAGTGAAATAGCACCATGCATGGGCAACAAAACCAAAAATAAACAAGTGGGACTACGTCAAACTAAAAAGCTTCTGCACAGCAAAGGAAACCATCAACAGATGAAAAGACAACCTACAGTAAGGAAACTATTTGCAAACCAAATACCTGTTAAGAGGTTAATCTCCAAAATATTTAGAAAACTCCTACAAATCCATAGCAAAAAAATAATCTTATAACCTCATTAAAAAGTAGACTAAGAACTTGAATAAACATTTCTCCAAAGACAACATACAAACGGCCAATAGGTACATGAAAAAATGCTCAACATCATAGTTATCAGGAAAATGCAAATCAATCCTACAAGATATCACTTCACACCTGTCAGTATGGCCATTATTAAAAACAGCACAAAAAAGAATTGATGATATGGAGAAATTGCAGCCCTTACACCCGGTTGCTGGGAATGCAAAGCAGTGCATCAGTATGGAAAACAATATGGAGATTCCAGTGAAAAATAAAAATGGAGATCCAGCAATCCCTTTTCTGTGTACATAAACAAAAGAATTGAAATCAGGATCTCAAGGACCTTTCTGCATTCCCATGTTTACTGAATCACTATTCACATAGCCAAGATGTGGAAACAAACTAAATGTTCATCAAAAGATGAATGGTTAAAGAAAAAGTGGTTATACATACAATGGAATACTATTTAGCTTTAAAAATGAATGAAATTATGCAACATGTGAAAACGTGGATGAACATTGATGACATTATTCTAAGTGAAATAAACTAGTCATAGATTGGCAAATACTGTATGATTTCACTTATATGAAGTATCTGAAATAATCAAATTAGTAGAATCAAATACTATAAGTTGGCTTCAAGGATTTGGGGGAGAGGAAAGTGGGTCATTAGTATTTAATAGGGGAAGAATTTCAGATAATAATTTCAGAGATCTGCTGTACCATATGGCACCTGTAGACAGACATATTGCATTATACTGTGAAAGTTTTGTAAGGAGGTTAGATCTCATAAAAAGTGTTCTTATCACAGTAGCATAAAATAAAATAGTATGGAATACTACAGAACAGAATAGAAAAAATAAATAATAAAACATAACGGGATATTATAATGTAGTATAACACAATATTGAAGGAAGTACATTAGGTATTTTGGCTATCTCACCCTACTTCATTCCCATGATCCCACTGGCAGAGGCAGCTGCCAGCTCTGCACTGAAGGGCTCTACATGAAGTCCACATTGTGTGCAAAGGTGTACTTACTGGTGGTAGTGGTTTAACAGGTTTGGCCATTAAGCCTCCAACATACACAGTGTTGGGAAGCAGGGGCCGAGCAAATTCAAAGGCAAAGTCAGAGTTAACAAACCACAGCTCTGCTTTCTTTAGGAGTTGAGACAAAACTGGCCTAGAGCCTTCAGGAAAATGCTCCTTGATGGTGTTGTCAAACGTAGAGTAGATTTGCCAGTTCCTTATGGAGAAATCAAAGAACATCAGAAAATTCTTCACTCGACCCCAGAAGTCCATGTGGTCGGTTAGCAAGGATTGGAACACTGGCACATAAGACAGGGGGTTTGGTAACCCAAAGTCTACAGAGCCAAATGGGGTGGGAAGAATGGACACAAATGGTTTCCCAAGCTTCTCAGCAAGCAAGAAAGAACAGAAGTCAAATGCTTCAACAAATACCAGGTCAAAGTTCTCATTTGTTAAGGAATGCATGATATCACTTCTCCTTAGCAAATGACTGCATCGAGTCCCCAGTTGTTCCATTAACTTTACATAGTTCTCATGTGCTTCTCTGTAAGAAAGAAATTAATGACAAATGTTCATTGGAGGTGTTAATTTCACAATACGTTGGAAAATCTTCAGCTCAGAGAAAATATTTGGTAAGATCATATCTAACAGCAGTCCCCCATCTTAACCACTGTCCAACACACACCCTCTGCCCTCCTGGCCACTCTGTTCCAGATGTTTCTGCTCCCTCAAATGTTCTCACTTCGTCCACCCCTTTTCTCTGGCAGATCCGAATTCACACACCATCAATGCCAATTTGAAGTCCTTCAACTCTGGAAGCCATCTTTGCCTGTAGCAGATCTCATAGTTCCATGCCTGCTAGATTCATTCTGTGATGCTCTGTTTAATTTTCATGTGTATACTGACTTTTTATGGGTGACTATCTTGTTGCCTCATATAAGGAAACTTCTGATATCAAGGTTAGAACCCAAATCCTAAACTGAGTATGAGTTTAACATCTTCCAAGCCTGAGAGTTAAACAATTTAAAACAAAATAAACTTTAACAAGCCTATTTGAAGCTAATTATTAGCCTTTACATTTGATGTTTGCTAGAGCATTCACAGAAGTTAAAGCTAAAATTTTACTGACACCTAATTAACACTGTTGTCTATGACACTATGCTTTTAGTAAAGGAGGAACAATACACAGACAGGATGAATGACAGTACAAAACCCATCTGCTCCATCCATGCACCCCTGCATTATTGATCCCACCCTCCATCTATTCATCCTTTAACACATCCAATTCTCTTAAAGTCACCCTAAGTATCGAGGCACTATTTATTTGTATGACTAAAACAGTCAGTCTTCATTCAGAAAATAAAGGAAATTACCTGCCATGCAGAGCTTCTGTCACAAAAAAATTAAGGCATTTCTTTATTTCTTTTTCATGATCTTCAGGAAGATGCCAACTGATAGCTTGGTATGTTTTTTCCTTCTTTTCTAAATCAAAGACACCAATAGGAAAATACTTACATACGTCCCACAACCTTGATTAACATTAGCATAATGATATCATAGTTTGCTTATTCCAATAACTTTATGTTTATTTGAATGTTTGCTTTCTGAGGTTTCTTTTTTTCTTTCTCATTCCTTCAATCGTATGATCTGATAATATTAATAGAGAACCTTACAATGATTCACTCAATTTTATTCAGTGCAAATACTAGAAGTTTCCATGTAAGGCTTTCATTTAAAGGAATAGCTATTCCTCATCTTGCAGGTAAGAAAATGGAGATGAATGGAGTGTCAGATAATTTGTCAAGGCAGCACATAGACTGACCAGTATACTCTGCATTTAAATACAGATCTTTTTTATTCCAGTTTCCCAGTCCTTTCTCTTTTAGGAAAAAAAAATCATTTTCATTAATGCAAGTGATACATGTAAAGGTTATCACTCAGCCAAAAAATACCAAAGGCTAAATTAAAAGTGGTAGTCCTCTTTAGCCTTACTTACCACTCTGGCCTTTCCCCCATAGCCATGTGTAATAAAGAGTCTGACACCGTATCTGAACTTTGACTGCAGGCGTTGTTCAAGCCCCACCTCCCCCTGAAACTTTTGTGCCTCACCTGGGCAAACTGAGAAGAAAGCCCCAACATGCCCTCCCTTGGTGTGAGCAAGATCTTCAAACCAAGCAAGCCAGACCCAGATAAGGGAACCCTCACCTCACTCCCACCTGGAAGCCTCAATAATTGGCACTTAGAGACAAAATACGTCGTTAGCCTTTAAGTGGCCCTAGGTCCTGTGTCTCACCCAGCCCTATTTGGCTGTGTCAGATTGAGTAGTATTTCTCAGTTGCACCATGAGCAGTGATTGACACTAGGGTAGGCAGGATCCTGTGACCAACGGGTTGGGTGTAATCAGGCAATGGCCCCACTGTAAACAGTACCCAGGGGTAGGACTGATGCTAACAAGCCCACTGAATGGTGTGGAGAAGGATAGTCACCATGTGGCATGATGAGGTCCATACTCCTAATAGGATATGGTGCACGAGGACCCGTGAAAATGCCTTTGCTGTGCTGCCGGTTATATTTCTGTAGCCAAAACAATATCTTGATTAATAAAGTAATAGGGAAAAACATGATGGCTCCCCCCTGGCGCAGCAAGGCATTAATTCAAATCCAACTTAATCTCAAGGCTCTCACAATCACCATTGGGAAGCTGTAACCTGAATGATACTAGTTGGCACACTCTGAGGAAGAAACTTCTAAATATGAGCAGGTTAGAAAGAAGACCCACCCCCAAAGTACATCTAATTATAACCAAAAGAAGGAAGGGAGGAGAAAAGAAAGGACGTGTGGGAGTCAGGAAGGAAAACAAGCAGAAGTCTCAGTTTCGACACACTGGAAATCTAAGATTTCTTTTTCAAAATTTATAACTGAAAAATCAAAAGGGTTTAGATTGGCTTTTGTTCCTCTACATCAGAGATTCCAAGTTAGCATAAGATGAGATGCACCAATGACAAAACTTAATGGTCTTAATTATGAGGCAAAAGTCACAGATATGTCAGAAGGGCCCACTAAATTTAAGCAAGTCACCTTCCATACTCCTAGGAGTTATAGGAATATTAAATAGAGGTCAAATGTACATGTCCTGTCTTAACTCCTGGAATTAAATATCCCATAGTCTAAACAACCTATTTGTTAAATTATCTCACAGGGGGCATGGTTACTCGTTCTAACAAGTAACAAATTAAAATAAAATTAAGGTTTTGGCACTCACAGTCGTCTGTACAAAAAGAGAACTTTGGGATCTACCAAACATATTAAAGTTGTTAATACAATCCAATATATCCTAAAATAGTGCCTTCAATCATTAAATCCTATCACAAAGGGTTTAGTGAGGGAATGACTAATTATCCCCACTGTCTTCATTAAAACCTAATTTAGACTGTTCTTAAATCTGGAGAGAATGAATGAGTCCTTGCAGTGGACTACTATAATGTTAATGCCATGGTCCATCATATTAAGGACACATTCCCAATATAAGTGAAATTGCTGACTATATCTAAGTACTGGTAAACACTTTAAAAAACACATATTTGGTTCATACATTCAGTTCAATTCCTATTTTAATAAGCTCTCAGCTGCAGTATCTCTTCATTTATATGTGTGAAAGACACAAATCATATCTGACTGACTCCTTGTGGATGGAGTACCACAACAGCCCTGCTCATATATTTGCTGGCCAAATCTTAACCACATTCAACTTTCTCCAGGACACATGTATGACATTACATTGAGGACATCATCCTCTGCAGAGATTCACTGACCACACTCACGACCACACACATTCACAAAGATGCTCACAAAAGGAAGTGTGCCTAATACAAAGCACAAAACCATGGCACCTCAGTTAAACTCCTGAAAAGAATTATTTGGCCACTTGAAGGCCCTTCCATCATTGACACTTTCAAGAAACAACTATTGTAGCTCCTCTAACATGACAGTGTAATGAACATCCTGGACACACTTTCCCATGGAAACTGGTGAAACTTTCATTTTACATATATAATATATACACATACATACAGACACACACACACACATATATACACTAACATACAAATTCACCCAAACATATTCACCTTTATATATGCAAAAATTCTGGGAAATAAAAACTATAGGTTAAAAGAGAGTTGGGAGGATTCTGGGAAGATGGTCAAGTAGGAAGCACCGGGAAACTATCTCCTCATCTAGGCAACAATTGTACTGGTAGAAACCGTCTAAATAACAGTTTGGAATTTCACTAAATTGGTGGCTTGCAACTTACAGGGAAAGTTAAGCTGCAGATAATTTCAGCTCTTATTCCATTAGCAGTAATAATTCCCCACCCCTCAATCTCATGGCAGGCAGCTATACATGTGTTCTTAGAGAAGCTTGCATAACTGTCAGAAGCCAGAGTAGGTGGAAAGGATCTTCTCCAAATATCAGGTATCTGAGCTCTGATTGCTGATTGTTGCTCTGATCATAGAGGTACAGACAAACAGGTAGGCACCCATTGTTTTCGCACCACCCCAAATTGTTGCAAGCATCTCCCTTCTGGCTGAATGAATATCTATGGGATGAAAAGGCTTGATATACTTTTTCCCTCCTTCATTATTCTCTTTTTCTCTTTTGGGAGACAAAAATTAAAGACTAAGACATTCAAAAAAAACTATATATACCAGGAAAATTAGAGAGTGTCCATTCATGTCCAAGGAAAGTCTCAAAAAAAAAGAGAAAGGACTAAGTTTATACCTCAGGTTGATCTTCACCCCAGAGGCACCTTTAAACAACCAAAAATAAATAAATAAAAAGAATAACAAAAAAAACGGCAAAGCCTTGGAAAAGGGGAAAGTCTCTTCTCAAGATTTACCACATTATTGATTCAAATTTCCAGTTTTCAACAAAAATCACAAGACATATAAAGAGACAGGAAATACGGCTCATTGTGGAGAGCGGTTGGGACAGAAGGAGCAAGAGTACAGGACAGGACTGATTGTGTTTTTGTGCCTAGTCTCCATCTAAGGCCTGAACTGGGCCTGACTCTGAAAGAAACCTTGAAAAGTTTCCTAAATTCCAGGAACAAGTATCTCAGGAATGTAGGGAGGTCTTATCTCAAGGCTAGCCACCTGGACCAGATGCCCCCAGGCATATGTGACTTAAGAATTCGATTAATGTCCCATTGTACTGATATGTGGGCAATACTTAAGTGATTGGATTGAGTTCCTTGAGAAGGGTGTGTGAATCTAATCTGTAGGCAACTCATATGTATATAAGCCATGCCAGAATAAAGCTTCTTGGCATTCTGCATTCTACACCAGACAGTTTGCCCTCCTGTTGTCTTGTATATACAACCTGATGCCCCAACTCAGGAACTGTTTGACTTCTGCCAGCAGGCCCCAGCAACTCATTCAAAAGAAAAATATAAATTAACAGCAACTGTCCCTGAAAAGATCTCATGGCAGATATACTAGCCAATGACTTTAAAATAACTGCCTTAAGGAGTCAAGAAAAGTGTATGAAAAATATAGAAATATCAATAAAGAGACAGAAAAACTAAAAAGAAACTGAAATTCTAGAACTAAAAAAATACAATAAATGAAATGAAAATTTTGCAAGAGAAGATCCAAAGGCAGATTTGAGCAGGCAGAAGTAATAATCAGTGAACCCAAAGATAAGACAATGGAAATTATCAAGTCTGAGGAACAAAAAGTTAAATGATCAAAGAAAAGACAACATATAGCCTAAGGGACCAATATATGCATTGTAGCCCAGAGGAGAAGAGAAAGTAAGAGAGAGAGAATATTTCAAGAATTAATGGCTGAAAACTTTGATGAAATACATGAATATAAATATCTAAGAAGCCAAAGAATTTCCAAGTAAAATGAACTAAAGATTCCCACATAAAGACACTTGAAATTTAGAAAGATAAGGATAAAGGGAATATTGAAAGCAGCAAGAGGGAAATGACTCATTACATACAATTTATTTTCAATAAGATTATCAGTAGATTTCTCATCACTTTGGAGACCAGAAGGCAGTGGACGAATATATTCAAAGTGCTAAAAGAAAAGAACTGTCAACCAAGAATCCTATATCCAGCAAAAGTGACAGAGAAACTAAGACATTCTCAGATAGACAAAAACCAAGGAAATTCAAAACCACTAGAGCCTGCCCTGCAAGAAGTGCTCAAGGGAGTCCCATAGGGCAAAATGTAAGGAAACTAGCCAGTAACTCAAAGGTGGATGGAGAAATGAAGATCTCAATAAAGGTAAATAAAAGGGACTTATAAAGCCAGTAGCATTACTGTAGCAATGATTTGTAACTGTACCTTTTGGCTTTCTTAGATTTGAAAGACCAGTACATTTTTTTAAAGTTACTATTTTTAAGATAGTAGTATTTTAATTTGTAATTCCAATTAGGTTTTCTACAAAATTTAAGAAACTAATGCACTTAAATTAAAGATAAGCTTATGTTTTGGAGCAGACAATATATAAAAATGCAATTTTGTGACATCAACAACCAAAAGAGGAGAGGAAGGAGCCATAAAGGAGCAGGTTGTATATGTTATGTTATTGAACTTAAGCTGGTATCATTTAAATTTGACTATCATAGCTTTAGTGACATTTAGTTAATTGTAATACCCCTGGTAACTACATAAAAATAGCTATTGAATATACACAAAAGGAGTGAGAAAGGAATTTAAACATTTTAAAACAAAAAATCATCTAAACACAAAAGAAACAGTAATGCAGAAAATGAGGAACAAAAAGCTATAAGGTATATACAGAAAACAAATAGCAAAATGACAAGGAAATCTCTCCTAAACAGCAATTACTTTAAATGTAAATGGAGTAAACTCTCCATCAAAAGACAGAGATTGGCAGAGTAGATATAAACTTATGATTCAACTACACACTGTCCACAAGAGACCCACTTTAGATTCAAAGACACAGAAGGACTTAAAGGAAAACAGTTTTAAAAATTCCATGCAAATAAAAACCAAAAGAAAGCAAGAGCATCTAAACTTATATGAAACAAAACAGACTCTTATTTAACCCATCCTGAAGGATACTTGGCTCCCCAGATCACATTTAAATTCCTAAGGATCTGGGGATCCTAGAGCTGAAAGAAACCATAGAGCTCATCTAATTTTTTATAATTGTTTTTAGTGTTTATGTGATGCCATAAACCAAAACATCTAAACCTAATTTGGGGGTTGGGGAGGGGCATCCTATCTCTCATTGTGCATAAAACAATTTAGGAAGAAATTATAATAATTTTAACCAAACTCTTGCAGAAAACTGAGGGAACATTTTCCAGTTAATTCTCTGAGTAAAGCATTGCAATGATTACTATTCCAGAAAAAAATATTCCAAGAAAATCCCAAAGGAATGTTCTTCATGAACACACATGTAAAATTTTAAGCCAAATTTAAGCAACCCAAATCTAAAAGTATATAAAACAGAAAATACATCTTGACTAAGTGGGGTTAGTTCCCCAAATACAATATTATTTTAACATTTTAAAATCAATCAGTGAAATTCAACATATTCAGAGAATAAACAAAAAATCTTATTTTCCTACTAATGCATGTAGCAAAAGTACAGAATTAGATTTCACCAAAATTAAAAACTGTACTCTTCAAAAGACACTGCTAAGAGAATTAAAAGTCATGTAGACTGAGAAAAAATATTTGCAAAGCTTATATCTGATTAAATACTTATATCCAAAATATGTATCAAGAACTCTGAAAACTCAGTAAGAAGAAAACGACCTTATTTAAAAATGGGCAAAATCTGACAAACTTTTCACCAATGAATATTCGTGGATGACAGATATACACATGAAAAAATGCTTGGCCTCATTAGTCATGAAGGAAATACAAATCAAAACTGCAATGAAATACAACTAAACATCTGCACAAGAATGGCTAAAACCTAAAACACTAACTATACTAAATACTCAGATGGAACTTGCATATAGCTATGGTCAGAGTGTCGAATGTTACAGCCACTTTAGATATCTGGCATATAACCAAATATTTCAAAATGTGTATTTTAAATATGTGCAGTTTATTATTATCAATACAATGCTTTAAATAATGAAGACAATAAACTTCAATCTGTGGCCCAAAGCTAGCAACAAGACCTTCCTACTTTAAACTACTAAAATAAAAAATTTGTTTAGAAACATCAAAATATGTAGTAAATACATGGTAAAATGTTTTTTAGACATTGGACATCAGGTTGTGCATGATTACTGGTTTGGATACAGTTCATGGAGGAGGTATCCAAATCTGGCCTGGCCATCTTCCCAAGTGGAAGAGACTGAGTTCAGGTTTTGGGGAGGACATAAAAGCTAGAATCCACAAGGCAGAATTCCAGAATACCAAAGACATCTGCATAGACAAAACTCTGGAGTTTGAATCTTCCTGGGAACAGTTCTACACATACATGGGAGGATATCACCCAAGTCCTGGAATGGCCACCATAAATGGTGAGGTAAAACAATACCCACACAATATATAGGACCTCTTTCTAAGCTGCTACTCAGCCTTGACATGTAATGAAGGCCTAAAAATAAGGTCCCCAATCAGCTTGATGAAGGTGACATTTTGATCACCATCTGTCTAACCCCAATAACTTTCTCTCAATTGGTTCTAAAATTCAGAGGGAAAGGTGGTGGTATCTTACTAAGCTCTATAAGCCCCAAAACAGTAAGAAACTGACCTCACCTGAGGACAACAGACTGAAACACTGTGCATTTCACTCCCAAGGCCCAGGTGAGCACCACTTGATAGGTAAAGGGAGGAGCCCAGGAGTCCAGTCCAAAGCCTGAATTCCAAGACAGAGCCTCCTTATTAGCTGCTGATCTTCTCTCCTACCTACACACCCAAAGAAAGCTGAATTAATTAGCTGAAGGAGATAAGAATTGTCTAGTCAGAACTCTGCACAAGTCCACTCCTTAAAAGAAAAATTAATATTCCATTGGAAACTTTAATAATTTCCATTGGTAGGTGAATATTGAAAGAATATTAAAACTTGGACTATTAACACTTGGGCCCAAGGATAAACCTAAGGGGACCGTGAATCCAGTGAGTTGTTTTAGATTTTGTAGAACAGGTAGAAGGACAAAAGCTTTCAATAGTTCCTCAAAGCCAAAGGACCCACCGAAATGAAGTGATCATGTGTTTCAACTACCCTGACTGACAGTCAAGGCAGACACATAGTGGTATGTATAGAAAGATATTCAGTGAACAATATGGAACCCAATCCAGAAGGTGTTCAAAACTGTTGTAAAACATTCTGAACAATGACAAAGCCTGAAGTTCATTTTCAAATTTTATAATGGTTCAGACATTTTTTCATAACAGATGATTAATTTTGGAATATTTTAAAGAATAATACTCCAGCAAGTCTGAATGAGAAATCCAGTACTTAATGTCCCAGATACACCCAACTGAACTCTTAACTTTCCATGTGAACTTGAACAAATCATTTCAGTTCTCTGGGCCTCGGTGTCCTTGTTTGTCAACAGAAAACAGTTGACAAGATTGATGAGTTTCACTGTAGCCAAAATTCTTTGGATTCACTGACCCAAGAATTTCTGATATCCCTAATGCAGTACTCATGGGCAGCCATTGATAATTCAAGAGTATGAGATCATCTCAGTAATAGATTCTGATACTACTATCTAAATAAAAGGCATCCCAAGGAAGCTTTCTTAAATTTCAGGTCTCATAACAGGAGTAGAAAGTCACCTATGAAATAGGAAAAGCAGCTGTGATTACATAATAGAAGCCTAAAACATGGCTGAACTCTTCAATAAAAATTTAAGCCACAACACAGACTAGTAGTTATCATCTGATCAGTAATAATGTATGATGGCTTGCCAACAATGAAGTGACATGATAAAGTTAAAATATGGAGGTATGGCATGTGGAGGTCAGGTACAGAGCCTAATAACATATACACCAATTAACATAAACACACATTCAAATAAAAATACATTTTGTTCAATATATCACTAAAAATGGATTAAAAAGATTTTGTGCAAAGCATAATATACAAAAGACATTGCCTTTAATTGCTGGGATAGAAGGGTTCAATAATTAGTAGAAAACCTACCTGGGATTAAAATATTTCCTCTATAACGAAGCATGGTGATATTATGGCCATGATCTTGAAGGATCTGAGACACCCTTTCTACCAGCAGATAATGGCTTCCACCTAGGAACAGTATACAGTTTCACTTTTGTAAAGATGAGAATAGAGGGTCTGAAAGTGATGTGAGGTGGGGGGAGGGAAATCTGGGTAAGTCAACAGAAAATTGACAGTGAAGAAAGGAAGATGAGTTTCTTCAGTCCCTCTTTCTCACTTTGCGAAACCTAAGCCCAGATGCCTGCATCCTGTCTGTCCAGAAGCTGGGCCTCTGACAGTCCTCCACCAGAGGTACACTTCCTCTCCTTTAGTGACAGAGATACCCTTTTCATCTCCCTTGACTCTGTCTCCATGTCAGTGTGAGGAGCTTCTCTGGGTTTAAGTTTCAGGAGTGTCTGACCCTGACGCACAAGCTGCACATTAGCCGGGCTCATGGAGACACCACGTCCTAAAGAAATAAGTGCCCTGGTGGCCATTGTGGCACAGTGCTGTGCATGTGGGTGGGAAGGGTCCGAACAGACAATTAACCAGAGCTATTTCTGGGATCCTCCTCTTTGGAAATTTATTAGGGTGTAGGAGTCAGAAATATGGGGGCTTGAATTTGAGTCCAAGAAACAGCTGTTGGAGGCAAAGCATGTGGAGCCACCATGTAGAGCAAGTTGGGGCCTCAATTTTGTCCATCAATTAAGACATTCTGGATGACTGTGGGGCCCAAGGGCCGGGTCTGCAGGATCCTGTGTGCATGGGGCACTAGAGCATCCCCCACAGGAGGACCACTCCTGAACCCTAAGGAAAGAGAAGCTCAATCCTCCGGACATGTCCAAGCCCCATCATGCCACTTCTGCCAAACCTCTGTGCCATATGTCATGGGCCATCTTTCTTGAATCTATGTGTCTCAGCAGCAGGGAAACCCAGACCAGAGGGAAGGCATACATTTTGCCGAAGTCAGGAACTGGGGGGTGTTTGGGAAGGCCCATGTGACTGGGTCAGCACAGAGGGGTGTAGCACTACAGAGAGAGCGTGCATGTCTGGCAATTACTCTACTTCTTCCTAGCACACTTGTGTTGCCTGAGGGAACACCAGTGACAAAAAACCCAACTCCCTTACCCCTCAGCCTGCTATCTGCTCTTGCTCACATCTAACTTGTGGAGGAAATGGGTGCAGGTGGAATGGGTCCCTACAGACCCAGCCAATCATGTGGGTCTCAGTGAGTCAGAGTCCGTCTGGGGCAGAGGCCAGGCTTCTAACACCTCCCAAAGCGCACCAGTTCCCTGCAGAGTCTGAGGCTGGAGAACAGGTACTTTCCAGAGGTGCAGACGGTTCTGTTCTTTATTGCCTCTATCATAAAATTTGAAAAAATGAAAACAGGTTTAAAAATGTGGCAAGGGATTTTTAAATGCTGATTTTTAGAAATCCCCACTGTAAAGAGTGACAGAGTGGAATCTGTGGAAGAGGACGGTTTTGACAAAGAAACCCTGAGTAAATTGCCCATGTGCCTTTTGGGAGATGTGCAGGACTCTTGCCAAGGGCACCTCATTTCCCTGACCTCAGTTATCCTCTCAGGAAATGTAAGGAGTGAGGGAACTCAATAGGCTTCAGGATGGGTTGAATAAAAAGTCTTGGGAGACAGATTAAAGATGGCGGTGTGAGAGGTGAGATGGAGGCTTCCTCCTAAAACTGCAGATAATATGAAAATATAACTGATACAACTACTCCTGAAAGAGCAACAGGAAATAGGACTGCGCCAGACTGCATACACCTGGAGAAAAGAGCAGACCTCATGGAAAAGGGTAACGTATCAAAGCTGTGGCCTGGCAGGACCCAAGCCCTTACCCCACCCCAGCTCACTGGTGGGAGGAAGAGAAACAGAGCGGGGAGAGAGTGGATACCTGGGACAGCTGAACACCTAACTTTAGAGATCTGCTCTGGGAGCACAAACATACATTTTGTGGTGCTTGCATGATACTCTTGTAATTAGGGGGTTGGAAAGCTAGAACAGGCAAAATTCCCAGAGAGACTGAGATTCCAGCTGCTTGTGGAAAGCAGAGATCCATATCTGGTTGCTCTGGGACAAAAGAAAGGCGGGCAGCCTGAGAGAATTCCAAACAAGGAATTCCTTAGAAAGAGGGCTGCTAAAGGGGCAAGGACTGCACAGAGTCTACTGCTCACGAGAAAGGACAGGTAGACAAAGTTGTCCAGGTGCACTCTGCCCAGCACATTGGGGGCTTTCACAGTTTTCAGATGCTCCAGCTCCTTGGCTGCCTACACAACTCCAAGAACTTCCTCCATGAAAGGCAGCCTACTGCGCCTTTCTCCTGGTCAGCCCCACCTGGCTCACAAACCGGCAAACTCTACCCTGGCATTAGGCCAGCCAGAGGGAAGATCTGTCTACAGCAACTACAAACGCAAAGCATAGATGCTTATTCCTGTGTGCTCAGCCCACTGGTTCAGGCAGTGGAGTCAGACATAGGAGCTGGGAAGCAGGAAACAGCTCTTTCTTCCTCCAGACACCAATACCACTCCCCTGCAATCCCCAACATTGCTTCAGGGCTGAGCAGCTCCAAAGAGTAGAGCTTCTGGGCACTGGAGGGCACGATACACAAATATGAAATGCCAAAGGAACCTGGTTCAGAGTAAAATTGTGAATACAACTCCTGGGAAAGACTTAAATGATATCAACCTCATGACTCTCCCTGAAAGGGAGTTCAAAATAAAAATCATTAACATGCTTATGGAGGTATGAAAAGATGTTCAAGAACTCAGGAATGAACTCCAGTCAGAGATCCAATTGTTGAAGAACACAATGGAGGGTATTAAAAGCAGATTGGATACAGTGGAGGAGACGATAAATGAAATAGAAACTAGAGAAGAGGAATACAAAGAAGCACAGAGAGAAAAAAGGATCTCTAAGAATGAAAGAATATTGAGAGAACTGTGTGACCAATCTAAATGGAACAATATTTGCATTACAGGTGTACCAGGAGAAGAAGACAGAGAAAAAGGGATAGAAAGTGTCTTTGAGGAGGTAATTGCTGAAAACTTTCCCAATCTCGGGAAGGAGACAGTCTCTCAGGCCATGGAGGTGCACAGATCTCCCAACACAATGGACACAAGGAAGACAGGAAGACAACACCAAGGCATATAGTAATTAAAATAGCCAAGATCACGGATAACGACAGACTATGAAAAGCAGCCAGAGAGAGAAATAAGATCACATATAAAGGAAAGCCCATTAGGCTATCATCAGATTTCTCAACAGAAACCTTACAGGCCAGAAGGGAGTGGCATGATGTATCTAATGCAATGAAGAAGGGCCTTGAACCAAGATTACTTTATCTGGCAAGACTGTCATTTAAATTTGAAGGAGGGATTAAACAATTCCCAGATAAGCAAAAGCTGAGAGAATTTACCTCCCAAAAACCATCTCTACAGTGTATTTTGGAGGGACTGCTATAGACAGAAGTGTTCCTACGGTTCAGTAGCTGTCACCAGAGGTAATAAAACCATAGTAAAGAAAGTACAACAGCTATTTACTAAACAATGGCAAAATTAAATTAACTATCCCCAAAATCAATCAAGGAATAAAGAGTACAGAATATGATACTTAATATATAAAGAATGGAAGAAGAAGACAAAGGAGGAGAAAAAAAAGAACCTTTAGATTGTGTTTGTAATAGCATATTAAGTGAGTTAAGTTAGACTCTTGATAGTAAGGAAATTAACCTTGATCCTTTGGTAACCACGAATCTAAAGCCTGCAATGCCAATAGTACATACCTATCCATAATGACCCTAAATGTAAATGGACTAAATGCACCAACCAAAAGACACAGAGTTATTGAATGGATAAAAAAGCAAGACCCATCTATATGCTGCTTACAGGAGATTCACTTTAAACCCAAACACATACACAGACTAAAAGTGAAGGGATGGAAAAAGATATCTCATGCCACTAATAGGGAGAAAAAAGCATGAGTTGCAGTACTTGTATAAGACAAAATAGATTTCAAAACAAAGAAAGTCACAAGAGACAAAGAAGGACATTACATAATGATGAAATGGTCAATCCAACAAGTAGATATAACCATTATAAATATATATGTGCCCAACACAGGAGCTCCTACATACGTCAAACAAACACTAACAGAATTAAAAGGGGAAATAGAATGCAATGAATTCATTCTAGGAGACTTCAACAACCACTTACTCTGAAGGACAGATCAAACAGACAGAAAATAAGTAAGGAGACAAAGGCACTAAACAAAACATTAGAACAGATGGACCTAATAGACATCTACAGAACTCTACACCCTAAAGCAGTAGAATACACATTCTTCTCAAGTGCACATGGAACATTTTCAAGAATAGATCATATACTCGACCACAAAAAGAGCCTCGGATATTCAAAAGGATTGAGATTGTACCAGCCAGTTTCTCAGACCACCAAGGTATGAAACTAGAAATAAATTACTCAAAGAAAATGAAAAATCCCACAAACACATGGAGGCTTCACAACATGTTCCTAAATAACCAATGGATCAATGACCAAATAAAAACAGAGATCAAGCAGTATATGGAGACAAGTGACAACAATAATTCAACACCACAAAATCTGTGGGATGCAACGAAGGCCGTGATAAGAGGCAAGTATATTGCAATACAGGCCTACCTCAGGAAAGAAGAACAATCCCAAAAGAGCAGTCTAAACTCACAATTAATGAAACTAGAAAAAGAAGAACAAACGACACCCAAAGTCAGTAGAAGGAGGAACATAATAAAGATTAGAGCTGAAATAAAATAAAATCAAGAAGAATAAAACAATAGAAATGGTCAATGAAAGCAAGAGCTGGTTCTTTGAGAAAATAAACAAAATAGATAAACCCCTAGCCAGACTTATCAAGAAAAAAAGAGTCTACTCACATAAACAGAATCAGAAATGAGAAAGCAAAAATCACTATGGACACAAAAGAAATACAAAGAACTATTAGAGAATACTATGAAAACTTATATGCTAAAAAACTGGATAACCCAGAAAAATGGACAACTTTCTAGAAAAATACAACCTTCCAAGGCTGACCCAGAAAGAAACAGAAAATGTCAACAGACCAATTACGAGCAATGAAATTGAATTGGTAATCAAAAACCTACCTAAGAACAAAACGCTTAGACCAGATGGCTTCACTGCTGAATTTTATCAAACATTTAGAGAAGACCTAATACCCATCCTCCTTTAAGTTTTCCAAGGAGGAGAAGAAGAGGGAATACTTCCAAACTCATTCTATGAGGCCAGCAACACTCTAACACCAAAACTAGGTAAAGACACCACAAAGAAAGAAAATTACAGACCAATATCCCTGATGAACATAGATGCAAAAATATTCAACAGAATATTAGCAAACTGAATTCAAAAATACATCAAAAAGATCATCCATCATGATCAAGTAGGATTTATTTCAGGGATGCAAGGATGGTACAACATTCGAAAATCCATCAACATCATCCACCACATCAACAAAAAGAAGGACAAAAACCACATGATCATCTGCATAGACACTGAAAATGCATTTGACAAAATGCAACATCCATTCATGATAAAAACTCTCAACAAAATGGGTATAGAGGGCAAGTACCTCAACATAATAAAGGCTATATATGACAAACCTACAGCCAACATCACACTTAACAGTGAGAAGCTGAAAACTTTTCCTTTAAGATCGGAAACAAGAAAAGGATGCCCACTTTCTCCACTTCTATTCAACATAGTACTGGAAGTCCTAGCCATGGCAATCAGACAACACAAAGAAATAAAAGGCATTCAGATTGGCAAGGAAGAAGTTAAACTGTCCCTGTTTGCAGATGACATGATATTGTACAAAAAAACCCTAAAGAATCCATTCCCAAAACGTCTAGATCTAATATCTGAAGTCAGCAAGGTTGTGGGATAAAAAATTAATATGCAGAAATCTGTGGCATTCCTATACACTAACAATGAACTAGCAGAGAGAGAAATCAGGAAAACAACTCCATTCAAAGTTGCATCAAAAAGAATAAAATACCTAGGAGTAAACCTAACCAAGGAAGTGAAAGACCTATACACAGAACTGCAAGACACTTATGAGAAAATTAAAGAAGATACCAATAAATGGAAACACATCCCATGCTCATGGATAGGAAAAATTAATATTGTCAAAATGGCCATCCAGCCTAAAGCAATCTACAGATTCAGTGCAATTCCTATCAAAATACCAACAGCATTCTTCAACGAACTAGAGAAAATCGTTCTAAAATTTATATGGATCCCGAATAGGCAAAGCAATCCTGAGAAGGAAGAATAAAGCTGTAGGATTATATTCCCCAACTTCAAGCTCTACTGCAAAGCCACATTAATCAAGACAATTTGGTACTGGCACAAGGACAGACCCATAGACCAATGGAACAGACTAGAGAGCCCTGACATAAACCCAAGCATATATGGTCAATTAATATATGATAAAGGAGCCATGGACATACAATGGGGAAATGACAGCCTTTTCAACAGTTGGTGTCGGCAAAACTGGACAGCTACATGCAAGAAAATGAAACTGGATTATTGTTTAACCCCATGTACAGAAGTAAACTCGAAATGGACCAAAGACCTGAATGTAAGTCATGAAACCATAAAACTCTTAGAAGACAACATAGGCAAAAATCTCCTGAGTATAAGCATGAGCAACTTCTTCCTGAATGCATCTCCTTGAGCAAGGGAAACAAGCAAAAATGAACTCATGGGACTATATCAAACTAAAAAGTTTCTGTATGGCAAAGGGCACCATCAACAGAACAAAAAGGCATCCTACGGTATGGGAGAATATATTTGTAAATGACATATCTGACAAGGGGTTAACATCCAAAATATATAAAGAAGTTACATGCTTCAACACCCAAAAAACAAATAAACTGATTAAAAAATGGGCAGAGGATTGAAGAGACAGTTCTCCAAAGAAGAAATTCAGATGGCCAACAGACACATGAAAAGATGCTCCACATCACTAATCATCAGGGAAATGCAAATTTAAACCACAATGAGATATCACCTCACACCAGTAAGGATGGCCACCCTCCAAAAGACTCAGAACAACAAATGCTGGTGAGGATGCGGAGAAAGGGGAACCCTCCTACACCCCTGTTAGGAATGTAAGCTAGTTCAACCATGTGGAAAGCAGTATGGAGGTTCCTCAAATAGTAAAAACAGAAATACATTTGTCCCTGGAATCCAATTTACCCAACGAATATAACTTCTCAGATATGCACCCCTATGTTTATTGCAGCCCTTTTTACAATAGCCAAGATATGGAAGCAACCTAAGTGTCCATCAGTAGATGAATGGATAAAGAAGAGGTGGTACATATACACAGTGGAATACTATTCAGCCATAAGAAAGAAACAAATCCTACCATTTGCAACAACATGGATGGAGCTGGAGGATATTATGCTCAGTGAAATAAGCCAGGTGGAGAAAGACAAGGGCCAAATGATTTCCCTCATTTGTGGAGTATAATGACAAAGCAAAACTGAAGGAACAAAACAGCAGCAGACTCGGAGACTCCAAGAAAGAACTAGTGGTTACCAAAGGGGAGTGGTGTGGAGGGTGGGTTGGGAGGGTGGGATAAGGGGATTGTTGGGTATTATGTTTAGTACACATGGTGTGGGGGTTCACAGGGAAAACAGTGTAGCACAGAGAAAGCAAATAGTGAATCTGTGGCACCTTACTACACTGAAGGACAGTGACTGCATTGGGGTATGGGTGGGGACTTGGTAATATGAGTAAACGTAGTAACCACATTGTTATTTCATGTGAAACGTTCATAAGAGTGTATATCAATAATACCTTAATAAAAAAATTTTTTAAAGAAAACATGAAAAAAAAATAAACAAAAAGTCTTGGGAAAACTCCATCCTATACTGACTCCTTATCCTGATAAAGATTTTGAATTAGTCATCTGTCCCCTTTTGGGCAAAGGAAAGGAAGTAGAACTACGTTCACAATATGCAGAATAACTGCTTCACTGTCCGTCAAAACTTCTAGCAAGACAGGTGAGAGAGAAAGAGACCCCCCCGCCCACGGACTCCCTTGTCCCAGGTCCCCTCCTCTGCCTGGGATCCTCAGGTTTCCTAGTCATGAAGCAGCCCCCAGGAGCTCCCGTTCCCTGGCTCCAAGGGCCTGAAATGGACTCCGCCTCCCACTTGCTGCTGGCCCCCACAGCGCCCAGCTAAAGTTAGGGGTCAGCCTCCAGCGCCCTGGGGCAGGCGGCCCGCGGTCTCCGGCTCAGCCCTGGATCACAACTACTGGCCCCAGCTGCGCACAATGGGACGCGCGTCCAGATTTTTAGGAGTGGACAGGGAACCCGTGATTTCTCTCCAGACCTCATTTCTCCACCTCAGCAGTGGAGCCGCCTCCCGGCGCCACAGCCCCCGCCGCCTCTCCCTCCCCCAGCCTGGGACACAAGCCCGGTCTGGGAAACCGCACGCACGGGCGCGCTGCCCAAGGGCTGCTTGCCCGAGCCCTGGCACCGGTGCCTGGGACGCGCCTGTCTCGGGATAGTTGGCCAAGCACTCACCCAGTGAGGACACGGTCAGGATTTTGGCGGCCTCTGAGAGCAGGAGCCCGGGCACGAGGAAGCCCAGGAGAAACAGCGCCCGCGGCCCCGCCATGCTAACTCCCGTGCAGCGGGGAGCCCAGTCCTGCGCTGCGCGCCCGGCACCCTGAGCCCCTCAAAGGTCCTGAGCCCAGGCAGACGCGCGCGCGCAGCCAGGCAGCGGGGGCGCTGGCTGGGAGCTTGGGTAGAGGGAAGAAGTTGATCCCGCCTATCTTTGTCGTTTGTCCCGAATCGGCCTTCTGCCCCTCCTCCCTGGGTATGTGCTCCATTGGAAATTCTGTCCTCACCCTCCCTACCAAGGGCAGTGGGAACAGGAACTTAGTGAGCTGATCCTTAACCCGTCTGTGTCCTTGTAATCACTACACTGTCCTCATTGAAAATACTGTGAACCGGGAGTGGTAGGTAGAGACCTTAGGAAATCACGTCGAAGAAAGGTCACCTCCAAGTGACTGGGAGCCACGTCCCTTTAGGGATCCGACTGAAGTTACGGGACCCCGTCACCTTTCTGACAGCTCTAATCATCTCATGCAGCCTTCCCCATACCGTTTCCCCATATACCTGCTTGAAATCTCTTCTAGTGTCCCATGCTCAAGGTCTCAGGAGACGACCCCCAAAATTGCTCAGTTTCTTTGAAAAGAAACTTATTCATGAAAGGTGCTAGAGTCCTTAGTATTAACCACCTGTTGAAGTACAGGTCTGTACTTGGAGGACTGAACCTCCAAAGCTGAGCTTGTAATTCTGCAAGAGCATCATAAAATCGGAAGGGGTGGTGGGCCTCAAGCTCTACTTCTATAAATGCTTGAAAGTTTTCATTAGAAATTTTTTTTGAACTCTCCAATACTCCATTTTTTTCTTGTATGTCTCTCCATTTTTGTGCTAAACTCATGGCAGTCATGTGATTACATATATACAGTCGACAATTTAAATCTTTTCAGATATTATACTTCTCAGTTAAATGTTAATCATTAAACATTAATGCAGTCACATCACCTTATCTGCACACTTTACCAAATTCCACCCATTTTCCCAGTAACCTACATAGTATCTTATACTTTCCTTGTGTCTGTCTAAAATCATACATTTCTCACAGAATCCTGTAGTAGAGAACAGTATTTGGAAACTTGGATATCATTGGTAGAAGTGCTCATTGCTAATGAAGTGCCACGGTTTATAATCCCTTTTCTGTGGACAGAGTTATGAAAAATACAAACGCAGACATGGGTATAAATATCACATATCTATATCTGTCTATATAACCATGTTTATATTTCCTTTATAAAAAATTATGAATTCATACTGATACCTTCAATTCTAGTACAACACCACAGAGGCGATGCTAATCTTCCCATTTCCACATATGTAATTCCCCTTTCCAAAGTTAAGAAATCTGACTCTCACATCTTTGGTATTTGTACTCATTTGCTCAGTCATACCATGCACGGAATGAAGGTTCTGATACACTGATCCACCAACCATTAATAACAAACATCTCAATAGACTACAAGATTTTCTACGTTTCTTTTTTTCTTTAGATTGACAATAAAAATATTCAAGGTACTGTGTACAAACTGCAATTGTGTTCATTCATTTTTCTTTCATTACAGTATGGTTATGTTACACATTTGAAAATTTTTTATTTCAATTGTTTCTCTTTGTTCTGCGGCAGGAATTTGCTCATGTAGTCCAGAAGTCTTAGAGACCTTATATCACACACACACACTTTCCATCATATGCTCAAAATGCATTGCCCTGCCTTTGCCACAGTTTAACTGGGTTCTTTTGAAAAGATCAAACTAAGACATACATCAAAGATCTAGTGCAAAAAGTGCTAAATTATTTAAAAGTGACTAATTCTGGAAGGACCTGTTTCTATCCCAAAGAATAAGACATACTATAAGAAAATTGTATATGAGTGAGGGGACCTATTTTTGTTCTGGCATCTGGGCTATGTGACTTTGTGGGTTGTGGCTTAGGATGTCCTCTCATTTAGAGCATCATGTCGAGCACCACTGGTTTCATGTGGCTGTGATCTGGCGGCATATTTGCTCAGGGCCCCATATAGATGGGTCCTGTGAGTGATTTAATTCTCTATTGTCACCATTTAAAAATATTTAAGCTTTACACAAGGGTCTCCACATTTCCATTTTCCACTGGTCCCCAAAAATCATAAACCTGGGATGTTCAGGCTCAGGGCCTCCAAGTGGGCCATGCCAGGGAAGGCGGGCTTCCAGCCTTAAGCTCTGAGGGACACTCATCCAAGTGACTCAAGAACAGAGTCACAGAATAGCCCGTGTTAGCTGGCAAATAAAAACCCCCACAAGTGCTGAATAAAGAATTTCAAAGCCAGCGAGCAGGGATTTGCAGTAAAACGAGCAATTGGCTATGATGTGGAGACCGTGGCTGGCCAGAACAGGAGGGAGGTTCATGAGAACTGGTGAGCTGCATATGGCCTCAGGCCTCCTTCAGCTTCCTGGCCCCACACAGCCACCTGGCCGCCATGCCCAGCAGCTTCCCACAGAGCCACACGGGGACCAGGGTGACCAGCAGCAGGAACAAGAAGACGTCAAGCAGGTACTGCTCATGCCACGGCTGCTGCAAGGCATGGGGCTTGAGGTGCGCTGCACCCCCTGTCTGGAGGATGTGATCAATCCAGCCCACCAGCCGCTGGGCGGGGGTCAGGGGGTGGGAGCGCCTGATGATGCTGGCGGCCACCGCTGCTGATTTGTACCTGTTGGCAGAGACAGGGCACGGTATCACTCACGTGGTTTTAGATGTCTTAGAGGTCTTGTATCACACATGGACACACATTTTCCACCATATGCACAAAAGACTCAGTGTCAAGGAAAATTTGTCATCTTGACATTGCCAATCCAGCCAGGTCCCTTTGCAAAGGTCTAACTGTGGCCTATATGCAAAGATCCATGCTTAGTGCTGATTGTGCTGGATTATAAAAATGTCACTAAATTAAGAGGGTCTAATATCTACCTCAAAGAGGATTATAGACAGAATAGATATGAAGTAACATATATATGTAATATATAGTGAAATATATAGAGAGATACGATGTAATCATACCTGTATAATTCCATGTAATTATGTGAATATTGAGTACCTACTTTGCTACTGTCAGGCTAGGTAACAAATGTGACTTTAGGGACTGTGGCCCAGGATGAGGCCTGCACCTTCCTGCCATTCAGAGAGAGTGTCATGTTGACCAGCATTAGCATCTTGGGCTGTAGCCTACATATTTGAACAAGGCCTCTGACTTAGGTCTGTGCTTCACATAACTCTCTGCTGTCACAATCTTCAAACACTTCAGCCTTATAAAAAGGGGCTCCACAAGTCATAAACCTTGCCCTGATGCACAATGTCTAGAGACCATCACAGCCCAAATGACCCCTACACAGGGGCCTGTGGATGACTGACATTTCAGGCCTGGGTCTTTGAAAATCCAATGTAAGTTACAAATTCATTCTTCAGAAAGTGAACATTTGCAATACATGACGAACCAAATGCAAGCAAATTTCTGGGGTTGTCTAACACCTGCAGCTTACCAAGCTTTCCAGGACTGAGAATCACAAACTGAAAACTTGTTTCCAGTCATATAACAAGAAGTGCTTGCATGTCTCCTATGTGCAAGGTAACATGTTAAGTCTTGAAATTTGATTCAGATTTATGTCCTTGAAACTCCAAGTTACTCAGTCCCTCTTAGTTATAAGAAAGAAAATATATATTTTTTCTCTTCACATTGTGCTGATTGGAAGTTATCAAAGAGATCAAGGGACCCCAAGTGCCCACTCAGGTAACAGGAATTCATTCAAACTTACTCTGTGGCAGCCCTGGGAGGGGCCCAGGAACATAGTGGAAACAAGAGACACACGTTGCTGTCTGGGGGAGCTTACGCTCCACACTCTATTGCAGCGGGACAGACAAAATTAAAACATAAAGCAATGGGGTAGTTACAGATCCCAAGGAGTGTTAAGAGGGAAATAATGAATTATGATTGGAGTGGGTGGGAGAAGAGTCTAGTTAGGACTGTCAGACAGCGACCAGCCTCTGAATAAACAACACTGAAGATGATACCCAAATGTCATGAAGGAGCCGCCTGTGAGCAGAAGGGAAGGGTGGTCTTGGGAGCAGCACAGACAAAGGGCCTGAGGTAGGCACAGTGTGGTATGTTGGGGGACAGAAGGGCAACCTCCTGCCTCAGCTGGAACTCTACTATACAAGTACCCCCCAAATATAAGATATCTCAGGGACTCCGTGTAGATAGTTCATGTCTCTCACAACCATAAGGTAGAAAATAATTCTCAACATCTAACCTAAAATGGCTAGTCTGGCTCTCAGAGGAAACAGTCAGCTGCTGCTTCATGCACATGTTATTCCTTGCCCTCAACATTTCTGCTTGTGCTACAAAGAACACCCATGTAGTACCCTTCATGTTTGATGTCCTCCTATGTGATATCAAGCCCAGAGAACCACGTACCTCTTGTCTTCTATGACTTGCTTCATCTTCAGAGCCAATGTCTCAGACTTCAACTGCTTTAACTGAATGGAGACACCTAAATTTTTGGTTTCTACTCGGAGCATGTTTTCAGGCTGGTCTCCAAACAGGGAAATCCCTATCATGGGCACACCATGTTGGATGGCCTCCATTATGCTATTTATTCCTCCATGGGTAAGAAAAAGACGTATGCGAGGGTGAGCTGTTGCAAATAAGAAGGAGAGCAGATTATTTCGGAATGGAAAGTTTCAGAACACCAGGGAAAGCGGCAAAAGTAGAAGAAAATATCAAGATAATGTTAAAGATGCGTTGGACCTGTTATAAAGATGATTTTGCTTGGACATATCCCAGGTGCTGGTTCCAACATACAGAATTCCTAGCCTTGCCTTTGTATTAAGACACCTTGCCCTAGACAAGAATTAAACTAAGACTCAGAATCCAGGGAATTCTGTAGAAAATAGTGCTAAGACAGGAACATATCTCTATGTATCCACCTATCCTTCCTTCCTTCTATCACCCCTGTGCTTCCCTTGGCTCTCTTTTCTCTTTACATCTCTTTCTGACCCTCCATCTCTGACTCTCATTGTTATGAGCAGTCTTTCCTCATCTGCCAAATAATCTTCCTCTTCCTGAATTCTGGACACATTCATTGACATCACAAGTCACATGGCACTCATAAAACTGACAGTCTGTGTTTTCTCCTCAAAATATGAGTACTCCCTTGAAAGCAGAGATGGAACTTGTACCTCGGTATTTCCAGTTCCAGCATGTCCAGACTCACCTTATTTAGAGCTGACTAAAATGGCTGTGGATCATGAACGGTTCATCTCAGACTGTGCTGCTCGACTGGGATGTGCGTCTGAACCTCCCTGTCTCTTTTCTGAAATGAGAATCATGTGTCCTGCCCCAGATTTAAAGAAATACGTTTACAGAAGTGGAACCAGGAATCTGTTCCTTATATTCCCCAGATGTTTTTGGTTCATGGCATAGGTTATGAACCTCTGAACCAGTCAGTGGCTATGGCAGTGAGGGGTCTCTAAGAAGAAGCACTGGACACAGGGAAAACCTGCTTGGGGCTGAGGGAACTCCCTGGCAGCAGAGATGCAATGGAGTAAATAAGTGACTATGCAGTTGCTCAGCTTGGCCTCAGGTGTTTCAGCACATTTAAAGACATTATTACCATCAGTGTTCTTAAAGTATGGGTTATTCACACCTATTAGCAAAGGAGGATGTGTGTGTGTGTTTGTATGTGTAAGGGACAGGTGAGTGATGCTCATGAAGCCACTGCACCCAGTGGGAATATGCCCCTGGTATGTTTTCTCAGAGTTCACAGATTGTTTTTGATCGTGGTCAAGTGACCTTTTCTAGACCCAATGCAATTGGTCAATGGTTGCTGACATTGACCTAAAATAGAAAAGAACGGAGGGGGGGGATGGCTGTTTTGTCATCTGTTCTCACTGGAGGTGGAGACCGATTCCCCAAGAACTCCAGCTGGCAGCCCCATTCCTGCCCTCTGGAGACTTGCCTTTAGCTATCACACCTCTTTCATACTGATGGGATTGCCCAGTTAAAGGACACAGCCTTGGTGGGCCCTAAACATACAAACAAGAAAGAAGAAGATCCCAGCAGCCCTTACCAAGGATGTCATTCTGGGGAAGCCAGCCAGCAATCTTCACATTTGCTGCCAACTGGATGTCTTTGGGCCAGACAGAAGGGTTACACTTCCATATCACCCCTTGAGAGAGATGAGCAAAGGCATTGTTCATCTCCTTGAGAACTTCCTGGGACTGAAAGATGCTCACCATGGAGCCCAGGGCCACCAGGACAAAGCCAGAGTCACCAAACTTGGCAATGAAATCCTCAAATTCCTGGAGAGACAGAAGTAAGGAAAGGAAGTGAACAAAGTAGTTCATAAAAGCCTAGACAGCCATGCAATGGAAGCCAGCTATTAACTGAACACACCGCCTGCCGTTCTGGAGCTTGCTGTTCTGACACAGCTATCATAGCCTCTGGGACTCACAGCTCATAGCTCAGTTTCTTCTGCATTGTTCTCACACCCATTGCGTTGGTGGGAACCCTTACAATGGTGTCAGGGCCATTTAGACCCTCTACTCATATTAGGTCCATGGAGACATTGTCACTTGGGATTCTCTAAGACCATTAGAGGTGGTAGTATAAGGAAGAATACCAGTGGAGGTCAGGATCCACTAGAGGGAGGTGGGATGTCTGAGGCTGGAGTGGAAAAGCTGGGAGAAGGTGTCTGGCATAAGAAGAAGGTGGGCAGGGACAGAAGAGGACACGCAACTGGCCACCCACACACAGTGTGCTATGTAGCATGTTTTGCCCCAATATTCCATGATATTCTCAGTCACTGATCTTTGTGGTTCACTTCCTACCTCAATGGTTCACCCACATGTCTGCAATTATACCCACAAAGGAAGAATTTTTAAAGTGCTAATGCCCAATGCAACCCCTCTTCTCAGTAGATTGGCTTTTATGCCCCTAGGCAGTTTAGCAGAACGTCATGACCGAATGTTGAAATCTTGCCTTTAACACGGTTCTGTCAATTCTTACTTCAAGTATTTCTCCAGACCCTGACTCTCTCTGGACTTCCAAGGCCCTTTGCCTGCTCCTAGACCCTCACTATTGGGTTGATTCCATCCAGCATAACATTGCCTGATTCACCATCACTAAAGACTACTTTCACAGCAGCCTTGTCATCCTTTTATGACTATAAAAGCAAGAAAGACCACTACATAAAAATTGGAAAATACAGAGCAGATTTTTTTTTTAAAGCCTCTGCTACCTCACTTTTACTCCTATTATGCTCCTACCCAACAATTCCCTCCCCTGGCCCATGGCCAAGGCCTGACTTGCTCTTCTGTAAGGTAAGACATCTTACAATCTGGCCTGGCTATGTTTGTGCAATTGAATTTTCTGCTCTTGTCTAGCCAGTCACCCAGGAAACCCAGAGTCATTCCTGGCTTACTTTTTACCTTAACACCTGGGGTCAACTCTTCTCCCCAACTGGAACACCTTCCCTCCGAGCTCTATCCCTAAAAAATCCTTCCACCCACTCAGAGCCCATCTAGCCCATGGATCATCCCCCAACTCTCCATGCTTTCTCAATGCAAGGTCAGTAGAAGAAGGGTGACACTGCATTGCCTGGAAGGGAGTCTCTCTGGCTCTGAAATGAATGGTAATGGGAAAGTGACCTATACCACCTGAGCCTTTGTCCCTCATTTAGAAAACAAAGTTCATCCTACTTCCCCACCCATTGGCAAGATAGTATTAAATACATTCCATATGATGGCAACCCTCTGCTGATAGATAACAGTCAGCCAACTCACCTTAGTTCCCCTCCATTTTGAAAACCTTTAGAGCAGTGATGCTGAGTCTGGGCTGTGTATTCAAACCAACTGGGTAGCTTTTACAACTCTAATGCCCAGGCCTGAACCCAGACCCATCAAACCAGGGACTAGGTGGAGTTAGGAACCAGGTGGGGGGCCTGGAGACAGTGCCTGTGCCTGCAGTTCTTACTGTCAGTCCCACGCAGTCCTGCCTTGGTCACCCTCATCTCATGGTATTGTGTGTTTCACTGTGAGTAACTCTTCTCCTTGACAATCCTTGCATGTGACAGATGCTTATTATATACCTACTGTAATATGATCATATGAAAATATCAACTTACTAAAAGGACTATCCCACCAGGGCTAAGATAAGTATGAGGCAGGAGAGGACCCTGGGTGCACCATTTAAGGAGGTCTTCAACCCCAGGGTTGTGCAAGTCCTATCAACATACCTGTATGACCCTGAAAGTGAGTCCTTCCTTCAAGAGTGTGTCCTAGGCACCTCACTTGCCTCCCCCTGCTTCACTCCCATGATCCCACTGGCAGGAGCAGCTGCCAGCTCTGCACTGAAGGGCTCTGCATGAAGTCCACATTGCACTCTAAGGCTTACTTACTGGTGGTACTGGTTTAACAGGTTTGGCCATTAAGCCTCCAACATACACAGTGTTGGGAAGCAGGGGCCGAGCAAATTCAAAGGCAAAGTCAGAGTTAACAAACCACAGCTCTGCTTTCTTTAGGAGTTGAGACAAAACTGGCCTAGAGCCTTCAGGAAAATGCTCCTTGATGGTGTCGTCAAACGTAGAGTACATTTGCCATTTTTTCATGGAGAAATCAAAGAACATCAGAAAATTCTTTACTCGACCCCAGAAGTCCATGTGGTCAGTTAGCATGGAGAAGGTTACTGGCACATAAGACAGGGGGCTCGGTAACCCAAACATCTCATAGCCAAAAGAGGAGGGGAGAATGGACACAAATGGCTTTCCAAGTTTCTCAGCAACCAAGTAAGGACAGTACTCAAAATTTTCAACTATCACCAGGTCGAAGTTCTCATTCTTTAAGACATCCATGATATCAGTTCTCCTTAGGAAATGACTGCACTGAAGCCCCAATTGTTTCATAAGTTTTAAAAAGTGTTCAAACGTGTATCTGTAAGAAAGAAAATAAATGATTGATAATCATTGGATGTGTTAATTTCACAGTACACTTTTAAAAATCTTGAGCTACACAAATTTATCCCAAGAATACACCTAGCAGCAGTCCACCTATTAGATCATAAATACCCTCATTGTCTGTAAATACATTCATCTCAGCCACTCTGCACAGATGCTCTGCTCTTTAAAGTGCCCCCTTCCTCCTTCCTCTTTCCTCTCTGATCTGATTCCCCATCATCCTCTCTTCCAGTTCAAATATATCATCAAACTCTAAATTTTCAAAATCTATGGGCATAGTTGAATTACATTACCTGAAAAAAATTGTCACTGTTGTGCCTTCTGCTCTGGGAGCCATCTCTGACCACAGCAGACTTTACAGACCTCTTTCACTTTGATAACTTCTGTGATGTTCTTGTTATCATGCATTTATATACTGACTTGTTATAAGAGATTTTCTTTTTTATTCATCCAAACTGTAGAAGTCATTGATGACACAGTCCCATAAATATTGCTGATACAAGCCATGTTTTAAAATCACTGTGACAGATCACCTCACCCAAGGGAATCTTTGATCATATTAGCACTCAAAAAGCAATCTAAAATGGGAATTCCACTTTTCTATGCCCACAGGATAAGCAATGAAGAGAAAAAGAAGCCTGCTTTTGAAACATATGATAAGCCTCCACTTCAAAACAGGCTGAGGTACCAGAGAACACAGTCACAAAGCTTACTGACATGAAATTAAGAGTTTGCCTGTGGGGTTATTCATTCCAGGGAGTTATCCTCTTGCAATGCTTTCCCATCACTGCTTGTGTAAAATATGACCATATTTACTGTTTGTACAACATATGGGGACATAGATGAGGATACCCTCTGCATCTGAAGGTAACAGAGGTAACAGGAGCAAAGGCTCAAGACCTCAGAGGCCTGGCAGCTGCATGGACAAACGAGATAATCAACGACACCCTGGCACATGTCTAACTGTACACCACGGCACCTTCACACCCCATCCAGACAGAGGGGGCGCAGAACTGAGAACTCACTAGGAATGTGAAGATATCTCCTCGATCTTTAGGACCAACTTCTAAGTCACACAATAGAAATGATTGGCTGAAATCATCGTCTGTTGGGTATTTTTAAAGATTACACATAACAAAGGAGGGGTTGTTAAATATTTTGGATATTTTCACTTAATACTGTAAAAGTTCTTAAAATATGGTTAATTATTCCTAGGTGAAATTACCTAAATAAACAGAAAAAATTTTCAGGAATGCATGGTTACCTATACCTTCCTTCCAAAATATTAAATTGAGGGAGAATAGACAAAGTCTATAATTAAAACACATAACTACAGCACAAGATGATATATAATTAGTGTCACATGAGTAGGTGAGATCAGACCTATACAGGAAGGACTGAGGTTTTCCAGTTTGAGTGAGGAAAAGGGGTTTTATGGAAAAAGTTAGATTTGAATAGGGTCAGGACTAGTAAGTAGAATTTTCAAGGAATCTTCAAAAATTGTGAGAGAAGAGTTATGAGGAAGTTCCAGAAGAAACTACGCGCACTTTCTACAGAAATACATTCATGCTTGCTGAAGAAAAGGGACAGTAAAGAGCAAGGCAGAATCTCCAGTGGGTGATTTGGTGTGACATTCTTATTTTGTCAACCACCAACTCATCATCTATACCTCCTTCCCTCACTCCATCCAGCCAGCCATCCAACCCTTTCCCATCTCCTTAGTCCAGGCATCCATGCGTGTACCCATTCATTTGTGCCACTAAAATAGTGACTCTTTGGTTCTAATAATAAGAATACATTACCTGCCACTCAAAGCTTCATCCATAAAAATGTCAAACATCTCCTTAAATCTTTTGTTAAAATCTTCAGGTGGAAGCCAAGAGATAACTTGGTATGATTTTTTCATCTCTTTAAAATCTAAGAACACAACAAAGGGATAAAACTGTTAAATACGTACAAAACATCAAGTAACATCAGCATCATGATATCAACATGTGATTGATCCAATACATATTTATTTGAGTGTTTGCCTTATGAAATATTTTTGTCTGGTTTGCTTACTTTCTCAGTCACCCAAAATTCTAAACTGAACATAGTTATTAAGAACCTTATAATAATTCAGAAATACTTTCAACTTAAAGTTATGGAAGCTTCCATTTAAAACTTTCATTGAAGGTATATGTACTCATTTCATTTCACGGGGGGTGGGGGGGGAGTTTATTCAGTTTAAGATAATTTGTCAAAGTTGCACACATAGGAAGTGGTAGAGTTTGCGTTTAAATACAGCCATGTTTGATTCCAGAGCCTCCGTTCTTTCTGTTACGGAAAAATTCATTTTCATTTTGTAAAGTGATACACCCAAATAGTTTTTTATTCAGCAAAAAGCACTAGAAAGCTAAATTAAAAGAGTCATTCTCTGCACCTCCACTTACCGGCATGGATTCTCCCTCATTATTTCTCCCCCAAAATGTCTGAGTCCATTTTTGATGTCTGCCTGCTGATAGGTTTCAATCACTATCTCCCAGTCCCTCGTCTAGACAAAGTGGTAAAAAGTCTTCATGCTCCCTCATTTATTTCTAGTGGGAGTTTCAAACCATGCAATTCAAGCCAAGGAGAGGGGACCATCCCAACCCCTACCCACAGTAAAACTCAAGCTAGTCATCCTTCTCTGCTCCAGAAAGCCATTTTTCAGATTTGCTTTGGAGCCTGTCCTGCTCTTCCAAAAAATCCTTATTAATTGAGTAATAAACATTGCTTTTCTCTTAATGCATGTGTACCCTCATCAGTTTTAACTTCCAACCTAAGGATGTGTAAGGACTGAGGGTAAACTAATGGTCCCATACACTAAAGCTCCCATGCCTGGTCATAGTGAAATTACTGACTCTATCCAAGTATCTCCTGGCAAACACTTTGCAGTCACGCATTTGGCTAAATTCTGTTCTGAGCATATTTCAACAAGATCTCAGCCATAGTTTGCCCCAACTTGGAAGTAACACAATACGCCTCTCACCAGCTGCCCAAGGGGTACTTCAACAGCCCTACCACTGGCCACAGTCTTTTACAGCAACATCTTAACCACATCCAACTTTCACCAGGAGCACAGGTAAGACATTCCCTTGAGGACACCCTCCTCAAAGGAGATTCACTTGACACACTCATTCAGGACACACAAACATAAATAAAGGAGCTCACACATGGATGTGCCATTTCCCCACACAAAGCTTAAATCTCAGGACCTCAGTTAAATACCTGAGAATTATTTGGTCAGTCTAAGGCCTCCCTATCCATGGCATTGTCAAGAAACAACTATTGAATCGTGACACCACAACATCTAAACAGGTCCATTATCTTTCAGGCCACCTTGAAATCTGCAGGCAACATATATTTCATTTATTTCTTTCCCTTAGGTCCATTTATGCTTTATTACCTGGAAATCAGCCCACTTTGAATAGAGCCTCCAGAAACAAAAAACTCTAGAATTTGTCCAAATCGCAGTACAGTAGGCACTGTGATTAGTGTCCCCCAAACTTGCCTTCATATCGAGGCTTGGGCAACATCTCTTAAACCTCCTGGAGTTCTGTTGACTACCTATGATGCTGTATCAGTGTCCTACTGCTGCTGTAACAAACTACTAGAAACTTAGTGGCTTAAAACAACACATTTGTTATCTTATAGTTCTGGAGTACAGAAGTCCAACATGGGTCTCACCAGTACAAAAGCAGGGGGCGGGCATGCATGCCAACATTCCTTCTGGAGGCTCAGGAGGGCAATCGTTTTCTTGCCTGTTCCATCACTTAGCGGATGCCTTCATTCTTTGGCTCGAGCCTTCCTCCAACTGGCAATCACATGACTGGTTTTTCCTTCCAACATCACACTTCCTTCTATTCTCTCCTGTCCACTTTCTTTTTTTTTTTTTCCTCTTGTCCACTTTCTTTTAGAAGGACACTTGGAACTACACTGGCCCACCTGGAAAATCCAGGATAATCTTTCCATATGAAGATCCTTATATTAATCACATCTGCAAAATCCTTTTGCCATGCAAGGTAGCTTATTCACTGGCTTTAAAGATTGGGATGTGGATTTCTTTGGGAAGATGTTATCTTCCTACCATGTCCTGCACTCTGGACCTCAAATATTCATTTGCATCCTGCACGCAAAAGACATTCAACACATCCCAATATCCACAGAAGTCACAAAGTACCACACCATCAATTCAATTTCATTCTAAATCTCATCTAAATGTCACCAGCTCTAAAGTCCCAAATTATATTATCAAAATAATTTAATCAATTATGGGTGAGAGTCTAGGTATTATCCATCTAGAGGTAAAATGTCTGTCCACGTGTGGACCAGTGAAATTAGGAAACAAGATCTGCTCCTAAGAAACAATAGTGGGACAGGTGTAAGATGCCCCTTAGAGATATGATCACAGAAAACAGAAGGGAATGATGAGTCTGGCCCTAAGAAATTTTATGTTATAAAAACAATAGTACATTTTAAGGACTGGAAATAACCACCTGAGATTTGAAGTTCAACCATGTGAGTTTAAAGCTCTGCACTCTGGGCTCATTGCTTCACTCCCAGAGTTGTCCTGTCCTTCATGAGGGTTCAGCTGAGTAGTTTATCAAACCTGTTCCTAACTTTGGGGGTGTTAATGGCCTTGTTTCTTGCCATCCCTTCTTTGTCCCTTTAGTCCAAATTGACAGTTTTCCTCTGGTATAAAATTCTCAAATGCCTTGTGGATCTGCTGGATATGTTGTGGGGATCCACTCTACAAAACAAGGGGCTGCTCCACAGATCTTTCTTTTTTATTATTATTAAGGTATTATTGATATATACTCTTATGAAGGTTTCACATGAAAAAACAATGTGGTTACTACATTTACCCATATTATCAAGTCCCCAACCATACCCCAATACAGTCACTGTCCTTCAGTGTAGTAAGATGCCACAGATTCACTATTTGCCTTCTCTGTGCTACACTGTTTTTCCCATGAGCCCCACACCATGTGTACTAAACATAATACCCCTCAATCCCCTTGTCTCTCCCTCCCCACCCGCCCTCCCACACCCCTCCCCTTTGATAACTACTAGTCCCTTCTTGGAGTCTCTGACTCTGCTATTTTGTTCCTTCAGTTTTCCTTTGTTGTTATACTCCACAAATGAGGGAAATCATTTGGCACTTGTCTTTCTCCGTATGGCTTATTTCACTGAGCATAATATTCTCCAGCTCCATCCATGTTGTTGTAAATGGCAGGATTTGTTTCCTTCTTATGGCTGAATAGTATTCCATTGTGTATATGTACCACTTCTACTTTATCCATTCATCTACTGATGGACACTTAGGTTGCTTCCATATCTTGGCTATTGTAAAAAAGGGCTGCAATAAACATGGGGGTGCATATGTCTTTTTGAATCTGAGAAGTTGTATTCTTTGGGTAAATTCCAAGGAGTGGGATTCCTGGGTCAAATGGTATTTCTATTTTTACTTTTTTGAGGAAGCTCCATATTGCTTTCCACAATGGTTGAACTAGCTTACATTCCCACCAGCAGTGTAGGAGGGTTGCCCTTTCTCCGCATCCTTGCCAGCATTTGTTGTTCTTAGTCTTTTGGATGTTGGCCATCCTTACTGGTATGAGGTGATATCTCATTGTAGTTTTAATTTGCATTTCCCTGATGATTAGTGATGTGGAGCATCTTTTCATGTGTTTGTTGGCCATCTAAATTTCTTCTTTGGAGAACTGTCTTTTCATATCCTCTGCCCATTTTTTAATCGGGTTATTTGCTTTTTGGGTGTTGAGGCGTGTAAGTTCTTTATATATTTTGGATGTTAACCCCTTGTCAGATATGTCATTTACAAATACATTTTCCCATACTGTAGGACGCCTTTTTGTTCTGTTGATGGTGTCCTTTGCCATACAGAAACTTTTTAGTTTGATGTAGTCCCATGAGTTCATCTTTGCTTTTGTTTCCCTTGCTCGAGGAGATGCGTTCAGGAAGAAGTTGCTCATGCTTATATTCAGGAGATTTTTGCCTATGATGTCTTCTAAGAGTTTTACGGTTTCATGACTTACATTCAGATCTTTGATCCATTTTGAGTTTACTTTTGTGTATGGGGTTAAACAATAATCCAGTTTTATTCTCTTGCATGTAGCTGTCCAGTTTTGCCAACACTAGCTGTTGAAGAGGCTGTCTTTTCCCCATTGTATGTCCATGGTTCCTTTATCATGTATTAATTGACCTTATATGATTGGGTTTACATCAGGGCTCTCTATTCTGTTCCATTGGTCTATGGGTCTGTTCTTGTGCCAGTACCAAATTGTCTTGAGTACCCTGGCTGGTAGTTGAGCTTGAAGTTGGGGAGTGTAATCCCCCCAGCTTTATTCTTCCTTCTCAGGATTGCTTTGGCTATTCAGGGTCTTTTGTGGTCCCATATGAATTTTAGAACAATTTTCTCTAGTTCGTTGAACAATGCTGTTGGTATTTTGATAGGAATTGCATTGAATCTGTAGATTGCTTTAGGCAGGATGACCATTTTCACAATATTAATTCTTCCTATCTATGAGCATGGGATATATTTCCATTTATGGTTGTCTTCTTTAATTTCTCTCATGAGTGTCTTGTAGTTTTCAGAGTATAGGTCTTTCACTTCCTTGGTTAGGTTTATTCCTAGGTATTTTGTTCTATTTGTTTCCACTGTGAATGGAATTGTTTTCTTATTTCTCTCTCTGCTAGTTCTTTGTTAATGTATAGAATTGCCACAGATTTCTGCGTATTAATTTTGTATCCCACAACCTTGTGACTTCAGATATTAGATCTAGTAGTTTTGGAGTGGATTCTTTAGGGTTTTTTATGTAGAATATCATGTCATCTGCAAACAGGGACAGTTTAACTTCTTCCTTGCCAATCTGGATGCCTTTTATTTCTTTGTGTTGTCTGACTGCTGTGGCTAGGACTTCCAGTACTATGTTAAATAAAAATGGGCAGAGGGGGCATCCTTGTCTTCTTCCCGATCTTAAAGGAAAAGCTTTCAACTTCTCACTGTTAAGTACAATGTTGGCTATGGGTTTGTCATATATGGCCTTTATTTATTTATTTATTTATTTTTGACATTCTTTTTTTATACTTCATTTTGGTATCATTAATCTACAATTACATGTGCAATATTATGGTGATTAAACTATCCCCTTCATCAGGTCCCCCCTACCAACCCCATTACAGTCACTGTCCATCAGCATAGTGAGATGCTATAGAGTCACTACTTGTCTTCTCTGAGTTGTACAGCCCTCCCTGTGCCCCCCCCAACATTACATCTGATAATCGTAATGCCTGTTTTCCCCCCTTGTCCCTCCCTTCCCACCCATCCTCCCTGTCCCTTTCCCTTTGGTAACTATTAGTCCATTCTTGGGTTCTGTGAGTCTGCTGCTGTTTTGTTCCTTCAGTCTTTTTCTTTGTTCTTACACACCACATATGAGTGAAATCATTTGGTACTTGTCTTTTTGGGCTTGGCTTATTTCACTGAGCATAATACTCTCTAGCTGCATCCATGTTGTTGCAAATGGTAGGATTTGTTTCCTTCTTATGGCTGAATAATATTCCGTTGTGTATATGTACCACCTCTTCTTTATCCATTCATCTACTGATGGACACTTAGGTTGCTTCCATTTCTTGGCTATTGCAAATAGTGCTGCGATAAACATAAGGGTACATATGTCTTTTTCAAACTGAGCTGCTGCATTCTTAGGGTAAATGCCTAGGAGTGGGATTCCTGGGTCAAATGGTATTTCTATTTTGAGTTTTTTGAGGAACCTCTGTACTGCTTTCCACACTGGTTGAACTAATTTGCATTCCCAACAGCAGTGTAGGAGGGTTCCCTTTTCTCCACATCCTCACAAACATTTGTTGTTGTTTGTGTTTTGGGTGTTGGATATATGGCCTTTATTATGTTGAGCTACTTGTCCTCTATACCAATTTTGTTGAGAGTTTTTATCATGAATGGATGTTGAATTTGGTCAAATGCTTTTTCAGCCTCTATGGAGATAATCATGTGGTTTGTGTCCTTCCTTTTTGTTGATGTGGTAGATGATGTTTACGGATTTTCGAATGTTGTACCATCCTTGCAATGCTGGAGTAAATCCTACTTGATCATGATGGATAATCTCATGATGTATTTTTGAATTTGGTTTGCTAATATTTTGTTGAATATTTTTGCATATATGTGCATCAGGGATAGAATGAGTTTGGAAGTATTCCTTCTTCTTCTACTCTTTGGAAAACTTTAAGGTGGATGGGTATTAGTCTTCACTAAATGTTTGATAAAATTCAGTGGTGAAGCCATCTGGCCAGGGGTTTTGTTCTTAGGTAGGTTTTTGATTACCAATTAAATTTCATTGCTGGTCATTGGTCTGTTCAGATTTTCTGTTTCTTTCTGGGTCAGCCTTGGAAGGTTGTATTTTTCTAGAAAGTTGTCCATTTCATCTAGGTTATCCAGTTTGTTAGCATATAATTTTTCATAGTATTCTCTAATAATTCTTTGTATTTCTGCACTGTCCATAGTGATTTTTCCTTTCTCATTTCTTAATCTGTTTATGTGTGTACACTCTCTTTTTCTCTTGATAAGTCTGGCTGGGGGTTTATCTATTTTGTTTATTTTCTCAAAGAACCAGCTTTTGTTTTCACTGATCCTTTCTATTGTTTTATTCTTCTCAATTTTACTTATTTCAGCTCTAATCTTTATTATGTCCCTCCTTCCGCTGACTTTGGGCCTCATTTGTTCTTCTTTTTCTTGTTTCGTTAATTGTGAATTTAGACTGCTCATATGGGATTATTCTTCTTCCCTGAGGTGGGCCTGTGTTTCAAATACTTTCCTTGTAGCATGGCCTTCGCTGCATCCCATAGATTTTGCTGTGCTGAATTATTGTTCACATTTGTCTCCATATATTGTTTTATCTGTTTTCATTTGGTCATTAATTCATTGGTTATTTAGGAGCATGTTGTGAAGCCTCCATGTTTTGTATTTTTTTCATTTTCTCTGAATAATTTGTTTTTAGTTTCATACTTTTGTGGTCTGAGAAACTGGTTGATACAATTTCATTCTATTTGAATTTACAGAGGCTCTTTTTGTGGCCTAGTATATGATCTATTCTTGAAAATCTTCCATGTGTATTCTACTGCTTTTGGGTGTAAAGTTCTGTAGATATCTCTTAGGTCCATCTGTTCTAATGTGTTGTTCAGTGCCTCTGTCTCCTTACTTATTTTCTGTCTGGCTGATCTGTCCTTCAGAGTGAGTGGTGTGTTGAAGTCTCCTAGAATTAATGCATTGCATTCTATTTCTTTCCCCTTTTAATTCTGTTAGCATCTGTTTGACATATGTAGGTGCTCCTGTGTTGGGCACATAGATATTTATAATTGTTATATCTTCTTGTTGGATTGACCCTTTTATCATTATGTAATATCCTTCTTTGTCTCTTGTGCTTTCTTTGTTTTGAAGTCTATTATGCCTGATACTAGTACTGGAAGTCCTGCTTTTTTCTCCCTATTAGTTGCATGAAATGTCTTTCTCCATCCCTTCACTTTTAGTCTGTGTATGTCTTTGGGTTTAAAGTGAGTCTCTTGTATGCAGCATATAGATGGGTCTTGCTTTTTTTTTTCATTCAGTGACTCTATGTCTTTTGATTGGTGCATTCAGTCTATTTACATTTAGGGTGATTATTGATAGGTATGTACTTATCGCCATTGCAGGCTTTAGATTCGTGTTTACCAAAGGTTCAAGGTTAACTTCCTTACTATCTAAGAGCCTAACTTAACTCACTTAATATGCTATTACAAATCTAAAGGTTCTTTTTTTTTTCTCCTCCTTTTTCTTCCTCCTCCATTCTTTACATATTAGGCATCATATTCTGTTCTGTTTGTCTATCTCTTGATTGATTTTGGGGATGGTTTGTTTAATTTTACATTTTCTTAGTAATTAGCTGTCCTACTTTTCTTTACTGTGGTTTTATTACCTCTGGTGACAGCTATTAAACCTTAGGAACACTTCCATCTATAGCAGTCCCTCCAAAATATGCTGTAGAGATGGTTTGTGGGAGGTAAATTCTCTCAGCTTTTGCTAATCTGTAAATTGTTTAATCCCTCCTTCAAATTTAAATGATAATCTTGCTGGATAAAGTAATCTTGATTCAAGGCCCTTCTGCTTCATTGCATTAAATACATCATGGTACTCCCTTCTGGCCTGTAAGGTTTCTGCTGAGAAGTTTGATGATAGACTTATGGGCTTTCCTTTGTATGTGATCTTATTTCTCTCTCTGGCTGCTTTTAATAGTCTGTCCTTATTCTTGATCTTTGCCACTTTAATTACTATGTGTCTTGATGTTGTCTTCCTTGGGTCCCTTGTGTTGGGAGAGCTGTGCACCTCCATGGCCTGAGAGACTATCTACTCCCCCAGATTGGGGAAGTTTTCACCAATTACGTCCTCAAAGACACTTTCTACTCCTTTTTGCTCTCTCTTCTTCTTCTGGTACCCCTATAATGCGAAGGTTGTTCCGTTTGGATTGGTCACACGGTTCTCTCAATATTCTTTCATTCTTAGAGATCCTTTTTTCTCTCTGTGCCTCAGCTTCTTTGTATTCCTCTTCTCTAATTTCTATTTCATTTATTGTCTCCTCCACCGTATCCAATCTGATTTTAATACCATCCATTGTGTTCTTCAATGATTGGATCTCCGACCGGAATTCATTCCTGAGTTCTTGAATATCTTTCCGTACCTCCATGAGCATGTTAATGATTTTTATTTTGAACTCCCTTTCAGGAAGATTCATGAGGTTGATGTTATTTAAATCTTTCTCAGGAGTTGTATCAATAATTTTACTTTGAACCAGGTTCCTTTGGTATTTCATATTTGTATATGGCACCCTTTAGTGCCCAGAAGCTCTACTCTGCTGCTTCTCAGCCCCTGAAGCAATGTCGGTGGTCGCAGGGGAGCGGTATTGGTGCCTGGGGGGAGGAAAGAGCTGTTTCCTGTTTTCCGGCTGCTATGCCTGTCTCCACTGCCTGAGCCAGTGGGCTGAGCACACAGATATAAGCATCTATGCTTTGCGTTTGTAGTTGCTGTAGACAAGTCTTCCCTCTGTATGGCCTAATGCCAGGGTAGGGTTTGCCAGTTTGTGAGCCTGGTGGGGCTGTGAGAAAGGCGCAGTAGGCTCCCTATCATGGCGGGGGTTCTTGGAGCTGTGTAGCCAGCCAGGGAGCTGGAGCACCTGAAGAATGTGAAAACACCCAAGCTGCTGGGCAGAGTTCACCCTGGCAATTTTGTCTACCTATCCTTTCTCCTGAGCAATAAGCTCTGTGCAATTCTTGCCCCTTTAGCAGCCCTCTTACTGTTAGGAAGTCTCTCAGACTGCCTGCCTTTTTTTTTGTCCCTGAGCAGCCGGATATGGATGCTTGCTTTCCACAAGCAGCTGGAATCTCAGAGACTCCAGGAATTCTGCATATCTTATCTTTCCAACCCCCTATTCACGAGAGTACCATGCAAGCACCATGAAATGTAGGTTTGTGCTCCCAGAGCAGATCTCTGGAGTTAGGTATTCAGCAGTCCCAGGCCTCCACTCCCTCCCTGCTCCATTTTTCTTCCTCCCACCAGTGAGCTGGGGTGGGGGTAGGGCTTGTGTGCCACCAGGCCACAGCTTTGGTACGTTACTCTGTTCCATGAGGTCTGTTCTTTTCCCTAGGTGAATGCAGTCTTGTGCAGTCCTCTTTCCTGTTGCTCTTTCAGGAGTAGTTGTATTAATTATATTTTTGTATTATATGCGGTTTTGGGAGGAAGCCTCTGTCTCACCTCACATGCCACCATCTTTAATCCTCTCTCTCTGCTCCACAGATCTTTACAAGATAATTTCTCCCCTAGTTTTACTTTCTGCTAATGTGGTGGAAGGGATCTATAAATGATACACCTAATCTTCAAGGACCTCCCTGTGAAGCTGAATATCCTGACCTTTTAATCCTTCAGGGGCAAAGAAAAAGCTTTCCCAGACACACCGCTGATTTTCTCTACCAGACAAAAGGATTCTCTGCTTTCCTGACAGTGAATCTCCTAACTTTAGAATCTTTTGCTATCTGGGTAGGCTGAGAATGCTCAAAATCATGGAGTCCTGTTATTTAATGCGTAATGGTTCTCCTTTCAATTTATCTCTTTCCTGTCATATTTTACTATAACCAGCAAGAAGATTTTATCATCTATATTTCCAGCAAAAGTCTGTTTAGGATGATTTACATATAGTCTAAGACAGTATGGATTTCTCTACCATATTCCTCACCTCCTTACTCCTCATGAGGCAAGCTCTTAACATCTGTATTTTTATAACAGTCTGTACAAGGCCATCTGGGTTTTAAAAAATTTTTTATCATACTCCTCAGTATTCTTTCAGAACCTACCTGTAACTACACTGTGATTCCGGATATTGGTTGGTACAGGTATACTTGTAAATATTAGAGATCTTTGCTTCTTCAGTGCCTCTGATGGCATTTATTAATTAAATTAAATTAATTAATTTTAATGACAGTAATTAATAAATTATATTTATTTTCCACAAATTGTAAATAAATAAATAAGATGGGGAAGTGTGTCCAAACAAGGTGTTAATTAATGTTTCAAATGTTACAGTATACTGAAATTGGCATCAGGTCAAGAATAATGACCCATGGATCATGTGTTTCCCTTATTTGTAAATATTTAGCTAAAATATTCTCTTGAAGTAAATGAATATGCTCTTTTAAAGCCTCGTGAAGTCTCATGATGCGAAATAGTGAAAGAAACTCTACACTTTAAAACCTGTAACCTAAGTATAAAACTGAAAGGATTCATGAATTCCCCAAATTGATAAAAAGTTTTGCTGTATTTATGCTGTATTTGTTAAAGTACAAATGCTTATAGAAGGTCTGTAGCCTTAAGTAGTTTCTTAAAGTTCAGGGTATTACCAAGAGTTTTTTTAATCTAAAATTTTACTTTAACTTAATATAATTTAAACCTTAATTAAATTTAGTGACATTTTCTAAAGTTAAAACAATCATTTAAAATTAATACTTTATAGCTATTTAATCAATCTGCAGTTAAGGCAAATGCAAAAGGATATATATACATGATTTTCAGTAGAGAATACAGAATCTAATGTAGGTTATTTAAATGGTTTTAAGTAAGGACTCAGATTGATATTTGTACAGCAGTGTTCAAAACAGCATTATTCACAATATCCAAAAGGTAGAAACAATCCCTGTTGATGTTTGGATGATGAATGGATGAATGGATAAGCATGTGGTATATACATACAATGGAATAATATTCAGCCTTAAAAAGGAAGGAAATACTGATCCATGCTATCACATGGTGAGCCTTTAAGACATTATGCAAAGTGAAATAAGCCAGACATAAAAGGACAAATATTGTATGATTCCACTTACATGAAATGTCTGGACGAGTCAAATTATTAGAGAAATAAAGTGGAATACTGGTTACTGGGGCTGGGAGTGGATGGTAATTGTCACACTGATAGAGCTCCAGTTTGTGATGATGAAAACATTCTGGAGATGGATGGTGATGATGGTTACAGAACAATGTGAATGTATTTAAAGTCACTAACTATACACAGAAATGGTTAAAGTGGCCAATTTTATGTTGGTTATATTTTACCACAATTAAAAACATAAAACAAATTTTGGTAGAAGAAACTTGTTAAAATAATCTGCACAGTAACAGAGGCTGAAGTCACCTTCAAAGCTTCATAATTTCTCAGATTTTGTTTCTCAAAGATGCTGCTTAATATTGATTTCTTTTTTAAATCAAAGCTTGAGCAATACTTCACACTGAGAAATCCAGAGCTTAAAGTCCTAAATCCACACAATGCTCTTATTAATCTATTCTGTGACTTTGCACAAATTGTTTGTTCTCTGTGCTGCTGTTTCCTTGCCTGTCAAGAGAGGAGTAGATAAGATTTACTTGCTAAATAAATTTAACTTAAACTTTACCTAAAATTATTTGGATTCAATGACTCAATAAAGAACATCTAACGACAGTATGGATAAACTCATGGGCAATTACTGACTTTTCAAGAAAACAAGTTCATCTCAATAGATTCTGAATCTTAGCTGCATAAATAAGGGACTCTCTGAAAAAGCTTCCTTAAATTGCAGATATCATAAGAGGAGAATGTAATCTATGATAATGAAAAAGAAAAGTGATCCTTACCTACAAGAAATCTTATATAACAGGATGAACACTCCTGTTCCACACATTTTCAAGCTATGATGTAAAACAGTATTTACTAAAATAGCTATAATAATGTATGGAGGGTTTCTTGGGACTGAGTAGAAGCCCAACTAAGAGAGGGAGACATGGGATCACAGTGTGGAAATGCTGCTGACAGAGCCAAGGTTTCCATTACCTTACATAAACACACACGGACACATACTCCTTCTCTATCTTTCAATCCAATTTTATCTAAAAAACATTTTGCTGGGCCCTGCTGTGTAAAAGGTGGTGTCCTTTGCCTGGAGTAGAAGATATCATTACTCAGTGGGAAAACATACCTAATATCAGTGAGTTTCCTCCCTGGAGAAGCATGCTGACGTTATGACCATGATCTTGAAGGATCTCAGACACCTGGTTCATCAGCAGATAATGGCTTCCACCTAAGAACAATGTACAATTTCATTTTTGTAATGATGTGAACAGAGGGTCTGAGATGATGGGCTGATAAATCAGGAGAGGAAAGGTTGGAAACAGAAAGTTGATGTTGAGTGTTGGAGGATGAGCTTCATCAGTCAGTGTCTCCATCTGCACCTTGGTTCCCCCAGCCTGCTCAGCCAGAGCCAGCTGGCCCAAATCCTGGGCCTCTGGCAATTCTCCATTAAATTCCCTTTGTAACTCTCCATGTCAGTGTGATGAGCTTCTCTACGTTTAGGTCTTGAGTAGTTCCTGATCCTAAGGTACATAGTGCATGTTAGCCAGGCCTTACGGAAACACCATGTCCTAAATATAAGTGCCCTGGTGGGCATTGTGGCACAGTGCTATGCATGTGAGTGGGAAGCGTCCTAATGGAAAATCAATCACAGCTATTTCTGGGATCCTTCTCTTTGAAAATTTATGATTGTGTAGCAGTTAAAAACATGGGAACTTGAATAGAGTCCAAGAAACAGCCGTTGGAGTAGAAGGAGGAAGAGCCACCACATAGTGACAAAATCCTTGAGATTCAAATATATTTGGCAGCATGTTCCTCAATTGGGGCCTGAATTTGGCAGAATATCAAATTAAGACATTCAGGATAACCACGGGGCCCAGAAGGTGGGCCAGCAGGATCCTGTATGCATGAGAGACTGAGACATCACCCATCCTTGGACAACCCTGGGATCCTAAGAGAGAAGGTTTGATCCCTAGGGGAAGTACAAGTTCCAATACACCAACATCCTCTCTTAGACTCAGCTCCAATATGGGGTCTTTGCTTGAATCTAAGGGTCTCAGCAGCAGAAAAAGTCTTCTCAGGAGAGAAATTAATGGCAAATGACAAGTGTTTGGAGATGGGAGTAGATGGGCAGAGTGCTAGAGAAATAGCATGCAGTGATTTCTGTTTGTTTATACGTAGACTTGCAAGTCTGATGTCACAGGAGATATATGCAGTCCAACTTTGCAACACCTCTTGCTCACATTTTAATCCTTATAGGAACTAGGAGTGGGAAAGAAAGGGACCCCACAGTGCGCCCATCTTGTGGGTCTAGGTGAGCCCAGGTGCTTTCTGGGGCAAAGGTGGGGCTTCCAGCCCCGGACATGCCACACCAGCTCCCTCCCAGAGTCTGAGGCAGAGGAACATGAGCCTTCAAGACGTGAGGAAGTTCTTTTGCTTCATCACAGTTAATGATCAGGGAAAAGAGGTTCAAATGGATTTACAGGGTTTCTCAGAGGGGGATTTTAAAAAAATCCCCCAGGAAGCGCATGACAGTAGAAGCTGTGGAGATGATGGTCTGGGGGTAAGAAGCGCTGAGTAAATTCCTGGTATGTTCCATTAGGGAGGTCTGCTGTGCAAGATCTTGCAAAAGGTGCCTCACCTCCCTGACCCTTATTTTCCTGATCAGGAAAACACAGCAGACTGAGGTACCAATTACCGCTCCTTGCAGCTCTAAGATCTCCTGATTCTTGGTGATCTGAAAGTGATTCCAGACAGCCCATTGCGGGTGGAAATAAAGTCTTGGGGAAGCTCCATCCTATGATAACCCCTTTATCCTGAATATACTATTTTTTCCCTTTCATCTTCTATTCATTTTGGTGCAAAAGTAAAGGAAACAAAACTGAAGCCACCAAATGCAGAATTAACAGACCCACAAGTCCTTTGAACACTACCAGTAGTTCTGGTGAAAGGGAGGGGGCCTCAGAGAGATCTTCAGGTCAGAAGTCTGCTCCTGCGGCCTGGTCACTACTCCAGGTTTCCTCTGGATGGAAACACTTCATCTTTCTGTCTTTGAAATAGTGTCCCTGCTCCACCTTGGATCCCATGCCGAACCCAAAGGTAGTGCTGGCCCCAGGAGCACCCCTGCCTGGCTTCCCACAGCCTGCAGAGGCTCACAGCAGTCTCTGCTGTGTGGCCCTCCAGAAATTTAGGGCGAGCCTCTGAACGCCCAACTTGGGGCACCCTAGAGGAGGAACCTGGGTTCTTTGCACTGGGCTGATCTCAAATTTCTGGCCTCAGCTCAATGCCAAAGGGAGCACATCCTGAGCAGGGACAGGAAAGGGTTTTTTTTTTTCTCTCTTTTCCAGAACTATCTGCTCCACTTTGGCAGCGATGGAGGTCTTCATACCTGGACAAAAGGCTCCGCCTCTCCCTGCTCCAGCCTAGGATACAAGCCAGGTCTGGGAAACCGCAGGGACTGGCGCTCTGTGCAAGGGCTGCTTGTCCGAGCTCTGGCACCAGTGCCCGGAACGCGCTTGCCCCGAGATTCTTGGCCAATCACTTACCCACAAAAGAAAGAGTCAAGATTTTGGCTGCTTCTGAGAGCAGGAGCCCGGACACAAGGAAGCCCAGAAGCAGCAGCGCCCGCGGCCCCGCCATGCTCGCTCCCGTGCAGCAGGGAGCCCAGTCTTGTGCTGCGCGCCCGGCTCCCAGCGCCCCGCTCCCTGCAAGGGACCTGAGCCCAGGCGGACATACGCGCGCTGCCAGGCAAGGGAGGACACTGGCTGGGAGCTTGGGAAGAGGTGGATCCCGCCTGTCTTTGCCCTTTGTCCGCTCTCGCCCATCTGCCCCTCCTCCTTGGGTGCGTGCTCCATTGGAAATTCTGTCCTCAGCGGGAAAATGGGGTCAGTGAGCGATCCTTAACCCCTCTCTGTCCATCTAATGACTATATTCTCCGCATAGATAAAACTGAACCAGACGTGTAGGGACCTTAGGAAATCAAGTGGTTAACAGCTCCTTCTGGAAGTGACTCGGACCCATCTGTTATATGGTCTCTTTCCCATACTTAATGGTACTCCATCTCCTGTCTAACAGCTCTAATGACCTCATACGCATTCCCCCTGCCCCATTTTCCAGGCACCTGTTTAAATTCTCTGCCAGTATGCCAAGCTCAAGAGACACTGCTCCCTGCAAGTAGCTCTACTCCCTGGGAGTAGTTTGTTTCTGGACTCTGGTCTCTAGAAGTAAATCCCCAAGGGAAATTGACCAGTTACTCCTGGATATCAAAGAGATAATTTATTCAGAAAGAGGTGCTAGAGGACTTCCTGACCCTGGAAGTCCAGATCTTTACCTGGAGGACTGAATCTCTTGTTTGTTACACTGCTGAGACCTCCAGTATAGTACTGAAAAGTGGTGAAAGTGGACTTCCTTTTCATGCTCCTGATTTTAGAGAGATCCTTTTTCACCATTGAATAGTATATTAGTTTAGGGTTTGTAGATACTTCCTACTAGATGCAGCAGATCCCTTTTATATATAGTTATATGGTAATATAGACAATTTTTAATGTAGATCAATAAATTAAAAATGCATGTTGTAATCCCTAGAGAAACCACTAAACACATACACACACATACATATAAACAAGTGCAACTAAAAATTCAATAGAGAAAATAAAGTGGCATAATAACAACATACCCCCAGTTCATCCAAAGGAGGCACAAAAAAAGAAATTAAAGAACAGATAAAAATGAAATAAAAATAAATAAAATCCGAGATTGTAGACATAAATCCAACCATACTGATAATTGTACTAGATGTCATAAATGCCTATGTTAAGAAACCACCAAAAAAAGGAAGCAACATTATGATGTCAGCAAGAAACAATAAATATTAAATGCAAATGAAATAATTATGCATCAGAATGTTCTTCTATCACAACATACTGACTTATAAATGAATAACAGTAAGATATCTCAAAAATCACAAATTATTTTAAAGTTAAGCAATAATAATCTATACACTTCATTTTTCATAGAAGAAATCACAGAGAAAATAAAAAAATATTTTAAACCAGGTAATAAAGAAAACATATCAAACTTCATGGATGCAGCTAAGAGAAGAGAACATTTTTTGGCTTTGAATATCAATATTAAAAAATAAAAATAGTGTAAAATCAATTATGTAAACTTCCACCTTAACAAACTATAAAAGAAAGAGAAAACATCCTAAGGGTAAGTTTAAAGGCA